>OZ012738.1:237417160-237814660 GCA_963859935.3 Lathyrus sativus | reverse complement strand
TTCACTTTTATTTTCCTTTTTAATTCCAAAAACAATAATCTCATATTTCTTTTAATTTCCAAAATAATATTTTACTCATATATATTAATATTAGTAATAATAATAATAATTAATAATTATATCAACATTACTATTAATTATCACGTTTTATCACTATATATTAATATTATGATTTTCTTGATACTCAAATAATCCCACACAAAACAAGCCAACGAATAAAATAACACCGAAACTAAAAATAATTAAAATGGGCGTTACAACTCTCCCCCACTTTAATTATTTTTGTTCTCGAAAATACCTGATGGAAACAATCCTGGATACGCCTCTCGCATCCTGCTTTCCAATTCCCAGGTCACACTGCCTCCTGCAGCACCTCCCCAAGCCACTTTCACCAGAGGTATCTCTTTCCCTCAGAGTCGCTTCATCTTGCGATCCTCGATCCTCAACGGCAACGTCTCCACAGTTAGATTCTGTCTAACTTGGGCTTCACCCCTTTGAATCACATGAGACGGATCGGGTACATACTTCCGAAGTTGTGACACGTGAAACACGTCATGCAAGTTCGAATGCTCCGGTGGCAACGCCAACCTATACGCCACAACGCCAATTCTCTGCAAAATCTGATACGGCCCGATAAACTTCGGATACAACTTCTTGGACTTCAATGCACGTCCAACACCAGTCACTAGGTTAACCCTCAAAAATACATGGTCACCCTCACTGAATTCCAACACTTTTCTTCGGTTGTCATAATAACTCTTCTGTCGGTCCTGAGATGCTTTCATCTTCACACGGATCACCTGCACTGTCTCAGTAGTCTGCTGCACCAACTCTGGTCCCAACACAACACTCTCACCCGACTCGTACCAACACAGAGGAGTCCTACACCTCCTAACATAAAGAGCTTCAAAAGGTGCCATCCCGATACTGGAATGGTAACTATGGTTGTACGTGAACTCAATCAATGGCAAATGAGTATCCCACGTACCACCTTTCTCTAAAACACAAGCCCGCAACAAATCCTCTAAAGTCTAAATAGTCCTCTCCGACTGACCATCCGTCTATGGATGATAGGATGAACTCAGCTTCAACTCGGTACCCAAAGCTTCCTACAAACTCTTCCAAAATACTGAAGTGAACCTCGGATCTCTATCCGAAACAATACTCAACGGCACACCGTGCAGTTTCACAATCACCCGAATATAGATCTCGGCAAACTTTTCCAACGGAAAGCTAATACTAATCGGCACAAAGTGTGCAAACTTAGTAAGCCGATCCACGATCACCCAAATCGCATCAAATCCTTTCGCCGTATTCGGCAATCCTGTAACAAAATCCATTGCGATACAATCCCACTTCCAAACCAGAATCTCTAACGGTTGCATCATCCCAGAAGGTCTCTGATGCTCCACTTTCGATTTCTGACATACCAAACAAGCATAAACATAACGGGCAATATCCTTTTTCATACTCGACCACCAGAACAGCTTTTTCAAGTCATGGTACATCTTCGTAGCTCCTGGATGAACACTCAGGCTACTACGATGTCCTTCATCCAAAATTGACCTCTTCAACTCATCGTTATCTGGTACACAAATTCTGCCCCGAAACCTCAACACACCTGCATCATCCAACTTGAAATCACCACCGGAGTTACTTCCGGCTCCTTGCTTCAAATCCACAACTTTCACATCCATCTTCTGATGCTCTCTGATCATATCCAAGAAATCATTCTTCACTTGCAATTTTCCCAACATCACACCATCTATAGTGAACTCACAAACCATGCTCAAATCTCGGAACTGCTCAATAAGCTCCATCTCTTTCACCATTAAAGCTGACATATGAGTTGTCTTCCTACTCAACGCATCTGCAACAACATTCTCTTTTCCTGGGTGATAACTCAAACTGAAATCATAATCTTTCAACAATTCCAACCATCTTCTCTGCCACATATTCAACTCTTTCTGAACAAACAGATACTTCAAACTCTTGTGATCGCCGAACACCTCAAATCTTGAACCATATAAACAGTGTCTCCAGATCTTTAACACAAAAACCACCGCAATCAATTCAAGGTCATGGGTAGGATAATTCCGCTCATGCACCCTCAATTGCCGCAAAGCATAAGCTACCACTTTTCCATTCTGCATAAGATCCCCGCCTAATCCTATCTTAGACGCATCACAATACACCACAAAAGGCTCACTCGGATTCGGTAACACCAACACCGGCACTGAAGTTAATCTCTTTTTCAGCTCTTCAAAACAATCTTCACAAGCAGCATCCCACACAAACACTTGATTTTTCCTCATCAACTGAGTCAATGGCAACGCCAATCTGGAAAAACCTTCAATAAATCTTCGGTAGTAACCAGCCAAACCCAAAAAGATTCTAACCTCTGCTACCGTCTTCAGTGGTTCCCACTGCAACACCGCACTCACCTTAGATGGATCTACCGAAACACCATCACCAGAAATAACATGCCCCAAGAAGCTCACCGTCTTCAACCAGAATCACACTTCGATAACTTAGCAAACAACTTGTTATCCTTCAACACTTGCAAAGCAATCCTCAGATGTTTTGCATGCTCTCCCTCAGACTAGGAATATATCAGAATATCATCAATGAACACGACAATAAACTGATCCAGATAAGAATGGAAGATACGGTTCATATACTCCATGAACACGCCCGGCGCATTAGACACTCCGAAAGGCATTACTGCATATTCGTAATGTCCATATCGAGTCCTAAACGCCGTTTTCTGAATATCACCTTCCTTCACTCTGATCTGATGATAACCCGACCTCAAGTCAATCTTACTGAACACACGAGCTCCCACCAACTGATCCATCAAATCATCAATCCTTGGAAGAGGATATTTGTTCTTGATGGTCACTTTATTCAACTGCCGGTAATCGATGCACAACCGCGGGCTACCATCCTTCTTCTCCACCAACAACACTGGAGCTCCCCACGGCGACACACTTGGCCTGATAAACTTTCTATCAAATAACTCCCCAATCTGAGATTTCAACTCGGCCAATTCTGTTGCCGACATCCTGTACGGCGTCATAGAGATAGGCCTCGTACCAGGGATAAGATCAATGCTGAACTCAACTTCTCTCTTCGGAGGCAACTCTGAAATATCATCCGGGAACACCTCCGGAAATTCATTCACCACAGCTAACTCCTCCAACAACGCCTTGCTGTCGACCGACAACGATGCAAATAAAGCAAACACCTTAGCTTTATCTTCCAACAAAGTTCTCAATTCCTTACTAGAGAAGGAATCTGCAAAAGCTTCCTCTTCTGGAGTCAAAAACAATAACACCTTCCGAAAACAATCGATGTACACTCGGTTGAACTCCAACCAGTTCATACCCAGAATAACATCCAAACCACCAAGTGGCAAACAAATCAGATCCACTCTGAAATCTCGGCCAAAAACAGTCAGTGGACACTTCAAACACACTAACAAAGTAGTCACTGAACCAATCGAAGGAGTTTCGATAGTCATTCGCCGCTCAAGAGTAGACGGCACCAAACCTAACCTCTTCACACAATCAATAGATATAAACGAGTGGGTCGCACCCGTGTCAATCATAGAAGACAAGGGAACATTATTGATGAAACAAGTACCTTGGATAGAACGATCCTCACTAGCAGCTTGGGTTCCCACCACTGCAAACACCTTGCCACTGGTCTGAGGCATCTGAGACGACTTCGGCTTCTCACAATGAGTATTGATGTGGCCCTTCTCACTACAGTTGTAATAGGTAGGCATCACGACCCGACAATCAGCCATCACATGGCCTGGCTTACCACACTTGAAACACTTTTTCATCCCCTGAGGACACGCAATGGCACGATGATCCGTGTCACCGCACTGAAAACACTTTCCACCAGCAAACGATCTTCCTTCTCTGGGCTTCTCATCATCAGCAACCTTGAACTTTCCTTTATTAGTCGGAACACTGTAAGGGGTACCACCAAACCTTTGCTTACCCTTACAGTCATTAGCAGCTTTATAATGCGCAATCCTCGCCCTGTTGTCATTGATATAAATCCTGCTTCTACTTATCAGCTCAGGATAATCCCTGATCTTCTGACAAGCTATTCCCATCTTCACTTCGGGACGTATCCCATTCTCAAACTTCAAACATCTAGAGGACATCGCTTCATCAGTATTGTAATGGGGACAATACTGCACTAGTTCCTCAAACTTAGCGGCATACTCCGCCACGGTCATATTGCTCGGCTTCAACTCCAAAAATTATATCTCTTTAGCACTTCTGATATCCTCCAGAAAATACTTCTCCAGAAAACCAGTGCGGACAACATCCCAAGTAATTGGAGTTCCAGCAGTCTCCAATCTTTAGCGACTATTGTCCCACCAAGCCTTTGCTTCACCCTCTAGCACGTGAGTATCGAACCTCACCTTCTGCTCATCACTACAACCCATCGTTCGGAAGATCTTCTCAATCGCCTTCAGCCACTTCTGCGCCGCTTCAGGATCCAAAATCCCTCCTTGAAATATTGGCGGCTTATTACTCTAAAACTGTGCCAAGTCTCTGAACTGCACACCCGCAGCGTGGTTCTGATTAGCAACCACCTGCGCCATCGCTTGCATAGCCGCAACCAACGCCGCATCATTCCTCCCCGCCATACTGCTCTACAACAACAACAACAAGTTAACGGAAAACAGACAAGCTCTATCCTACCGAGAGACCCAAAACACTACACTAGCCGGACGGACCGACCTGCTCTGATACCAACTTGTAACACCCCGTTCCCAAAACCACAAATAATTGCAATAAAATAAATGAATATCAGAGTATTCACATACACAATGGGATGTCACATAAAACACACATCAAGAAAACATCTTCATTAAAGATTTTCGATAATTAAATAGCGGAATTATATACATAGATTCACAGCATATACATAAATGTCAAAATCATCATGTATGGCCACCGCCAAAATATACAAAATACATCCACCACAACAGGTTCAACAAACATGATACGCCACAGGGGCACACAAAATCATTAATAAGCAATAAACTCCCAAAAAGCCCCAGTGTTACGTATCAGAGCATTCCTACGACTCGCCACAATCCAAGCTAGCTACATACCTGGATTATCTGTACTTCCGAAGAAGCACAGACCACAACAAAAGTAAAGGGGTGAGAAATCACGATCAAATCATAACGGTAATAACGTACATGAATAAATAGGTAGAAACATATAAAATATTCATTCATATACATCAATATGGACCTACTATCCCAAGCTAACACAACACTCACAACCATGCAAATATATGCAACACAACCCATGATATGCGGTACTGACTCAACATCACTGGTTCGTCAACCATTCTCAGGATAGATCGCATACGCTCCCTCTGAGCAACGATCTATCCCTACCACGCTTCCCATTTGGAGCCCCGGTAATTCACACTCAGGATAGATCGCATCCACTCCCTCTGAGCAACGATCTATCCCTACCAATCCCTTCCGGAGCAACGGGAAAATCACACTTAGGATAGATCGCATCCACTCCCTCTGAGCAACGATCTATCCCTACCATGCTCCCCATTTGGAGCACGCGAGTGAATCACATATGCTCCATCTTAGCAATGATTCACCCCGTAAAAATGCATATGCAAACTCCATGCACACAACAACACTAGCACACACGGTGCACACGGTCCCCTGACCACATCTCATCACATATCATATGCATATATATATATATATATATATATATATATATATATATATATATATATATATATATATATATATATATATATATATATATATATATATATATATATATATATATATATATATATATATATATATATATATATATATATATATATATATATATATATATATATATATATATCACGCATCCTCATATCCATGCATACTAACATACATCAATTCAATCATTCAAATTAAAAGAGTATCAAGCATTCAAGCTCTACATCACACATACACTCTTACTGTTCATTCCCAAACATAGGAGCAATCACAACCAGCAAGGGTTATACAATACAAGAGAATAGAACAACACATCTCAAAATTGAAAGAAAAACTGTTATGCTCGCTAGCTCATTCGCTAGGCGAAGCATCAACGACCACTCGTTACTCGCTTGCTCAGCGAGCACCCTCGCGAAGCCAAACAAAAACATTTTGGGAGTACTCGCTACCCAGTTCGCCCAGCGAACACCCAGCGAAGGTTCGCTAACAGCTCGCCCAGCAAAACAGCTGGCGAGCGCCTGCGAAATCAGAAAAATAATCCACTTTGCAGCAGCGGCACAACCTTCCGAAATCAGCCGATTCTACTCAACTCAGTTCCCAAAACCTCGGCTCAACATGCAACAACCTGATTATGAAATCTACTCTCGATTTAACCCGACATAACCTTAATTATACTAAGTTAAACAACTTCCGGCATAAACACTGCAACTACCGAGATTCCCAAAATCACCAAACAATCATACTTCATCGCATGCAACAGAATCAACACATTATCAGCAAACATCATAATCAAATACTCATACCATATCATCATCAAAACCTAATGGGATTAGGGAAATCCCCTTCTACCTAGTATTCGTGCAACTACCGAATTGACCCGATTATCTCCCCCCCTTACCTCTATAAGCAGTTTGATGATGATGAACTTCCTGAATCCACACAAAAATCCTACTACCCAGCCTCCTCTTGCTCAAGCTTGCTCTTGCTTTGATCGTGTTCTTGCTTCTGCTATGTGTTCTTCTCCCTCAACCGTGTTTTCTCTTTCCCCATTCTTTTCCAAATGCCACAATTGCCCTTTTATTCCAATAATTCACTTTTATTTTCCTTTTTAATTCCAAAAACAATAATCTCATATTTCTTTTAATTTCCAAAATAATATTTTACTCATATATATTAATATTAGTAATAATAATAATTAATAATAATATCAATATTACTATTAATTATCACGTTTTATCACTATATATTAATATTATGATTTTCTTGATACTCAAATAATCCCACACAAAACAAGCCAACGAATAAAATAACACCGAAACTAAAAATAATTAAAATGGGCGTTACACCTAGTGAATTCCTAGCGATTTCTCGCTACTAGCTCGCTCAACGAAGATGATGGCGAATGTTTGCGATTTCACAAAACCCTTACTGTTCAGAAATTCATCAGAAGCTCAAAACCCACACGATTCTCACCAAACCAGTCCCAGTAGTCTTAGCCTAGCATTCTACGACTAAACCACACTACTTATTCCATATATTACCCGATAAAACACCAACTCTACCGATTAAATCATTTTCGACCTAAACAGTAAACTACTCAGAACCCCCAACAATCCCTACATAATCACATGCAAGGCTGGAATAACATAATTTCACCAATTCATAACAACATAAGCACAGTTCATCCATGAAAATAACAATCAGAAACACCACAACATCCTAATCATAATCATCAAGCCCCTATGGGGTTAAGGAATCCCCAACTACCCAATTCATGCAATTACCAATCCCAATCTGTTTCTCCCCCCTTACCTCGATTAATTGCTTCGATCGTTGAAGAATTCCAACGAATCTGATTAATCTCCCTTGTTTCTCTTCCTTCCTTGTTCTTGTTCTTCTTCCTCACTCTTTCTCCCACTTGATCGTGTTCTATCCTTTTTCCCCTTTCTAAAACTCACAAATACCCCTTATAACACTTATTCCTCATTTCTTTATTCTAATAATAATTCCAATAATATTAATAATAATAATAATAATATTAATAATAACAATATTATTACTATTAATTATCAAATTATTATCATTATCAATTATATTATAATAATATCAAAGGCTATAGCTTCTTAAATAATCCCCATAAAAGACACGCCGAAATAAAATAACACCGGAAAGACTAAATAATTAAAATGGGTGCTACAACTCTCCCCCACTTTAATTATTTTCGTGCTAGAAAATTACCTGATGGAAACAATTCTGGATACGCTTCCCACATCCTGATTTCCATTTCCCAGATCACACTGCCTCCTGCAGCACCTCCCCAAACCACTATCACCAAAGATATCTCCTTCCCTCGGAGTTGTTTCATTTTACGATCCTCGATCCTCAACGGCTTCATCTCAACAATAAGATTCTCCATGACTTGAATTTCATCCCTTTGAATCACATGAGATGAATTCGAGACATACCTTCGAAGCTGCGACACATGAAACACGTCATGCAAATTTGACAGTTCAGGCGGCAACGCCACCCTATAAGCTACAACACCAACTCTCTGCAAAATCTGATACGGCCCAATAAACTTAGGATCTAACTTCTTGGACTTCAACGCACAACCCACACCAGTCACTGGGTTAACTCTTAGGAACACGCGATCACCTTCATTGAATTCCAACTCTTCTGTCTACCTTGAGACGCTTTCATTTTCTCACGAATCATCTGAATTGTCTCAGTAGTCTGCTGCATAATTTCTGGCCCCAATACTACATTCTCACCCGTCTCATACCAACACAGAGGAGTTCTGCATCTTCTTCCATATAAAGCTTCAAATGGTGTCATTCCGATACTAGAATTGTAAATGTTGTTGTACGTGAACTCGATCAACGGTAAATGAGTATCCCATGCACCACCCTTTTCCAACACACAAGCCCTTAGCAAATCCTCCAGCGACTGAATAGTCCTCTCTGACTGACCATCAGTTTGCGGATGGTAAGCTGAACTCAATTTCAACTTAGTACCCAAAGCTTCCTGTAAACTCGTCCAAAACTCTAAAGTAAACCTCGGATCTCTATCCGACACGATACTCGACGAAACACCATGAAGATTAACTATTATCCGAATATAAATCTCTGCTAGCTTCTCCAACGGAAAACTGATATTGATCGGTACAAAATGTGCAGACTTCGTAAGTCGATCCACAATCACCAAAATAGCATCAAATCCTCTTGCCGTATTTGGCAAACCTGACACAAAATCCATGGTTATAAAATCCCATTTCCAAACCGGAATTTCCAACGGTTGCATCATTCTAGAGGGTCTCTGATGTTCCACCTTCGATTTCTGACATACAAAACAGATGTAAACAAATCGAGCTATATCTCTTTTTATACCAGACCACCAAAATATTTTCCTTAAATCGTGGTACATCTTTGTAGCTCCTGGATGGATACTCAAATTACTACGATGTCCTTCACTCAGAATTGACTTTTTCAGTTCATCATTATCCGACATACAAATCCTGTCTCTGAATCTCAACACACTTGTACTATCCAACTTAAAATCACTATCGGGGTCACCTCCTACTCCAGGCATCAAATCTACTAACTTCACATCTAGCTTTTGGTTCTCTTTAATCATATCCAAGAAATCATTGTTCACTCGCAACTTGCCCAACATCACACCACCTGTCGTAAACTCACAAACCATGCTCAAATCTTTGAACTGCTCAATTAGCTCCATTTCTCTTACCATAAAAGCCGACATATGAATTGTTTTCCTGCTCAAAGCATCGACTACTACATTTGCCTTTCCTGGATGATAACTCAAACTGAAATCGTAATCCTTCAAGAATTCCAACCATCTTCTCTGTCCCATATTTAGCTCCTTCTGATCAAACAAATATTTCATACTCTTATGATCACTGAACACCTCAAATCTCGAACCATACAAATAGTGCCTCCAGATCTTTAACACAGAAACTACCGCAGCTAATTCAAGGTCATGAGTAGGGTAATTCCTTTCATGCACCCTCCGTTGCCGCGAAGCATATGCCACCACCTTACCATTCTGCATAAGAACCCCGCCTAATCCCATCTTAGACGCATCACAATACACCACAAAAGGTTCACTCGGATTTGGCAATATTAACACCGGTGTTGTAGTCAATCTCTTTTTCAGTTCCTTAAAGCTTTCTTCACAAGAAGCACCCCACACAAAAACTTGATCCTTCCTCGTCAACTGGGTCAATGGCGACGCCAAACTAGAAAGCCCCTCAACAAACCTTCGGTAATAACCTGCCAAACCCAAAAAGCTTCTAATCTCCATTGCTGTCTTCGGCGGTTCCCACTGCAGCACTGCACTCACTTTCAATGGGTCCACCGCTACACCGTTACCAGATATCACATGCCCCAAGAAACTCACAGTCTTCATCCAGAACTCACACTTCGATAGTTTAGCAAACCACTTATTATCTTTCAGCACTTGCAACACAATTCTCAAATGTCCTGCATGCTCTTCTTCAGACTTAGAATAAATCAGTATATCATCAATAAACACAACAATAAACTGATCCAGGTAAGAATGGAATATTTGGTTCATATACTCCATAAACACTCCTGGCGCATTAGACACTCCAAAAGGCATTACTGTATATTCGTAATGTCCATAACGAGTTCTAAACGGCGTCTTCTGAATATCACCTTCTTTCACTCTGATCTGATGGTAACCCGACCTCAAGTCAATTTTACTGAACACACGAGCTCCCACCAACTGATCCATCAAATCATCAATCCTTGGAAGAGGATACTTATTCTTAATGGTCACTTTATTCAACTGATGGTAATCGATGCACAAACGCATACTACCATCCTTCTTCTTTACCAATAGCACTGGAGCTCCCCACGGCGACACACTCGGTCTGATAAACTTCCTATTCAACAATTCTCCAATATGAGATTTCAACTCAGCCAATTCCACTGTCGACATCTTGAATGGTGCTATAGATATAGGTCTCGTACCAGGAACAAGATCAATGCTAAACTCAACTTCTCTTGTCGGAGGCAATTCCGTAATATCATCAGGGAACACTTTGGGAAATTCATTCACCACCGCCAACTCTTTCATTGAAGCCTTGCTGTCAACAGATAATGATGCAAATAAAGCAAACATTTTAGCTTCGTCCTCTAATAAGGTCCTCAATTCCTTATTAGACAAGGAATCCGCCAATGCTTCCTCTTCTGGAGTAAGGAACAACAACACCTTCCGAAAACAATCGATGTAGATTCGGTTAAACTCCAACCAGTTCATACCCAGAATAACATCCAGCTTACCAAGCGGAAGACAAATCAGATCTACCCTAAAATTCCTACTGAAAATAGTCAGTGGACACTTCAAACACACCAAAGAAGTAGTCACTGAAACAATAGAGGGAGTTTCAATAGTCACCCGATGCTCAAGATTAGATGGCACCAATCCTAATCTCTTCACACAATCAACAGAAATGAATGAGTGGGTTGAACCCGTATCAATCATAGCAGTCAAAGGAACATTATTGATAAAACAAGTACCTTTGATAGAACGCTCCTCACCGGCAGATTGAGTCCCTACCACTGCAAACACTTTACCGCTGGCCTGAGGAACCTGAGACTTCTTCGGCTTCTTGCAATGTGTACTGATATGACCTTTCTCACCACAGTTATAACAGGTAGGAATAACATCCATGCAGTCCACCATCACATGGTCTGGCTTACCACACTTAAAACACTTCTTCACCTCATCAGGACAATCATTAGCACGATGCCCCGCACCACGACATCGGAAACACTTAACACCAGCAGACGCTCTCCCTTCTCTGGGCTTCTTATCAGCAGCAGCCTTATGTTTTCCCTTATCAACAGGAACACTGTAAGGAGTACCACCAAATCTCTGCTTACCCTTACAGTCATTCACAACCTTATAGTGTGCAATCCTGGCCCTGTTGTCATTATCATAAATTCTGCTTCTGCTTACCAGCTCAGGATAATTCCTGATCTTCTGACAAGCGATCCCCATATTAATCTTCGGACGCAGCCCGTTTTCAAACATCAAACACTTGGAAGTCATTGCCTCTTCAGTATTGTAATGAGGACAATACTGTACCAACCCTTCAAATTTAGCAGCATACTCTGCTACAGTCAGATTACCCTGCTTCAGCTCTAGAAACTCTATCTCCTTAGCACTTAGTATATCTTCCAGAAAATACTTTTCTAGAAAACCAGTTCAAACTACATCCCAAGTAATCACAGTTCCTGCAGCCTCCAATCTTTGGGGACAGTTGTCCCACCAAGCCTCAGCTTCACCTTCTAGCATGTGAGTACCGAACCTCACTTTTTACTCATCATTACAACCCATTGTCCTGAAAATCTTCTCAATTGCCTTCAACCATTTCTGTGCAGCTTCAGGATCCAAAATTCCCCCTTCATACGTCGGTGGCTTGTTACTCTGAAACTGTGCCAAATCTCTGAATTGCACACCCACAACTTGGTTCTGATTAGCAACCACCTGCGCCATCGCTTGCATAGCCGCAACCAAAGCACCATCATTCCTCCCTGCCATACTGCTCAACCATAACAACACTAGGTTAAAAGGGCACACCAACTCTATCCTAAAGATAGACTCAACTACTACACTAGCCGGACGGACCGACCTGATCTGATACCAACTTGTGACAGCCCACTTTCCTAATTAAAATAAAATACAATTAAATCAAATAAATATCAGAGTTTCCCTTCAAAAAAAGTGGGATATCACTTTCACAAAATTTCAAAAAAACACTTCATTAGATGGTTTTCAAAATATACAGCGGAAACAATCATTTGTACGTCACTCTAGGCCATCCGCCAATTTACATAAAATATTCATTAAGAGAATTCATCAAAATAAGACACGCCGGAGGAATACAACAAATCCAACCATAATGAAAGTAAACATCCAAGTCCCGTGTTACGTATCAGAGCATCCTAAGACTCGACCCGCACACCACTATCCAAGCTAGCTATGCACCTGGATTATCTGTACTTCCGAAGAAGCACAGACCACAACAACAACAAAGGGGTGAGAAAACATGATCAAAATTATCGGTAATAAAATACATGAATAAAAGGCAGTAAATATATAAATCATCACCCCACCAACATCAAACACGGCCTACTATCCAATCATCAACACAACATACAATAATGCAAGAATGCAACTCAACACATGCATACGGTACCGACTCATTGGTTCATTCAATCGAAACCCAGAATAGATCACTTAGGCTCCTCCTGAAGCATGATCTATTCCCACCATTCTCCACAAAGGAGTACGGGTAAATCACTTACGCTCCTCCTGAGACATGACTCAACTCCGCAATTCTCCACAAAGGAGTACAGATGGATCACTTACGCTCCTCCTGAGACATGATCCATCCCACCATTCTCCACAAAGGAATACGGGTGAATCACTTATGCTCCTCCTGAGACATGATTCAACCCCACCATTCTCTACAAAGGAGTACAGATGGATCACTTACGCTCCTCCTGAGACATGATCCATCCCACCAAGACACCATGCTATGCACAACACCAAATGCACAACACACAAACATCAAGCAGACTAAGTGCACCATATATCAGATATATATATAAACACCAATCAATTATGTTAATCAAATTAAATAATAGGGAAATTTACATTGAACACCGAGTACATGCGATCCTCCCGATCACCTCACTATGCATCATATATATATATATCTTACCCACCATTTAATTATGTCAATTAACTTCTATATTCCATAATTTCACCTTTCTACACCAGGTATACACTCTTCGCCACTAAACACCATCTCTCTTCCTATCACAACCCAAGGAATCCTACAGAACGAATCACAAAGAAAAATAGCACAAAATCACGTTTCTGTCACGCTCGCTGGCTCACTCGCCTAGCGAGGCCTCAGCGAACGCTCGCTGCCTCATTTGTAACGCCCATTTTAAGGTTCCAGTGTTATTTTATTTTCAGCATGCTTGTGTGGGAATTGGTGGAGAAACTATGGTCCATAATATTAAAATAATATAATTGATAATAAAAATAATATGATAATTAGTAGTGTTGTTACTATTATTAATCTTATTGTTATTATTATTATATTTAATAATATTATTGGAAATATTAATTTCGGAATAAAAGAAGTGAGGATTATTATTATTGGAATTATTTGGAATGCAAGAAAATGAGAATTCCTTTATTATTTGGGAATAAGGGCATAAGTGGTATTTTTGGAAATAGGGAGAAGAGAAGAACACGGTAGAAGCGATCAAGAGGAGTAAGAGTGAAGGAAGCAAGCTTGAGCAAGAGGTAGAAGAAGATCAAAGTCATCAGATTTTGAAAGTTCTTGGGCAATCAAAGCTGCTTATTGAGGTAAGGGGGGAGAAAATAGATGGGAAATTGGTAATGCATGAGTAAGGGTAGTTGGGGAGTTCTTAACCCCATAGGTTTTGATGATGATGAATTGCATGATGATGATTGCATTTGGTTGATTAAGTTTCTGATTTTTGTTGTTCATGGTGGAACCATTGCATGTTATGTTTGATGATTGTTTGGGTGAATTGGGTATTTCGGAGTAGATTAAGGTTTTAAGCCGAAAGTGGATTAATCGGCACAAGTTGATGTTTTATCGGATAATTTTTGACTTAGTTGGGTAGAATTTATGTAGAATGCTAAGTTGAGGTTGTTGGTACTGATCTAGAGAGAACTGTTGGGTTTTTGAGCTGCTATTGAGATTATGCACATGGGATTTTTGTGAAATCGCAGACACTCGCTAGCAGGTTCGCTAGGCGAGTGAGTAGCGAGCATTCGCTAGGTGCTCGCTAGGCGAGCTAGGTCGCGAGCCATTCCAGTGGCCATTTTTCTGTACTCGCTAGCAGGTTCGCTAGGCGAGTGGTGTGGCGAAGGATTCGCGAGGCGAAGTCCCAGCGAGGTCGTAGCGAACACTTCTAGTAGCTCAGAAGAGTGACTCGCAAGAAGGTTCGCTAGGCGAACGTGTAGCGAGCGTTCGCTAGGAGCTCGCGCAGCGAGCAAGGTAGCGAACGTAACAGGATTTTGTTTTTACTGAGTTGTGTTCATCTGATGTTGATGATTGTGATCTGTTTGATGTAAAAAGATAGTGCAAGGATACTGGGTATATGTTGAGCGTATTAGGGTTGTTTTGCCGATGCCTAATGTGATTAATTTGATTGATGATTGTGCAATGTATGATGATGGATCAGTAGGATCGTGTGCACTTTATGTGCTTGATGATGGTGTGTTGTATGATGATGGATCAGTAGGATCGTGTGCACCTATTGTGCTTGATGTTGGTGTGTGCATTTCATGGTGCATGATGGGATCAATAGGATCATGTTGCTTCTGGAGGAGGGTTGATGGCCAAGTGTCCATCGGCGATTGTGGAGTTGAATCGTTGCTCGGATGGAGTGTATGTGATTCACCCGTAATCGTGGTAGGGATAGATCGTTGCTCGGATGGAGTGTATGCGATCTATCCTAAGATTTGATTATATGTGCTCAGGAGGAGCGTGGTAGGGATAGATCGTTGCTCGGATGGAGTGTATGCGATCTATCCTGAGTTTAAGTCGGTACCGCATGCATGTGTTGAGTTGCATTTGTGCATTATTGTATGTTGTGATTGATGATTGGACAGTAGGTCGTGTATGATGATTTGTGGGGTGATGATGTATTTATTTACTGCCTTTATTTCATGTAAATATTTACCGTTATATTTCGATCATGTTTTCTCACCCCTTTGTTATTGTTGTGGTTTGTGCTTCTTCGAAAGTACAGATAATCCAGGTGTTTAGCTAGTTGGATAGCGGTGTGCTGATCGAATCTAGGATGCTCTGATACGTAACACGGGGCTTTGGGGAGTTTATTGCCTATCTGATGATTTTGATTATACTCCGTGTCGTATCATGTTTTGATGATGTTTTGTATATTTTGGGCAGATGGCCGAACATGATGTATGAGATGATGTACATATATGTATATATGTTGTGACATATTTCTTTTCCGCTGCTTATTTTGAAAATCTTTTAATGAAATGTTTTGTGGAAAGTAATATCCCGCTTTTGGAAGAGAAACTCTGATAATTTAATTGATTTACTTGTATTTTATTTAATTTGGTAAGTGGGGTGTTACATCATTCGCCTAGCGAACTCGCTAGCGAAGGCAGATAGTGGCTACTGGAAGTACTCGCTACCCAACTCGCCTAGCGAATTCCTAGCGAGTTCCCGCTACTAGCTGGATCAACGAAGGTGCTGGTGAATGTCTGCGATTTCAGAAAACCCTTACTGTTCAGAAATTCATCAGAAGGTCAAAACCCACCCAATTCTCACCAAACCAGTCCCAGTAGTCTTAGCCTAGCATTCTACGACTAAACCACACTACTTGTTCCAGATATTACTCGATAAAACACCAACTCTACCGATTAAATCATTTTTGACCTTAACGGTAAATTACTCAGAACCCCCAACAATCCCTACATAATCACATGCAAGGCTGGAATAACAGAATTTCACCAATTCATAACAACATAAGCACAATTCATCCATGGAAACAACAATCAGAAACACCAATACATCCTAATCATAATCATCAAATCTCTATGGGGTTAAGGAATCCCCAACTACCCAATTCATGCAATTACCAATCCCAATCCGTTTCTCCCCCCTTACCTCGATTAATCGCTTCGATCCTTGAAGAATTCCTACGAATCTGATTGCTCTCCCTTGTTTCTCTTCCTTCCTTGTTCTTATTCTTCTTCCTCACTCTTTCTCCCACTTGATCGTGTTCTATCCTTTTTCCCCTTTCTAAAACTCATAAATACCCCTTATAACACTTATTCCTCATTTCCTTATTCCAATAATAATTCAAATAATATTAATAATAATAATAATAATAATAATAATAATAATAATATTAATATTAATATTAATTATTAAATTATTATCATTATCAATTATATTATACTAATATTAAAGGCTATAGCTTCTTAAATAATACCCACAAAAGACACGCTGAAATAAAATAACACCGGAAAGACTAAATAACTAAAATGGGTGTTACAGTTTCCATTTATTGTTGAAAATGGATAAGCTTCTCGAAAGAGATTTCCACTTACCATTGAAGAAGAATAAGCTTCTCTGAAGAGAATTCCACTTATCGTTGAAAAAGGATAATATTCTCAGAAGAGATTGCCACTTACCGTTGAAGAAGGATAAGCTTCTCTAAAGAGATTGCCACTTATCGTTGAAAATGTATAAGCTTCTCGAAAGTGATTGCCACTTATCGTTGAAGAAGGATAAGCTTCCCTGAAGAGATTGTCACTTATCGTTGAAAATGGATAAGCTTCTCTAAAGAGCTTTCCACTTATCGTTGAAAATGGATAAGCTTCTCAAAAGAGGTTGCCAATTATCGCTGAAGAAGGATAAGCTTCTCTAAAGAGATTGCCATTTATCTTTGAAGATGGATAAGCTTCATGAAAGATATTGCCACTTATCTTTGAAGAAGGATAAGTTTCTATGAAGAGATTGCCACTTATTGTTGAAAATGGATAAGCTTCTCAAAAGAGATTTCCAATTACCATTGAAGAAGTATAAGCTTCGCTGAAGAAATTTCCACTTATCTTTGAAGACGGATCATCTTCTCTGAAGAGATTGCCACTTACCGTTGAAGACGTATAAGCTTCTCTAAGGAGATTGCCACTTATCGTTGAAAATGTATAAGCTTCTCGAAAGTGATTGCCACTTATCAATGAAGAAGGATAAGCTTCTCGAAAGAGATTGCCAATTATCGTTGAAAATGGGTAAGCTTCTCGAAAAAGATTTCCACTTATCGTTAAAAATGGATAAGCTTCTCGAAAGTGATTGCCACTTATCGTTGAAGAAGGATAAGCTTCTCGGAAGAGATTTCCACTTTTCGTTGAAGAAGGATAAGCTTCTTTGAAGAGATTTCTACTTATCGTTGAAAATGGATAAGCTTCTCGAAAGAGATTCCCACTTATCGTTGAAATTTGATAAGCTTCTCGATAAAAATTGCCACTTATTTGAAAATGGATAAGCTTCTCGAAAGAGATATCCACTTTTCGTTGAAAATGGATAAGCTTCTTGAAAGAGATATCCACATATCGTTAAAGAAGGATACACTTCTCTAAAGAGATTGCAACTTATCGTTGAAAATGGATAAGCTTCTCAAAAATGATTGCCACTTATCGCTGAAGAAGGATAAGCTTCTCGGAAGAGATTTCCACTTTTCGTTGAAGAAGGATAATCTTCTCTAAAGAGATTGCCACTTACCGTTGAAGAAGGATAAGCTTCTCTGAAGAGATTTCCACTTAACGTTGAAAATGGATAAGCTTCTCGAATGTTATTGCCACTTATCATTGAAGAAGAATAAGCTTCTCTGAAGAGATTGCCACTAATCGTTGAAAATGGATAAGCTTCTCGAAAGATATTGCCACTTATCTTTGAAAATGGATAAGCTTCTCGAAAGAGATTGTTATTTATCGTTTAAAATGGATAAGCTTCTCGAAAGAGATTGTCACTTATCATTGAAGAAGGACATGCTTCTCTAAAGAGATTGCCACTTATCGTTGACAATGGATAAGGTACTCAAAAGAGGTTGCCAATTATCGCTGAAGAAGGATAAGCTTCTCGAAAGAGATTTCCATTTATCGTTGAAGATGGATAAGCTTCTTGAAAGAGATTGCCACTTATCTTTGACGAAGAATAAGATTCTATGAAGAGATTTGCACTTATTGTAGAAAATGGATAAGCTTCTCGAAAGAGATTTCCACTTACCATTGAAGAAGTATAAGCTTCTCGGAAGAGATTTCCACTTATCGTTGAAGACGGATCATCTTCTCTGAAGAGATTGCCACTTACCGTTGAAGACGTATAAGCTTCTCTGAAGAGATTACCACTTATCGTTGAAAATGGATAAGCTTCTCGAAAGTGATTGCCCCTTATCGTTGACGAAGGATCAACTTCTATGAAGAGATTGCCACTTCTCGTAGAAAATGGATAAGCTTCTCTAAAGAGATTGCCATTATCGTTGAAAATTGATAAGCCTCTCGAAAGACATTGCCACTTATCGTTGAAAATGTGTAAGCTTCCCGAACAATATCGCCACTCATCGTTAAAGAAGGATATGCTTCTCTAAAGATATTGCCACTTATTTTTGAAAATGGATAAGCTTCTTGGAAGTGATTGCCACTTATCGTTGAAGAAGGATAAGCTTCTCGAAAGAGATTGCCACTTATCGTTGAAAATGGGTAAGCTTCCCGAAAGAGATTTCCACTTATCCTTAAAAATGGATAAGCTTCTCGAAAATGATTGCCACTTATCGTTGAAGAAGGATAAGCTTCTTTGATGAGATTCCCACTTATCGTTTAAAATTGATAAGCTTCTCGAAAGAGATTGCCACTTATCTTTGAAAATTGATAAGCTTCTCGAAAAAAATTGCCACTTATTTGAAAATGGATAAGCTTCTCGAAAGAGATTGCCACTTATCGTTGAAAATGGATAAGCTTCTCGAAAGATATTTCCACAAATCGTTAAAGAAGGATACGCTTCTCTAAAGAGATTGCTACTTATCGTTGAAAATGGATAAGCTTCTCGAAAATGATAGCCACTTATCGCTGAAGAAGGATAAGCTTCTCGGAAGAGATTTTCACTTTTCGTTGAAGAAGGATAACCTTATCTAAAGAGATTGCCACTTACCGTTGAAGAAGGATAAGCTTCTCTGAAGAGATTTCCACTTAAAGTTGAAAATGGATAAGCTTCTCGAAAGTGATTGCCACTTATCATTGAAGAAGGATAAGCTTCTCTGAAGAGATTGCCACTAATCGTTGAAAATGTATAAGCTTCTCGAAAGATATTGCCACTTATCTTTGAAAATGGGTAAGCTTCTCGAAAGAGATTGCCATTTATCGTTTAAAATGGATAAGCTTCTCGAAAGAGATTGTCACTTATCATTGAAGAAGGACATGTTTCTCTAAAGAGATTGCCACTTATCGTTGACAATGTATAAGCTTCTCAAAAGAGGTTGCCAATTATCGCTGAAGAAGGATAAGCTTCTCGAAAGAGATTTCCATTTATCATTGAAGATGGATAAGCTTCTTGAAAGAGATTTCCACTTATCTTTGACGAAGAATAAAATTCTATGAAGAGATTTCCACTTATTGTAGAAAATGGATAAGCTTCTCGAAAGAGATTTCCACTTACCATTGAAGAAGTATAAGCTTCGCTGAAGAAATTTCCACTTATCTTTGAAGACGGATCATCTTCTCTGAAGAGATTGCCACTTACCGTTGAAGACGTATAAGCTTCTCTGAAGAGATTACCACTTATCGTTGAAAATGGATAAGCTTCTCAAAAGTGATTGCCACTTATCGTTGAAGAAGGATAAGCTTCTATGAAAAGATTGCCACTTCTCGTAGAAAATGGATAAGCTTCTCTAAAGAGATTGCCATTATCGTTGAAAATTGATAAGCTTCTCGAAAGACATTGCCACTTATCGTTGAAAATGTGTAAGCTTCCCAAACAATATCGCCACTCATCATTAAAGAAGGATATGCTTCTCTAAAGATATTGCCACTTATTTTTGAAAATGGATAAGCTTCTTGAAAGTGATTGTCACTTATCGTTGAAGAAGGATAAGCTTCTCGAAAGAGATTGCCACTTATCATTGAAAATGGGTAAGCTTCCCGAAAGAGATTTCCACTTATCCTTAAAAATGGATAAGCTTCTCGAAAATGATTGCCACTTATCGTTGAAGAAGGATAAGCTTCTTTGAAGAGATTCCCACTTATCATTTAAAATTGATAAGCTTCTCGAAAGAGATTGCCACTTATCTTTGAAAATTGATAAGCTTCTCGAAAAAAATTGCCACTTTATTTGAAAATGGATAAGCTTCTCGAAAGAGATTGCCACTTATCGTTGAAAATGGATAAGCTTCTCGAAAGATATTTCCACAAATCTTTAAAGAAGGATACGCTTCTCTAAAGAGATTACTACTTATCGTTGAAAATGGATAAGCTTCTCGAAAATGATTGCCACTTATCGCTGAAGAAGGATAAGCTTCTCGGAAGAGATTTCCACTTTTCGTTGAAGAAGGATAACCTTCTCTAAAGAGATTGCCACTTACCGTTGAAGAAGGATAAGCTTCTCTGAAGAGATTTCCACTTAAAGTTGAAAATGGATAAGCTTGTCGAAAGTGAATGCCACTTATCATTGAAGAAGGATAAGCTTCTCTGAAGAGATTGCCACTAATCGTTGAAAATGGATAAGCTTCTCGAAAGATATTGCCACTTATCTTTGAAAATGGATAAGCTTCTCGAAAGAGATTGCTATTTATCGTTTAAAATGGATAAGCTTCTCGAAAGAGATTGTCACTTATCATTGAAGAAGGACATGCTTCTCTAAAGAGATTGCCACTTATCGTTGACAATGGATAAGGTACTCAAAAGAGGTTGCCAATTATCGCTGAAGAAGGATAAGCTTCTCGAAAGAGATTTCCATTTATCGTTGAAGATGGATAAGCTTCTTGAAAGAGATTGCCACTTATCTTTGACGAAGAATAAGATTCTATGAAGAGATTTGCACTTATTGTAGAAAATGGATAAGCTTCTCGAAAGAGATTTCCACTTACCATTGAAGAAGTATAAGCTTCTCTGAAGATATTTCCACTTATCGTTGAAGACGGATCATCTTCTCTGAAGAGATTGCCACTTACCGTTGAAGACGTATAAGCTTCTCTGAAGAGATTACCACTTATCGTTCAAAATGGATAAGCTTCTCGAAAGTGATTGCCCCTTATCGTTGAAGAAGGATAAGCTTCTATGAAGAGATTGCCACTTCTCGTAGAAAATGGATAAGCTTCTCTAAAGAGATTGCCATTATCGTTGAAAATTGATAAGCTTCTCGAAAGACATTGCCACTTATCGTTGAAAATGTGTAAGCTTCCCGAACAATATCGCCACTCATCATTAAAGAAGGATATGCTTCTCTAAAGATATTGCCACTTATTTTTGAATATGGATAAGCTTCTTGGAAGTGATTGCCACTTATCGTTGAAGAAGGATAAGCTTCTCGAAAGAGATTGCCACTTATCGTTGAAAATGGGTAAGCTTCCCGAAAGAGATTTCCACTTATCCTTAAAAATGGATAAGCTTCTCGAAAATGATTGCCACTTATCGTTGAAGAAGGATAAGCTTCTTTGATGAGATTCCCACTTATCGTTTAAAATTGATAAGCTTCTCGAAAGAGATTGCCACTTATCTTTGAAAATTGATAAGCTTCTCGAAAAAAATTGCCACTTATTTGAAAATGGATAAGCTTCTCGAAAGAGATTGCCACTTATCGTTGAAAATGGATAAGCTTCTCGAAAGATATTTCCACAAATCGTTAAAGAAGGATATGCTTCTCTAAAGAGATTGCTACTTATCGTTGAAAATGGATAAGCTTCTCGAAAATGATTGCCACTTATCGCTGAAGAAGGATAAGCTTCTCGGAAGAGATTTCCACTTTTCGTTGAAGAAGGATAACCTTCTCTAAAGAGATTGCCACTTACCGTTGAAGAAGGATAAGCTTCTCTGAAGAGATTTCCACTTAAAGTTGAAAATGGATAAGCTTCTCGAAAGTGATTGCCACTTATCATTGAAGAAGGATAAGCTTCTCTGAAGAGATTGCCACTAATCGTTGAAAATGTATAAGCTTCTCGAAAGATATTGCCACTTATCTTTGAAAATGGGTAAGCTTCTCGAAAGAGATTGCCATTTATCGTTTAAAATGGATAAGCTTCTCGAAAGAGATTGTCACTTATCATTGAAGAAGGACATGTTTCTCTAAAGAGATTGCCACTTATCGTTGACAATGGATAAGGTACTCAAAAGAGGTTGCCAATTATCGCTGAAGAAGGATAAGCTTCTCGAAAGAGATTTCCATTTATCGTTGAAGATGGATAAGCTTCTTGAAAGAGATTGCCACTTATCTTTGACGAAGAATAAGATTCTATGAAGAGATTTGCACTTATTGTAGAAAATGGATAAGCTTCTCGAAAGAGATTTCCACTTACCATTGAAGAAGTATAAGCTTCTCTGAAGAGATTTCCACTTATCGTTGAAGACGGATCATCTTCTCTTAAGAGATTGCCACTTACCGTTGAAGACGTATAAGCTTCTCTGGAGAGATTACCACTTATCGTTGAAAATGGATAAGCTTCTCGAAAGTGATTGCCACTTATCTTTGACGAAGGATAAGCTTCTATGAAGAGATTGCCACTTCTCATAGAAAATGGATAAGCTTCTCTAAAGAGATTACCATTATCGTTGAAAATTGATAAGCTTCTCGAAAGACATTGCCACTTATCGTTGAAAATGTGTAAGCTTCCCGAACAATATCGCCACTCATCGTTAAAGAAGGATATGCTTCTCTAAAGATATTGCCACTTATTTTTGAAAATGGATAAGCTTCTTGGAAGTGATTGCCACTTATCGTTGAAGAAGGATAAGCTTCTCGAAAGAGATTGCCACTTATCGTTGAAAATGGGTAAGCTTCCCGAAAGAGATTTCCACTTATCCTTAAAAATGGATAAGCTTCTCGAAAATGATTGCCACTTATCGTTGAAGAAGGATAAGCTTCTTTGAAGAGATTCCCACTTATCGTTTAAAATGGATAAGCTTCTCGAAAGAGATTGCCACTTATCTCTGAAAATTGATAAGCTTCTCGAAAAAAATTGCCACTTATTTGAAAATGGACAAGCTTCTCGAAAGAGATTGCCACTTATCGTTGAAAATGGATAAGCTTCTCGAAAGATATTTCCACAAATCATTAAAGAAGGATACGCTTCTCTAAAGAGATTGCTACTTATCGTTGAAAATGGATAAGCTTCTCGAAAATGATTGCCACTTATCGCTGAAGAAGGATAAGCTTCTCGAAAGAGATTTCCACTTTTCGTTGAAGAAGGATAATCTTCTCTAATAAAGATTGCCACTTACCGTTGAAGAAGGATAAGCTTCTCTGAAGGGATTTCCACATAACGTTGAAAATGGATAAGCTTCTCGAAAGTGATTGCCACTTATCATTGAAGAAGGATAAGCTTCTCTGAAGAGATTGCCACTAATCGATGAAAATGGATAAGCTTCTCGAAAGAGATTGCCATTTATCTTTGAAAATGGATAAGCTTCTCGAAAGAGATTGCCATTTATCGTTTAAAATGGATAAGCTTCTCGAAAGAGATTGTCACTTATCATTGAAGAAGTACATGCTTCTCTAAAGAGATTGCCACTTATCGTTGATAATGGATAAGCTTCTCAAAAGAGGTTGCCAATTATCGCTGAAGAAGGATAAGCTTCTCGAAAGAGATTTCCATTTATCATTGAAGATGGATAAGCTTCTTGAAAGAGATTGCCACTTATCTTTGAAGAAGAATAAGATTCTATGAAGAGATTTCCACTTATTGTAGAAAATGGATAAGCTTCTCGAAAGAGATTTCCACTTACCATTGAAGAAGTATAAGCTTCTCTGAAGAGATTTCCACTTATCGTTGAAGACTAATCATCTTCTCTGAAGAGATTGCCACTTACCGTTGAAGACGTATAAGCTTCTCTGAAGAGATTACCACTTATCGTTGAAAATGGATAAGCTTCTCGAAAGTGATATCCACTTATCGTTGAAGAAGGATAAGCTTCTCTGAAGAGATTGCCACTTGTCGTAGAAAATGGATAAGCTTCTCTAAAGAGATTTCCATTATCGTTGAAAATTGATAAGCTTCTCGAAAGACATTCCCACTTATCGTTGAAAATGTGTAAGCTTCCCGAACAATATTGCCACTCATCGTTAAAGAAGGATATGCTTCGCTAAAGATATTTCCACTTATTTTTGAAAATGGATAAGCTTCTTGAAAGTGATTGCCACTTATCGTTGAAGAAGGATAAGCTTCTCGAAAGAGATTGCCACTTATCGTTGAAAATGGGTAAGCTTCCCGAAAGAGATTTCCACTTATCCTTAAAAATGGATAAGCTTCTCGAAAATGATTGCCACTTATTGTTGAAGAAGGATAAGCTTTTTTGAAGAGATTCCCACTTATCGTTTAAAATGGATAAGCTTCTCGAAAGAGATTGCCACTTCTCTTTGAAAATTGGTAAGCTTCTCGAAAAAAATTGCCACTTATTTGAAAATGGATAAGCTTGTCGAAAGAGATTGCCACTTATCGTTGAAAATGGATAAGCTTCTCGAAAGATATTTCCACAAATCGTTAAAGAAGGATACGCTTCTCTAAAGAGATTGCAACTTATCGTTGAAAATGGATAAGCTTCTCGAAAATGATTGCCACTTATCGCTGAAGAAGGATAAGCTTCTCGGAAGAGATTTCCACTTTTCGTTGAAGAAGGATAATCTTCTCTAAAGAGATTGCCACTTACCGTTGAAGAAGGATAAGCTTCTCTGAAGAGATTTCCACTTAACGTTGAAAATGGATAAGCTTATCGAAAGTGATTGCCACTTATCATTGAAGAAGGATAAGCTTCTCTGAAGAGATTGCCACTAATCGTTGAAAATGGATAAGCTTCTCGAAAGAGATTGCCACTTATCTTTGAAAATAGATAAGCTTCTCGAAAGAGATTTCCATTTATCGTTTAAAATGGATAAGCTTCTCGAAAGAGATTGTCACTTATCATTGAAGAAGGACATGCTTCTCTAAAGAGATTGCCACTTATCGTTGACAATGGATAAGCTTCTCAAAAGAGGTTGCCAATTATCGCTGAAGAAGGATAAGCTTCTCGAAAGAGATTTCCATTTATCATTGAAGATGGATAAGCTTCTTGAAAGAGATTGCCACTTATCTTTGAAGAAGAATAAGATTCTATGAAGAGATTTCCACTTATTGTAGAAAATGGATAAGCTTCTCGAAAGAGATTTCCACTTACCATTGAAGAAGTATAAGCTTCTCTGAAGAGATTTCCACTTATCGTTGAAGACGGATCATCTTCTCTGAAGAGATTGCCACTTACCGTTGAATACGTATAAGCTTCTCTGAAGAGATTACTACTTATCGTTGAAAATGGATAAGCTTCTTGAAAGTGATTGCCACTTATCGTTGAAGAAGGATAAGCTTCTCTGAAGAGATTGCCACTTGTCGTAGAAAATGGATAAGCTTCTCTAAAGAGATTGCCATTATCGTTGAAAATTGATAAGCTTCTCGAAATACATTCCCACTTATCGTTGAAAATGTGTAAGCTTCCCGAACAATATCGCCACTCATCGTTAAAGAAGGATATGCTTCACTAAAGATATTGCCACTTATTTTTGAAAATGGATAAGCTTCTTGAAAGTGATTGCCACTTATCGTTGAAGAAGGATAAGCTTCTCGAAAGAGATTGCCACTTATCGTTGAAAATGGGTAAGCTTCCCGAAAGAGATTTCCACTTATCCTTAAAAATGGATAAGCTTCTCGAAAATGATTGCCACTTATCGTTGAAGAAGGATAAGCTTCTTTGAAGAGATTCCCACTTATCGTTTAAAATGGATAAGCTTCTCGAAAGAGATTGCCACTTCTCTTTGAAAATTGATAAGCTTCTCGAAAAAAATTGCCACTTATTTGAAAATGGATAAGCTTGTCGAAAGAGATTGCCACTTATCGTTGAAAATGGATAAGCTTTTCGAAAGATATTTCCACAAATCGTTAAAGAAGGATACGCTTCTCTAAATAGATTGCTACTTATCGTTGAAAATGGATAAGCTTCTCGAAAATGATTGCCACTTATCGCTGAAGAAGGATAAGCTTCTCAGAAGAGATTTCCACTTTTCGTTGAAGAAGGATAATCTTCTCTAATGAGATTGCCACTTACTGTTGAAGAAGGATAAGCTTCTCTGAAGAGATTTCCACTTAACGTTGAAAATGGATAAGCTTCTCGAAAGTGATTGCCACTTATCATTGAAGAAGGATAAGCTTCTCTGAAGAGATTGCCACTAATCGTTGAAAATGGATAAGCTTCTCGAAAGAGATTGCCACTTATCTTTGAAAATAGATAAGCTTCTCGAAAGAGATTTCCATTTATCGTTTAAAATGGATAAGCTTCTCGAAAGAGATTGTCACTTATCATTGAAGAAGGACATGCTTCTCTAAAGAGATTGCCACTTATCGTTGACAATGGATAAGCTTCTCAAAAGAGGTTGCCAATTATCGCTGAAGAAGGATAAGCTTCTCGAAAGAGATTTCCATTTATCATTGAAGATGGATAAGCTTCTTGAAAAAGATTGCCACTTATCTTTGAAGAAGAATAAGATTCTATGAAGAGATTGCCACTTATTGTAGAAAATGGATAAGCTTCTCGAAAGAGATTTCCACTTACCATTGAAGAAGTATAAGCTTCTCTGAAGAGATTTCCACTTATCGTTGAAGACGGATCATCTTCTCTGAAGAGATTGCCACTTACCGTTGAAGACGTATAAGCTTCTCTGAAGAGATTACCACTTATCGTTGAAAATGGATAAGCTTCTCGAAAGTGATTGCCACTTATCGTTGAAGAAGGATAAGCTTCTCTGAAGAGATTGCCACTTGTCGTAGAAAATGGATAAGCTTCTCTAAAGAGATTGCCATTATCGGTGAAAATTGATAAGCTTCTCGAAAGACATTCCCACTTATCGTTGAAAATGTGTAAGCTTCCCGAACAATATCGCCACTCATCGTTAAAGAAGGATATGCTTCGCTAAAGATATTGCCACTTATTTTTGAAAATGGATAAGATTCTTGAAAGTGATTGCCACTTATCGTTAAAGAAGGATAAGCTTCTCGAAAGAGATTGCCACTTATCGTTGAAAATGGGTAAGCTTCCCGAAAGAGATTTCCACTTATCCTTAAAAATGGATAAGCTTCTCGAAAATGATTGCCACTTATTGTTGAAGAAGGATAAGCTTCTTTGAAGAGATTCTCACTTATCGTTTAAAATGGATAAGCTTCTCGAACGAGATTGCCACTTCTCTTTGAAAATTGGTAAGCTTCTCGAAAAAAATTGCCACTTATTTGAAAATGGATAAGCTTGTCGAAAGAGATTGCCACATATCGTTGAAAATGGATAAGCTTCTCGAAAGATATTTCCACAAATCGTTAAAGAAGGATACGCTTCTCTAAAGAGATTGCTACTTATCGTTGAAAATGGATAAGCTTCTCGAAAATGATTGCTACTTATCGCTGAAGAAGGATAAGCTTCTCGGAAGAGATTTCCACTTTTCGTTGAAGAAGGATAATCTTCTCTAAAGAGATTGCCACTTACCGTTGAAGAAGGATAAGCTTCTCTGAAGAGATTTCCACTTAACGTTGAAAATGGATAAGCTTCTCGAAAGTGAATTCCACTTATCATTGAAGAAGGATAAGCTTCTCTGAAGAGATTGCCACTAATCGTTGAAAATGGGTAAGCTTCTCGAAAGAGATTGCCACTTATCTTTGAAAATAGATAAGCTTCTCGAAAGAGATTTCCATTTATCGTTTAAAATGGATAAGCTTCTCGAAAGAGATTGTCACTTATCATTGAAGAAGGACATGCTTCTCTAAAGAGATTGCCACTTATCGTTGACAATGGATAAGCTTCTCAAAAGAGGTTGCCAATTATCACTGAAGAAGGATAAGCTTCTCGAAAGAGATTTCCATTTATCATTGAAGATGGATAAGCTTCTTGAAATAGATTGCCACTTATCTTTGAAGAAGAATAAGATTCTATGAAGAGATTTCCACTTATTGTAGAAAATGGATAAGCTTCTCGAAAGAGATTTCCACTTACCATTGAAGAAGTATAAGTTTCTCTGAAGAGATTTCCACTTATCGTTGAAGACGGATCATCTTCTCTGAAGAGATTGCCACTTACCGTTGAAGACGTATAAGCTTCTCTGAAGAGATTACCACTTATCGTTGAAAATGGATAAGCTTCTCTAAAGTGATTGCCACTTATCGTTGGAGAAGGATAAGCTTCTCTGAAGAGATTGCCACTTGTCATAGAAAATGGATAAGCTTCTCTAAAGAGATTGCCATTATCGTTGAAAATTGATAAGCTTCTCGAAAGACATTCCCACTTATCGTTGAAAATGTGTAAGCTTCCCGAACAATATCGCCACTCATCGTTAAAGAAGGATATGCTTCGCTAAAGATATTGCCACTTATTTTTGAAAATGGATAAGCTTCTTGAAAGTGATTGCCACTTATCGTTGAAGAAGGATAAGCTTCTTTGAAGAGATTCCCACTTATCGTTTAAAATGGATAAGCTTCTCGAAAGAGATTGCCACTTCTCTTTGAAAATTGATAAGCTTCTCGAAAAAAATTGCCACTTATTTGAAAATGGATAAGCTTGTCGAAAAAGATTGCCACTTATCGTTGAAAATGGATAAGCTTCTCGAAAGATATTTCCACAAATCGTTAAAGAAGGATACGCTTCTCTAAAGAGATTGCTACTTATCGTTGAAAATGGATAAGCTTCTCGAAAATGATTGCCACTTATCGCTCAAGAAGGATAAGCTTCTCAGAAGAGATTTCCACTTTTCGTTGAAGAAGGATAATCTTCTCTAATGAGATTGCCACTTACCGTTGAAGAAGGATAAGCTTCTCTGAAGAGATTTCCACTTAACATTGAAAATGGATAAGCTTCTCGAAAGTGATTGCCACTTATCATTGAAGAAGGATAAGCTTCTCTGAAGAGATTGCCACTAATCATTGAAAATGGATAAGCTTCTCGAAAGAGATTGCCACTTATCTTTGAAAATAGATAAGCTTCTCGAAAGAGATTTCCATTTATCATTTAAAATGGATAAGCTTCTCGAAAGAGATTGTCGCTTATCATTGAAGAAGGACATGCTTCTCTAAAGAGATTCCCACTTATCGTTGACAATGGATAAGCTTCTCAAAAGAGGTTGCCAATTATCGCTGAAGAAGGATAAGCTTCTCGAAAGAGATTTCCATTTATCATTGAATATGGATAAGCTTCTTGAAAAAGATTGCCACTTATCTTTGAAGAAGAATAAGATTCTATGAAGAGATTTCCACTTATTGTAGAAAATGGATAAGCTTCTCGAAAGAGGTTTCCACTTACCATTGAAGAAGTATAAGCTTCTCTGAAGAGATTTCCACTTATCGTTGAAGACGAATCATCTTCTCTGAAGAGATTTCCACTTACCGTTGAAGACGTATAAGCTTCTCTGAAGAGATTACCACTTATCGTTGAAAATGGATAAGCTTCTCGAAAGTGATTGCCACTTATCGTTGAAGAAGGATAAGCTTCTCTGAAGAGATTGCCACTTGTCGTAGAAAATGAATAAGCTTCTCTAAAGAGATTGCCATTATCGTTGAAAATTCATAAGCTTCTCGAAAGACATTGCCACTTATCGTTGAAAATGTGTAAGCTTCCCGAACAATATCGCCACTCATCGTTAAAGAAGGATATGCTTCTCTAGAGATATTGCCACTTATTTTTGAAAATGGATAAGCTTCTTGAAAGTGATTGCCACTTATCGTTGAAGAAGGATATGCTTCCCGAAAGAGATTGCCACTTATCGTTGAAAATGGGTAAGCTTCCCGAAAGAGATTTCCACTTATCCTTAAAAATGGATAAGCTTCTCGAAAATGATTGCCACTTATCGTTGAAGAAGGATAAGCTTCTTTGAAGAGATTCCCACTTATCGTTTAAAATGGATAAGCTTCTCGAAAGAGATTGCCACTTCTCTTTGAAAATTGATAAGCTTCTCGAAAAAAATTGCCACTTATTTGAAAATGGATAAGCTTGTCGAAAAAGATTGCCACTTATCGTTGAAAATGGATAAGCTTCTCGAAAGATATTTCCACAAATCGTTAAAGAAGGATACGCTTCTCTAAAGAGATTGCTACTTATCGTTGAAAATGGATAAGCTTCTCGAAAATGATTGCCACTTATCGCTGAAGAAGGATAAGCTTCTCAGAAGAGATTTCCACTTTTCGTTGAAGAAGGATAATCTTCTCTAATGAGATTGCAACTTACCGTTGAAGAAGGATAAGCTTCTCTGAAGAGATTTCCACTTAACGTTGAAAATGGATAAGCTTCTCGAAAGTGATTGCCACTTATCATTGAAGAAGGATAAGCTTCTCTGAAGAGATTGCCACTAATCGTTGAAAATGGATAAGCTTCTCGAAAGAGATTGCCACTTATCTTTGAAAATAGATAAGCTTCTCGAAAGAGATTTCCATTTATCGTTTAAAATGGATAAGCTTCTCGAAAGAGATGGTCACTTATCATTGAAGAAGGACATGCTTCTCTAAAGAGATTCCCACTTATCGTTGACAATGGATAAGCTTCTCAAAAGAGGTTGCCAATTATCGCTGAAGAAGGATAAGCTTCTCGAAAGAGATTTCCATTTATCATTGAAGATGGATAAGCTTCTTGAAAAAGATTGCCACTTATCTTTGAAGAAGAATAAGATTCTATGAAGAGATTTCCACTTATTGTAGAAAATGGATAAGCTTCTCGAAAGAGGTTTCCACTTACCATTGAAGAAGTATAAGCTTCTCTGAAGAGATTTCCACTTATCGTTGAAGACGAATCATCTTCTCTGAAGAGATTTCCACTTACCGTTGAAGACGTATAAGCTTCTCTGAAGAGATTACCACTTATCGTTGAAAATGGATAAGCTTCTCGAAAGTGATTGCCACTTATCGTTGAAGAAGGATAAGCTTCTCTGAAGAGATTGCCACTTGTCGTAGAAAATGAATAAGCTTCTCTAAAGAGATTGCCATTATCGTTGAAAATTCATAAGCTTCTCGAAAGACATTGCCACTTATCGTTGAAAATGTGTAAGCTTCCCGAACAATATCGCCACTCATCGTTAAAGAAGGATATGCTTCTCTAGAGATATTGCCACTTATTTTTGAAAATGGATAAGCTTCTTGAAAGTGATTGCCACTTATCGTTGAAGAAGGATATGCTTCCCGAAAGAGATTGCCACTTATCGTTGAAAATGGGTAAGCTTCCCGAAAGAGATTTCTACTTATCCTTAAAAATGGATAAGCTTCTCGAAAATGATTGCCACTTATCGTTGAAGAAGGATAAGCTTCTTTGAAGAGATTCCCACTTATCGTTTAAAATGGATAAGCTTCTCGAAAGAGATTGCCACTTCTCTTTGAAAATTGATAAGCTTCTCGAAAAAAATTGCCACTTATTTGAAAATGGATAAGCTTGTCGAAAAAGATTGCCACTTATCGTTGAAAATGGATAAGCTTCTCGAAAGATATTTCCACAAATCGTTAAAGAAGGATACGCTTCTCTAAAGAGATTGCTACTTATCGTTGAAAATGGATAAGCTTCTCGAAAATGATTGCCACTTATTGCTGAAGAAGGATAAGCTTCTCAGAAGAGATTTCAACTTTTCGTTGAAGAAGGATAATCTTCTCTAATGAGATTGCCACTTACCGTTGAAGAAGGATAAGCTTCTCTGAAGAGATTTCCACTTAACGTTGAAAATGGATAAGCTTCTCGAAAGTGATTGCCACTTATCATTGAAGAAGGATAAGCTTCTCTGAAGAGATTGCCACTAATCGTTGAAAATGGATAAGCTTCTCGAAAGAGATTGCCACTTATCTTTGAAAATAGATAAGCTTCTCGAAAGAGATTTCCATTTATCGTTTAAAATGGATAAGCTTCTCGAAAGAGATTGTCACTTATCATTGAAGAAGGACATGCTTCTCTAAAGAGATTCCCACTTATCGTTGACAATGGATAAGCTTCTCAAAAGAGGTTGCCAATTATCGCTGAAGAAGGATAAGCTTCTCGAAAGAGATTTCCATTTATCATTGAAGATGAATAAGCTTCTTGAAAAAGATTGCCACTTATCTTTGAAGAAGAATAAGATTCTATGAAGAGATTTCCACTTATTGTAGAAAATGGATAAGCTTCTCGAAAGAGGTTTCCACTTACCATTGAAGAAGTATAAGCTTCTCTGAAGAGATTTCCACTTATCGTTGAAGACGAATCATCTTCTCTGAAGAGATTTCCACTTACCATTGAAGACGTATAAGCTTCTCTGAAGAGATTACCACTTATCGTTGAAAATGGATAAGCTTCTCGAAAGTGATTGCCACTTATTGTTGAAGAAGGATAAGCTTCTCTGAAGAGATTGCCACTTGTCGTAGAAAATGAATAAGCTTCTCTAAAGAGATTGCCATTATCGTTGAAAATTCATAAGCTTCTCGAAAGACATTGCCACTTATCGTTGAAAATGTGTAAGCTTCCCGAACAATATCGCCACTCATCGTTAAAGAAGGATATGCTTCTCTAGAGATATTGCCACTTATTTTTGAAAATGGATAAGCTTCTTGAAAGTGATTGCCACTTATCGTTGAAGAAGGATATGCTTCCCGAAAGAGATTGCCACTTATCGTTGAAAATGGGTAAGCTTCCCGAAAGAGATTTCCACTTATCCTTAAAAATGGATAAGCTTCTCGAAAATGATTGCCACTTATCGTTGAAGAAGGATAAGCTTCTTTGAAGAGATTCCCACTTATCGTTTAAAATGGATAAGCTTCTCGAAAGAGATTGCCACTTCTCTTTGAAAATTGATAAGCTTCTCGAAAAAAATTGCCACTTATTTGAAAATGGATAAGCTTGTCGAAAACGATTGCCACTTATCGTTGAAAATGGATAAGCTTCTCGAAAGATATTTCCACAAATCGTTAAAGAAGGATACGCTTCTCTAAAGAGATTGCTACTTATCGTTGAAAATGGATAAGCTTCTCGAAAATGATTGCCACTTATCGCTGAAGAAGGATAAGCTTCTCAGAAGAGATTTCCACTTTTCGTTGAAGAAGGATAATCTTCTCTAATGAGATTGCCACTTACCGTTGAAGAAGGATAAGCTTCTCTGAAGAGATTTCCACTTAACGTTGAAAATGGATAAGCTTCTCGAAAGTGATTGCCACTTATCATTGAAGAAGGATAAGCTTCTCTGAAGAGATTGCCACTAATCGTTGAAAATGGATAAGCTTCTCGAAAGAGATTGCCACTTATCTTTGAAAATAGATAAGCTTCTCGAAAGAGATTTCGATTTATCGTTTAAAATGGATAAGCTTCTCTAAAGAGATTGTCACTTATCATTGAAGAAGGACATGCTTCTCTAAAGAGATTCCCACTTATCGTTGACAATGGATAAGCTTCTCAAAAGAGGTTGCCAATTATCGCTGAAGAAGGATAAGCTTCTCGAAAGAGATTTCCATTTATCATTGAAGATGGATAAGCTTCTTGAAAAAGATTGCCACTTATCTTTGAAGAAGAATAAGATTCTATGAAGAGATTTCCACTTATTGTAGAAAATGGATAAGCTTCTCGAAAGAGGTTTCCACTTACCATTGAAGAAGTATAAGCTTCTCTGAAGAGATTTCCACTTATCGTTGAAGACGAATCATCTTCTCTGAAGAGATTTCCACTTACCGTTGAAGACGTATAAGCTTCTCTGAAGAGATTACCACTTATCGTTGAAAATGGATAAGCTTCTCGAAAGTGATTGCCACTTATCGTTGAAGAAGGATAAGCTTCTCTGAAGAGATTGCCACTTGTCGTAGAAAATGAATAAGCTTCTCTAAAGAGATTGCCATTATCGTTGAAAATTCATAAGCTTCTCGAAAGACATTGCCACTTATCGTTGAAAATGTGTAAGCTTCCCGAACAATATCGCCACTCATCGTTAAAGAAGGATATGCTTCTCTAGAGATATTGCCACTTATTTTTGAAAATGGATAAGCTTCTTGAAAGTGATTGCCACTTATCGTTGAAGAAGGATATGCTTCTCGAAAGAGATTGCCACTTATCGTTGAAAATGGGTAAGCTTCCCGAAAGAGATTTCCACTTATCCTTAAAAATGGATAAGCTTCTCGAAAATGATTGCCACTTATCGTTGAAGAAGGATAATCTTCTTTGAAGAGATTCCCACTTATCGTTTAAAATGGATAAGCTTCTCGAAAGAGATTGCCACTTCTCTTTGAAAATTGATAAGCTTCTCGAAAAAAATTGCCACTTATTTGAAAATGGATAAGCTTGTCGAAAAAGATTGCCACTTATCGTTGAAAATGGATAAGCTTCTCGAAAGATATTTCCACAAATCGTTAAATAAGGATACGCTTCTCTAAAGAGATTGCTACTTATCGTTGAAAATGGATAAGCTTCTCGAAAATGATTGCCACTTATCGCTGAAGAAGGATAAGCTTCTCAGAAGAGATTTCCACTTTTCGTTGAAGAAGGGTGATCTTCTCTAATGATATTGCTACTTACCGTTGAAGAAGGATAAGCTTCTCTGAAGAGATTTCCACTTAACGTTGAAAATGGATAAGCTTCTCGAAAGTGATTGCCACTTATCATTGAAGAAGGATAAGCTTCTCTGAAGAGATTGCCACTAATCGTTGAAAATGGATAAGCTTCTCGAAAGAGATTGCCACTTATCTTTGAAAATAGATAAGCTTCTCGAAAGAGATTTCCATTTAACGTTTAAAATGGATAAGCTTCTCGAAAGAGATTGTCACTTATCATTGAATAAGGACATGCTTCTCTAAAGAGATTGCCACTTATCGTTGACAATGGATAAGCTTCTCAAAAGAGGTTGCCAATTATCGCTGAAGAAGGATAAGCTTCTCGAAAGAGATTTCCATTTATCATTGAAGATGGATAAGCTTCTTGAAAAAGATTGCCACTTATCTTTGAAGAAGAATAAGATTCTATGAAGAGATTTCCACTTATTGTAGAAAATGGATAAGCTTCTCGAAAGAGATTTCCACTTACCATTGAAGAAGTATAAGCTTCTCTGGAGAGATTTCCACTTATCGTTGAAGACGGATCATCTTCTCTGAAGAGATTGCCACTTACCGTTGAAGACGTATAAGCTTCTCTGAAGAGATTACCACTTATCGTTGAAAATGGATAAGCTTCTCGAAAGTGATTGCCACTTATCGTTGAAGAAGGATAAGCTTCTCTGAAGAGATTGCCACTTGTCGTAGAAAATGGATAAGCTTCTCTAAAGAGATTGCCATTATCGTTGAAAATTCATAAGCTTCTCGAAAGACATTGCCACTTATCATTGAAAATGTGTAAGCTTCCCGAACAATATCGCCACTCATCGTTAAAGAAGGATATGCTTCTCTAGAGATATTGCCACTTTTTTTGAAAATGGATAAGCTTCTTGAAAGTGATTGCCACTTATCGTTGAAGAAGGATATGCTTCTCGAAAGAGATTGCCACTTATCGTTGAAAATGGGTAAGCTTCCCGAAAGAGATTGCCACTTATCCTTAAAAATGGATAAGCTTCTCGAAAATGATTGCCACTTATCGTTGAAGAAGGATAAGCTTCTTTGAAGAGATTCCCACTTATCATTTAAAATGGATAAGCTTCTCGAAAGAGATTGCCACTTATCTTTGAAAATTGATAAGCTTCTCGAAAAAAATTGCCACTTATTTGAAAATGGATATGCTTCTCGAAAGAGATTGCCACTTATCGTTGAAAATGGATAAGCTTCTCGAAAGATATTTCCACAAATCGTTAAAGAAGGATACGCTTCTCTAAAGTGATTTCTACTTATAATTGAAAATGGATAAGCTTCTCGAAAATGATTGCCACTTATCGCTGAAGAAGGATAAGCTTCTCGGAAGAGATTTCCACTTTTCATTGAAGAAGGATAATCTTCTCTAAAGAGATTGCCACTTACCGTTGAAGAAGGATAAGCTTCTCTGAAGAGATTTCCACTTAACGTTGAAAATGGATATGCTTCTCGAAAGTGATTGCCACTTATCATTGAAGAAGGATAAGCTTCTCTGAAGAGATTGCCACTAATTGTTGAAAATGGATAAGCTTCTCGAAACAGATTGCCACTTATTGTTGAAAATGGATAAGCTTCTCGAAAGTAATTGCCACTTTTCGTTGAAGAAGGCTAAGCTTATCTGAAGAGATTGCCACTTGTCGTAGAAAATGGATAAGCTTCTCTAAAGAGATTGCCATTATCGTTGAAAATTGATAAGCTTCTCGAAAGACATCGCCACTTATCGTTGAAAATGTGTAAGCTTCCTGAACAATATCGCCACTCATCGTTAAATAAGGATATGCTTCTCTAAAGATATTGCCACTTATTTTTGAAAATGGATAAGCTTCTTGAAAGTGATTGCCACTTATCGTTGAAGAAGGATAAGCTTCTCGAAAGAGATTGCCACTTATCGTTGAAAATGGGTAAGCTTCCCGAAAGTGATTTCCACTTATCCTTAAAAATGGATAAGCTTCTCGAAAATGATTGCCACTTATCGTTGAAGAAGGATAAGCTTCTTTGAAGAGATTCCCACTTATCGTTTAAAATGGATAAGCTGCTCGAAAGAGATTGCCACTTATCTTTGAAAATTGATAAGCTTCTCGAAAAAAATTTCCACTTATTTGAAAATGGATAAGATTCTCGAAAGAGATTGCCACTTATCGTTGAAAATGGATAAGCTTCTCGAAAGATATTTCCACAAATCGTTAAAGAAGGATACTCTTCTCTAAAGAGATTGCTACTTATCGTTGAAAATGGATAAGCTTCTCGAAAATTATTGCCACTTATCGCTGAAGAAGGATAAGCTTCTCGGAAGAGATTTCCACTTTTTGTTGAAGAAGGATAATCTTCTCTAAAGAGATTGCCACTTACCGTTGAAGAAGGATAAGCTTCTCTGAAGAGATTTCCACTTAACGTTGAAAATGGATAATCTTCTCGAAACTGATTGCCACTTATCATTGAAGAAGGATAAGCTTCTCTGAAGAGATTGCTACTAATCGTTGAAAATGGATAAGCTTCTCGAAAGATATTGCCACTTATCTTTGAAAATGCATAAGCTTCTCGAAAGAGATTGTCATTTATCGTTTAAAATGGATAAGCTTCTCGAAAGATATTGTCACTTATCATTGAAGAAGGACATGCTTCTCTAAAGAGATTGCCACTTATCTTTGAAAATAGATAAGCTTCTCGAAAGAGATTGCCATTTATCGTTTAAAATGGATAAGCTTCTCGAAAGAGATTGTCACTTATCATTGAAGAAGGACATGCTTCTCTAAAGAGATTGCCACTTATCGTTGACAATGGATAAGCTTCTCAAAAGAGGTTGCCAATTATCGCTGAAGAAGGATAAGCTTCTCGAAAGAGATTTCCATTTATCATTGAAGATGGATAAGCTTCTTGAAAAAGATTGCCACTTATCTTTGAAGAAGAATAAGATTCTATGAAGAGATTTCCACTTATTGTAGAAAATGGATAAGCTTCTCGAAAGAGATTTCCACTTACCATTGAAGAAGTATAAGCTTCTCTGAAGAGATTTCCACTTATCGTTGAAGACGGATCATCTTCTCTGAAGAGATTGCCACTTACCGTTGAAGACGTATAAGCTTCTCTGAAGAGATTACCACTTATCGTTGAAAATGGATAAGCTTCTCGAAAGTGATTGCCACTTATCGTTGAAGAAGGACAAGCTTCTCTGAAGAGATTGCCACTTGTCGTAGAAAATGGATAAGCTTCTCTAAAGAGATTGCCATTATCGTTGAAAATTCATAAGCTTCTCGAAAGACATTGCCACTTATCGTTGAAAATGTGTAAGCTTCCCGAACAATATCGCCACTCATCGTTAAAGAAGGATATGCTTCTCTAGAGATATTGCCACTTATTTTTGAAAATGGATAAGCTTCTTGAAAGTGATTGCCACTTATCGTTGAAGAAGGATATGCTTCTCGAAAGAGATTGCCACTTATCGTTGAAAATGGGTAAGCTTCCCGAAAGAGATTTCCACTTATCCTTAAAAATGGATAAGCTTCTCGAAAATGATTGCCACTTATCGTTGAAGAAGGATAAGCTTATTTGAAGAGATTCCCACTTATCATTTAAAATGGATAAGCTTCTCGAAAGAGATTGCCACTTATCTTTGAAAATTGATAAGCTTCTCGAAAAAAATTGTCACTTATTCGAAAATGGATATGCTTCTCGAAAGAGATTGCCACTTATCGTTGAAAATGGATAAGCTTCTCGAAAGATATTTCCACAAATCGTTTAAGAAGGATACGCTTCTCTAAAGTGATTTCTACTTATCATTGAAAATGGATAAGCTTCTCGAAAATGATTGCCACTTATCGCTGAATAAGGATAAGCTTCTCGGAAGAGATTTCCACTTTTCATTGAAGAAGGATAATCTTCTCTAAAGAGATTGCCACTTACCGTTGAAGAAGGATAAGCTTCTCTGAAGAGATTTCCACTTAACGTTGATAATGGATAAGCTTCTCGAAAGTGATTGCCACTTATCATTGAAGAAGGATAAGCTTCTCTGAAGAGATTGCCACTAATCATTGAAAATGGATAAGCTTCTCGAAAGATATTGCCACTTATCTTTGAAAATGCATAAGCTTCTCGAAAGAGATTGCCATTTATCGTTTAAAATGGATAAGCTTCTCGAAAGAGATTGTCACTTATCATTGAAGAAGGACATGCTTCTCTAAAGAGATTGCCACTTATCGTTGACAATGGATAAGCTTCTCAAAAGAGGTTGCCAATTATCGCTAAAGAAGGATAAGCTTCTCGAAAGAGATTTCCATTTATCATTGAAGATGGATAAGCTTCTTGAAAGAGATTGCCACTTATCTTTGACGAAGAATAAGATTCTATAAAGAGATTTCCACTTATTGTAGAAAATGGATAAGCTTCTCGAAAGAGATTTCCACTTACCATTGAAGAAGTATAAGCTTCTCTGAAGAAATTTCCACTTATCGTTGAAGACGGGTCATCTTCTCTGAAGAGATTGCCAGTTACCGTTGAAGACGTATAAGCTTCTCTGAAGAGATTACCACTTATCGTTGAAAATGGATAAGCTTCTCGAAAGTGATTGCCACTTTTCGTTGAAGAAGGATAAGCTTCTCTGAAGAGAGTGCCACTTGTCGTAGAAAATGGATAAGCTTCTCTAAAGAGATTGCCATTATCGTTGAAAATTGATAAGCTTCTCGAAAGACATTGCCACTTATCGTTGAAAATGTGTAAGCTTCCTGAACAATATCGCCACTCATCGTTAAAGAAGGATATGCTTCTCTAAAGATATTGCCACTTATTTTTGAAAATGGATAAGCTTCTTGAAAGTGATTGGCACTTATCGTTGAAGAAGGATAAGCTTCTCGAAAGAGATTGCCACTTATCGTTGAAAATGGGTAAGCTTCCCGAAAGTGATTTCCACTTTTCCTTAAAAATGGATAAGCTTCTCGAAAATGATTTCCACTTATCGTTGAAGAAGGATAAGCTTCTTTGAAGAGATTCCCACTTATCGTTTAAAATGGATAAGCTTCTCGAAAGAGATTGCCACTTATCTTTGAAAATTGATAAGCTTCTCGAAAAAATTGCCACTTATTTGAAAATGGATAAGCTTCTCGAAAGAGATTGCCACTTATCGTTGAAAATGGATAAGCTTCTCGAAAGATATTTCCACAAATCGTTAAAGAAGGATACGCTTCTCTAAAGAGATTTCTACTTATCATTGAAAATGGATAAGCTTCTCGAAAATGATTGCCACTTATCGCTGAAGAAGGATAAGCTTCTCGGAACAGATTTCCACTTTTTGTTGAAGAAGGATAATCTTCTCTAAAGAGATTGCCACTTACCGTTGAAGAAGGATAAGCTTCTATGAAGAGATTTCCACTTAACGTTGAAAATGGATAAGCTTCTCGAAAGTGATTGCTACTTATCATTAAAGAAGGATAAGCTTCTCTGAAGAGATTGCCACTAATCGTTGAAAATGTATAAGCTTCTCGAAAGAGATTGCCACTTATCTTTGAAAATAGATAAGCTTATCGAAAGAGATTGCGATTTATCGTTTAAAATGGATAAGCTTCTCGAAAGAGATTGTCACTTATCATTGAAGAAGGACATGCTTCTCTAAAGAGATTGCCACTTATCGTTGACAATGGATAAGCTTCTCCAAAGAGGTTGCCAATTATCGCTGAAGAAGGATAAGCATCTCGAAAGAGATTTCCATTTATCATTGAAGATGGATAAGCTTCTTGAAAGAGATTGCCACTTATCTTTGAAGAAGAATAAGATTCTATGAAGAGATTTCCACTTATTATAGAAAATGGATAAGCTTCTCGAAAGAGATTTCCACTTACCATTGAAGAAGTATAAGCTTCTCTGAAGAGATTTCCACTTATCGTTCAAGACGGATCATCTTCTCTGAAGAGATTGCCCCTTACCGTTGAAGACGTATAAGCTTCTCTGAAGAGATTACCACTTATCATTGAAAATGGATAAGCTTCTTGGAAGTGATTGCCACTTATCGTTGAAGAAGGATAAGCTCCTCTGAAGATATTACCACTTGTCGTAGAAAATGGATAAGCTTCTCTAAAGAGATTGCCATTATCGTTGAAAATTGATAAGCTTCTCGAAAGACATTGCCACTTATCGTTGAAAATGTGTAAGCTTCCTGAACAATATCGCCACTCATCGTTAAAGAAGGATATGCTTCTCTAAAGATATTGCCACTTATTTTTTAAAATGGATAAGCTTCTTGAAAGTGATTGCCACTTATCGTTGAAGAAGGATAAGCTTCTCGAAAGAGATTGCCACTTATCGTTGAAAATGGGTAAGCTTCCCGAAAGTGATTTCCACTTATCCTTAAAAATGGATAAGCTTCTCGAAAATGATTGCCACTTATCGTTGAAGAAGGATAAGCTTCTTTGAAGAGATTCCCACTTATCGTTTAAAATGGATAAGCTTCTCGAAAGAGATTGCCACTTATCTTTGAAAATTAATAAGCTTCTCGAAAAAAATTGCCACTTATTTGAAAATGGATAAGCTTCTCGAAAGAGATTGCCACTTATCGTTGAAAATGGATAAGCTTCTCGAAAGATATTTCCACAAATCGTTAAAGAAGGATACGCTTCTCTAAAGAGATTGCTACTTATCATTGAAAATGGATAAGCTTCTCGAAAATGATTGCCACTTATCGCTGAAGAAGGATAAGCTTCTCGGAAGAGATTTCCACTTTTTGTTGAAGAAGGATAATCTTCTCTAAAGAGATTGCCACTTACCGTTGAAGAAGGATAAGCTTCTATGAAGAGATTTCCACTTAACGTTGAAAATGGATAAGCTTCTCGAAAGTGATTGCCACTTATCATTGAAGAAGGACAAGCTTCTCTGAAGAGATTGCCACTAATCGTTGAAAATGGATAAGCTTCTCGAAAGAGATTGCCACTTATCTTTGAAAATAGATAAGCTTCTCGAAAGAGATTGCGATTTATTGTTTAAAATGGATAAGCTTCTCGAAAGAGATTGTCACTTATCATTGAAGAAGGACATGCTTCTCTAAAGAGATTGCCACTTATCTTTGACAATGGATAAGCTTCTCCAAAGAGGTTGCCAATTATCGCTGATGAAGGATAAGCATCTCGAAAGAGATTTCCATTTATCATTGAAGATGGATAAGCTTCTTGAAAGAGATTGCCACTTATCTTTGAAGAAGAATAAGATTCTATGAAGAGATTTCCACTTATTATAGAAAATGGATAAGCTTCTCGAGAGAGATTTCCACTTACCATTGAAGAAGTATAAGCTTCTCTGAAGAGATTTCCACTTATCGTTCAAGACGGATCATCTTCTCTGAAGAGATTGCCACTTACCGTTGAAGACGTATAAGCTTCTCTGAAGAGATTACCACTTATCATTGAAAATGGATAAGCTTCTCGAAAGTGATTGCCACTTATCGTTGAAGAAGGATAAGCTCCTCTGAAGATATTGCCACTTGTCGTAGAAAATGGATAAGCTTCTCTAAAGAGATTACCATTATCGTTGAAAATTCATAAGCTTCTCGAAAGACATTGCCACCTATCGTTGAAAATGTGTAAGCTTCCCGAACAATATCGCCACTCATCGTTAAAGAAGGATATGCTTCTCTAAAGATATTGCCACTTATTTTTGAAAATGGATAAGCTTCTTGAAAGTGATTGCCACTTACCGTTGAAGAAGGATAAGCTTCTCGAAAGAGATTGCCACTTATCTTTGAAAATGGGTAAGCTTCCCGAAAGAGATTTCCACTTATCCTTAAAAATGGATAAGCTTCTTGAAAATGATTGCCACTTATCGTTGAAGAAGGATAAGCTTCTTTGAAGAGATTCCCACTTATCGTTTAAAATGGATAAGCTTCTCGAAAGAGATTGCCACTTATCTTTGAAATATGATAAGCTTCTCGAAAAAAATGGCCACTTATTTGAAAATGGATAAGCTTCTCGAAAGCGATTGCCACTTATCGGTTAAAATGGATATGCTTCTCGAAAGATATTTCCACAAATCGTTAAAGAAGGATACGCTTCTCGAAAGAGATTGTCACTTATCGTTGAAAATGGATAAGCTTCTCGAAAGAGATTGCCACTTATCGTTGAAAATGGATAAGCTTCTCGAAAGATATTTCCACTTTTCGTTGAAGAAGGATAATCTTCTCTAAAGAGATTGCCACTTACCGTTGAAGAAGGATAAGCTTCTCTGAAGAGATTTCCACATAACGTTGAAAATGGATAAGCTTCTCGAAAGTGATTGCCACTTATCATTGAAGAAGGATAAGCTTCTCTGAAGAGATTGCCATTAATCGTTGAAAATGGATAAGCTTCTCGAAAGAGATTGCCACTTATCTTTGAAAATAGATAAGCTTCTCGAAAGAGATTGCCATTTATCGTTTAAAATGGATAAGCTTATCGAAAGAGATTGTCACTTATCATTGAAGAAGGACATGCTTCTCTAAAGAGATTGCCACTTTATCGTTAACAATGGATAAGTTTCTCAAAAGAGGTTGCCAATTATCGCTGAAGAAGGATAAGCTTCTCGAAAGAGATTTCTATTTATCATTGAAGATGGATAAGCTTCTTGAAAGAGATTGCTGTTAGAACACAGATTGTTTCTTAATAATAACTCTTTGTTTTGATGAAAACTGTTAGGAAATTTATATTTAAGAATTATATACTCTAAAATTTGTTTGAGAGTGTTACTGCAGATTGAATTGAAATTAACTCTCTAGAAGCAAATCTGTTTTGGATACAAGAAGTTATTCTGACTCTGAAGCGCCAGATGCACCTTACAGATGAATCTATTTGCTCCTTACAGAAGATCCTGAGCGTAGTCTCCAGAAGGATCTGAAGCAAGAAGCTCCAGAACATTCTGAGTCAGAAGCATCTGAAGATAACCAGAAGCATCTGAAGCTGAAGCATCTGAAGCATAGAAGAATATTGATTGAAGAGTTTCTCAAAGCATTAGTCTACAAAAGTTTCTGAAAGTACCAACGCTGCCAAGTACTGAAGTTCTGTGTCAAATATGCTCTGATGATCAACACGCTGAAAGCACACCTGCTGCAGAAGACTCTGATACAACATAGTTCTGATTATCATTAGAAGACTCTGATCCATTCAGACTCTGAAGAACTTGTTGAAAACTGAAGAAGTAATTTTCAAGAATATATCCGTTGGAGCTATTCAACGTCTCTTTCCTCATTTGTGCTAGAAACACTTACACAGACAAAAAAGGATTTTTCTGTGTCATTTACTTCTAGGAAAGGTCACTTGATGTGAAGACAAAAAGGCTCAGACCTTTTGGGACTCTCTTTTCAACGCTCAGCTTCCTTGGATCAGCTGCCTATAAAAGGAGAACTTCACCACATTCTTCAGTTACACAATTTGCTGAAAAGAAATCATTATATTCTAAGCTCTCATTCATTCTTATTCTTTTTAGAATCTTATTGTACTTAAACTTAAAAGAAAAAAAATCACTGTTGTGATAAAAGCTTTATAGAAGCATCAATACTCTTGTATTTAATTTACATTGATCGTAAAGTTTATTCCTTAAGAGGATTCAGTTGGAATCAATAGCTCTTGAGAAGACTAAGAACTGTTATTCTTAGGTGTTACTATTGTAATCAGTTTGATTTAATAGTGGATTAAGTCCTTGTTGAGAAAGGCAAATCACTCTAGGAAGGGTGGACTGGAGTAGTTGTTTAAACGAACCAGGATAAAAATAATTGTGTGATTATTTTCAAGTCTTAATTTTTCATACTTATTCAACCCCCCTTCTAAGTATTATCTCACCTTCAGTTGGCATCAGAGCTCCGGTTCTGAGTGTGCTACCACTTAACAGTGTCAGTAAAGATCCAGAGAGATATACTTTGATATTTATATTTATTTGTTATCATGGCTGATAATTCTATGTCAAATATTAACAATAAATATGAAGAGAGGGATAGGATCATCACCAAACCCCTAATGTTTGATGGGGAGAAATTTGACTACTGGAAAGACAGAATTGAGAGTTTTTTCCTAGGATATGATGCTGATCTATGGGATCTTGTCATAGATGGATATGTACATCCAACAAATGGGGATGGCAAAAAGATTGACAGAAAATCTATGATAGATGCTCAGAAGAAAGACTTCAGAAATCACCACAAAGCCAGGGCTATATTACTGAATGCTATTTCACATACAGAGTATGAGAAAATTACAAACAGGGAGACTGCTTTTGATATGTTTGAATCCCTTAAAATGACTCATGAGGGAAATTCTCAAGTTAAGGAGACAAAAGCTCTGGCTCTAATCCAGAAGTATGAGGTATTCAAAATGGAAGACTCTGAATCTGTTGAAGCCATGTTCTCCAGATTTCAGATACTCACTGCTGGGCTTAAAGTTCTGGACAATGGATATTCTACATCAGATCATGTAAAGAAAATCATCAGAAGTCTACCTATCAGATGGAGACCAATGGTGACTGCCCTGAAGATGGCCAAAGATCTGAACAAGATCTCTCTAGAAGAACTCATCAGCTCACTGAGGAGCCATGAGATTGAGCTTGAGGAAGATGAACCTCAGAAGAAAGATAAAGGTAAATCTGTAGCATTAAAATCTAACAAAACTGCTAAAGCTTTGCAGGTCATTCAAGAAAGCTCTGAAGAATCTTCTTCTGAAGAAGAAGATGAGTTATCCATGCTGTCCAGAAGGATTAACAAACTCTGGAAGCACAAGGGAAAGAAGTTCAACAACTTCAAAAGATCTGACAACAGAAAGGAATCTTCTTGTCACAGAAGATCTGCCAAGAAAGAAGTTGTATGCTATGAGTGCAAAGAACCTGGGCACTACAAGAATGACTATCCCAAACTTCTGAAAGAAAAACCTAAGAAGAAGTTTAACAAAAAGAAGAAGGTTCTGATGGCAACATGGGATGACTCAGATGAGTGTGAATCATCTTCTGAATCAGAAGAAGAATGTGCAAACGTTGCACTGATGGCTAGCACAGAGGATCAAGAGGAAGGTACCTCAGGATATGAATCAGAATCTGAATCTGATGATGATGCAGAAGAGGTAATGGCTAAACTTACCAAAGAAGAACTCATTAAAGTTTTAACAGAAGTTCTTAAAAGTTATAACAATATCAAACTCAAATACAAGAAGCTGAAAAGCAATCTTGAATCTGAGATTGATCTTCTGAAAACAGAACTTGTTGAGCAAAAAGAAATAAATTTGAAAATCAAAAATGACTTTGAAATAACTCAACAAGAATCTGAATCTGAGACCAAGTCATGTGAAAATATTTTAGAAAAATATGACTCCAGTTTTCAGAGATTTCTCACTAAGAGCATAGACAGAAGCAAGATGGCTTCCATGATCTATGGTGTTAGTGGAAACAACAGAAGAGGCATTGGATATGAATCTTCATCTGGAAGCAATCCAAAACCTGTTGACAAACTTTTCATCAGGAAGACACCTCTGTATTCTCAATTCAAATTTGGTCACTTGAATGACATTAAACACATAAGCTCTGAGAAGAGTACTTATGTGTTTAAACCCAAGGTAAGTCAGAATAAACATTATGTTGAAAAACAAAAGTTTAGACAAACCTACAAACCAACTAACCCCAAAGGACCCAAGAAGATCTGGGTACCTAAAAACAAAATAATTCCTGTTGCAGATGTTCTTAGCAGCAAGGTCAGGACACCAATCATGGTACCTGGACTCTGGATGCTCACGACACATGACAGGAGAAAAGTCTATGTTCCAAAGCCTGGAACTTAGATCTGGAGATGACGTGAAGTTTGGAGGGAAGCAGAAGGGCAAGATCATTGGATCTGGCACTATTGAAAATGGTAAACTTCCCTCTATTACTAATGTTTTACTTGTTGAAGGGTTAAAGCATAACTTATTGTCCATAAGTCAATTAAGTGACAATGGTTATGATATTACCTTTAATCAAAAATGTTGTAAAGCTATTAGTCAGAAGGATGGCTCTATCCTATTTAGTGGTAAGAGGAAAAACAACATTTATAAAATAAATCTTTCAGAACTTAAAGTTCAAGATGTTAAATGCCTCTTGTCTGTTAATGAAGAGCAATGGGTCTGGCACAGAAGATTGGGCCATATTAATATGAGACGTATATCTCAGATTAATAAACTTAATCTTGTCAGAGGACTCCCTAATCTGAAGTTCACTTCAGATGCTCTTTGTGAAGCATGCCAGAAAGGGAAGTTTTCAAAAACATCTTTCAAATCAAAAAATGTTGTTTCTACTTCTAAACCATTAGAACTACTTCATATTGATATGTTTGGACCAGTGAAAACTGCATCCATCAGAGGCAAGAAGTATGGATTGGTCATTGTTGATGACTTTAGCAGATGGACATGGGTAAAGTTCTTGAAACACAAGGATGAGTCACATTTTGTGTTCTTTGACTTCTGCAAGCAAGTCCAGAATGAAAAGAATTTCAAAATTATAAAAGTCAGAAGTGATCATGGTGGTGAATTTGAAAATAAATATTTTGAAAAATATTTTTCTGAAAATGGCATTGCTCATGATTTTTCCTGTCCTAGAACTCCACAACAGAATGGGGTTGTAGAAAGGAAAAACAGAACTTTGCAAGAAATGGCCAGAACCATGATCAATGAGACAAATCTGGCAAAACATTTTTGGGCAGAAGCAATCAATACAGCATGCTACATTCAGAACAGAGTGTCTGTTAGACCTCTTCTGAAAAAGACTCCTTATGAATTGTGGAAGAACAAAAAGCCCAACATTTCATATTTTCATCCTTTTGGATGTATCTGTTATATGTTAAACACTAAGGAAAATCTGAGCAAGTTTGATTCCAAAGCACAGAAGTGTTTCATGCTTGGATATTCTGAACGCTCTAAAGGCTACAGAGTATACAATACTGAGACACAGATTGTGGAAGAATCCATTCATGTCAGATTTGATGATAAGCTTGGCTCTGAAAAGCCAAAGCAGGTTGATAACTCTGCAGATAGGGAAGTAGTCTTTATTGACTCTGAAGTTCCAGAAGCAGACAAACTTCAAGTGAAGGAACCAGAAGAAACTCCAGATGCTACTCCCTTAACTTCTCAGATGAATAATCTAAACATTTCTGAAGAGTCAACTATCAGAGGATCATCATCCAGAATTAAAGCTTCTCATCCAGAGGATGTCATTATTGGAAAGAAGGATTATCCCATCAGAACAAGATCCTTTCTAAGATCATCTGAAGCATCACTTTTTGGACTAGTGTCAGAAATTGAACCATCTTCTGTAGAAGAAGCTCTGCAAGACAATGATTGGATTATTGCCATGCAAGAAGAGCTAAACCAATTCAGCATAAATGATGTATGGGATCTAGTTCAAAGACCTCAAGGATTCAATATTATTGGTACAAAATGGGTCTTCAGAAATAAGCTAAATGAGAAAGGAGAAGTTGAGAGGAATAAGGCAAGGCTGGTTGCTCAAGGGTACAGTCAGCAAGAAGGTATTGATTACACTGAAACATATGCTCCAGTGGCAAGGTTAGAATCTATACGCCTTCTTATTTCCTTTGCTGCACAAAATAACATCACTCTGTATCAGATGGATGTTAAAAGTGCCTTTCTTAATGGTATTATAGAAGAAGAAGTTTATGTCCACCAACCTCCTGGTTTTGAAAATGAAAAATTTCCAGATCATGTTTTCAAATTAAAGAAATCTCTATATGGATTAAAACAAGCTCCCAGAGCTTGGTATGAGAGATTGAGTAATTTTCTTCTGGAGACGAATTTCATCAGAGGCAAAGTGGATACAACTCTATTTTGTAAAACAATAAAGAAAGATCTTCTAATTTGCCAAATTTATGTAGATGATATTATTTTTGGATCAACAAATATTATGCTTGGAAAGGAGTTTGCTATATGTATGCAGGCAGAATTTGAAATGAGCATGATGGGAGAACTCGGATTCTTTTTAGGAATCCAAGTTAATCAAACTCCAGAATGCACCTACATACATCAGACAAAGTATGTTAAAGAACTTCTGAAGAAATTCAACATGTCTGACAGCAAGCTGGCAAAGACTCCAATGCATCCTACTAGCTCACTTGGCAAAGAAGAGGTAAGTAAGAAAGTAGACCAGAAGCTCTACAGAGGTATGATTGGCTCTCTTCTTTATCTTACTGCTTATAGACCTGACATATTATTCAGTGTTTGTCTATGTGCTAGATTCCAATCAGATCCTAGAGAATCACACTTGACAGCTGTCAAGAGGATTCTAAGGTATCTGAAAGGTACTTCTAATGTGGGTTTGTGTTACAGAAAATCTGATGATTTCAAATTAGTTGGATTCTGTGATGCTGACTATGCTGGAGACAGAGTGGAAAGAAAAAGTACTTCTGGAAGTTGTCAATTTCTAGGAAGAAATCTAATCTCCTGGTACAACAAGAAGCAACCCACAATTGCACTATCAACCACAGAGGCTGAATACATTGTTGCTGCTGGATGTAGCACGCAGATGCTCTGGATGAAAAGTCAACTAGAAGATTATCAAATTTTTGAGAGTAACATTTCTATCTTTTGTGATAATACTTCTGCTATATGTTTGTCCAAGAATCCCATTTTACATTCTAAGGCAAAACATATAGAAATTAAGCATCATTTCATCAGAGACTATGTTCAGAAGGGAATCATAAATTTAGCCTTTGTTGATACAGATCATCAATGGGCAGATATTTTTACAAAACCCCTTGTTGAAGATAGATTCAATTTTATTCTGAAAAATATTGGTATGGATTTTTGTCCAGAATGATATTTATCAGAAGCAAATTGTCACATATGCAAAAATGCTTAATTCATCTGAAGTATTTCTTCTGTTTATTTATTCTATTCTGATTAATATTTCTGATATGAAACTCTGAACTAATCATCTTTAGAAGATCTGAACGTTGGCTAACGTTTCATTTCTTGAGAGAATTCAGAACATCATGCAAGTAAACATGTGTCACACAAAATCTGAAGAGGTGGCGTGTACATAACTGAAGAGACGTTTGAGGTGAAATTTGAATAGTAAATTTCTTGGTTTTCCCCCCCAAATTGTCAGAAGCATTTATTGTTTGAAATGATTTTATTCTCTTCATTTAATGCTTGCTCAAACGTGCGTTTTTCTGACTTTTGATGTGCCTAAGTGTTTAGTATAAATACTTGTTGTGTATTCACTTTCACACTTTTCACTCTCAGAATTTACATGCGTTTTCATCTCTTGTTTTCTCTGCATAAAAACCCAAAACCTAAGTGTTTGAAAAAGCATTCTTCAATGGCGTCTTCTTCATCAACAACTGCTCAGTTTCAATCTACAATGGTTGCTGTGACTTCAGATAACTTAGGTGCTGCTCCATATTCTCCTCCCAAGAGAACTCTTCTCACACCTGTTGATAAACTAGAAGTGCTGTGTGAATCTATGGTTGAATTTGACTCTCTGGCTGACAATGGGTTTGATTTTCGCTCCATTGTTAGAGCTCAAGGATGGGTGAAATACTTTGATAGGTTGTTTGGACCAGTTTACCCTCTACTTGTGAAGGAATTCTAGATTCATGCATCTGTGTATCCCAAGTTTATTTTATCATCTGTGCTGGGAAAAGAGATTATCATCACAGAGGATCTGATAAGAAGATTGATAGGTTATGAAGAAACAAATGGTGTTTCCCACTTGCCAGCTGGGCGTGTGGATATGGAAGAGGTTTATGAGGAAGTTATGACTGCTGGACAAGCTTCTAACAGATTCAAAGATCTGAAGCCTGATTACAAGATCTGGGCCAAGATCTTCATGGGATGCATACATCACAGGAAGTCTACAAATTCCCCAGATTATGTCAACAATGAACAGATCTATTTTATGTACTGCCTTAGTCAGAGCAACAAGGTAGATCTTCCTTACATTCTGTTCATGCATCTGTGGAATCACATCAATGCATCTAGAGAATTTGTAAAAGAAAAAGGCCAGAAGATCAGGACTTGGATCCCTTTTGGAAGGTTGATCTCAGATCTTCTCACTGAAAATGGTTTAGTGGCTGCTCTGTATGATGCTGGGGTTACAGAGGAATTAGAGTTTATTATGGGAAAGCCTCTGAACGCTAAAAGTCTTCTGAGACTCAAGATTGTAGATGAACTCACTACTGCTCCAAAGAGGCTGAATATGTCTGATTTGAATAAGAGGGTTCCAGTATCTGATTTTCCTCTATTCTTTGCTGAAGAACCCAGACATATAGTACTGATGTATATAGAGGAATGCAAAAGGGAAGGAGTACCTGTTCCAGCTAATGTGTTTCAGCTTGTCAAACAACCACTACCAGATGCAGGAGAAGAAGAAGAAGTACCACTTCAGAGGAAAAGGACTCAGCCTGCAGCAGAATCTGAACCTATCCAGAAGAAGGCTAAGATTGCTGAGAAACCCAAGAATCTCTTAAAGAGAAAGGATTCTGAAGAAGCTGCCTCTGCATCTGCCAAAAGGATTAAACTAAAAGGTACTAAAACTTCTGTTATTTCTAAAAATGTTGTTATTAATGATTTAACTATTAAGTCTGTTCCAAAACCACCTGTTACTCAAACAACTTCTGTTGCTGCCCCTAGTTCTGTCTCACCTCAAAAACAAAACACTACTTCTGTATCAAAAACACCTCAACCCAAAATACACATCAAACACTTTATTCCACTGTCGCTACTGCGAAAATCGGCGCCGACTGAACAGAAGAGTCGCCACCGTGTGTTATTTATCCCACGGGAGGGAAAGGAAACACTCAGAGTAAACCTCGCACAACATGGGAAAGGTATGGTCGTCGCAACCAAAACCTGGATTCGGGAGTCGGTTACGCAAGGGGAAGGTATTAGCACCCCTCACGTCCGTCGTACTCGACGGGATCCACGCTTGTTTTCGGGTATGGATTGTTATTCTATCTAAACTAAAGGTTCAGGGGTTCAAAGAAAAGAAAATGAAAATAAAATGACTCGGCAAAGTATCGCACTTTATGCCTACGTATTCCCGTCTGGAACGAGAAATCAGAGTCAACGTAGTTCGCCTACCTATGGGAAAGGAGGGGAAGGTTGCTCGCTAGGATATCGTATCCTATGCCTACGTACTTTCATACAGCATGAAAGATCAGAGCAAACGTAGTTCGGGCCACGGAAGACACAGATTTGTCTTGATTGATTTTATTCCTTCTGAAAAAGGTTTTTCTGATTAACAGTCCAAGCGGACAAAAATGACGTCTTGATGAGTTCACATTCTTTTACGGAAGAAGTGTCTTTTATTGTGTTTGAAATCTTTATGGTATTTTTCTGTTTGTTTTAAGAAGAAGAGACAGAACTCTAACCTACGGTTGCGAAGGGAATCAAACTATCCTAATGTTGTCATGCATGGGTTAAGACCTAGTGTCTATCATGCTCCTCTCTTGCGCAGAGAGAAACAGAGATCCTAAGGGAATAGACGGAAAATAAAAACAATATCAGATATATACAGTAAAACAGTAAAATGCATGAATGCAACAATACAAGCGAGGCAAGGGAGTCCCACTCAATCTCGAACCTAGAAAACAATAGGCAAGAGTGAACAGGCTTCACTTTCAACCCAACAGGGTAAACAGCAAACAATACAACCAGGAAAACCAAACAATACATCAGAAATGAAATACAGCAAAAAAAACAACCAGCTTCAGCAGCTTTGAATCAACATCTGGCTTCAAATAATCTCCAATAAGCTACAGACTTCAACAAGCATTACTCCATCTTCAGGACCTTCAAGCATGGGCTTTGATCATCAGTCTTCTATCTACAATGGTTTTTCTTCAAGTTCAAACCTCCAGGATGAGGGATCAATCACAAGAGTGAATTAGGTGTTAAGCAATCAGTTGACTACCAAGGGTGGTGAACAGACTGCTTCTAACACATAAGATATTTTCTCTCAAGAGTTCTATCCCTTAGACACTAGCACCAAGTCTTCCAAAGGAAGGGGGTGAGTGTCTTAGAGAGACTCTGTATCACAGAGAAGAATGGAGGCAGTCAAGGCCTTCCATGTTTGAGAATCAAGTTTTCTAACCTAGAGCTCTGCCTAGCTCCTAAACCCTAATCTCCTCAACAGCTGCTAGCAAGAAACAACTCATCAACCCTGGCAGTTGGTATTCAGGCTCTGGATCTCCAATGGCTCCATCATCATCAATCTTCAGCTCCCCCAATCCCCAGACAAATCCCAACACCCAAACAAGCAAGCAATAATCCCCAGAGGGCACACCACACCAGTCAATCAAATAAGGACAGTATATTAATAGCAGTAGGGAAATCCTTACTTTTCTAAGGGGGTTTAATAACTACCCATAGCCCCTATAATCCCATAGCTAAACTATTTAATCCCTAAGTCTTAAGGGAAATGAATTAACTCTCCTAAGTTGTCACTTAAAACCCTAGTTTGTTCATGTTGTTCTCACCTAAACTAAACACCTAAAATTAATTTCTAAAAAAAAATGAATTAAATTGTATTCACAAGTTGAGTATCTAAACTAAACAACCTAAAAAGAATGGACAAAAAACATTAAGGCAATTAATAGAACGAAAATTAACAAATTTATGTATGAAATGAAACTATTTAAAATGCTAGTTATTTGGAAAATATGGAAAAAATATCAAATAAAATATAAAATGCAATTTTTATTTTTTATAATTTTCTTGACTCTTTAGAGAAAATGATGCAAAAAGAATTATCAAAAAATAGTGATTTTTCAATTTTATGTGATTTTTAGAAAATGCATGAAAAATGTAAAGAAAATAAAAGAAATACAAAGGAATAAATGGGAGGGGTGAGAATAGCAGCTCGCTTCAGTTGTTTCTTCAGGTGGGCTGAGAAATGGGGGTGCGAACATCAATTGAACAAGGCCCATACGCGCTTCAGAACTCCAACAAAAAACAAAAATCCCAAAACGGTGCAGATAGCAACGTTCCTAGTTAAAACACAATGGGCCTGCGCTGGGAGGGGTGCTATTAGCAATGAATTATAAAGCCCACTCAGAGACTTAAGTGAAACGGAGCGTTTCACTCCCAAGTCTTCCCTCCGCTTTCAGTTTGAACATGATCCGTTGGATTAGAGCTCCAGTCAAAGGTCAAACCCTCATCGTGTGGTCCAGCCATCATCTTCAACCTTGAGCAGCCCTAGGGTTTCAGAAAACCCTAACCATGCACGATCTTGCCCCACTCTGTTCTCCCTCATACCTCCATGGATTCACACGATACAAAAAGCAAAATTGGTCTACAACAATCCCTCTACACAGCCATGACCATAAATCTTCCTAAAACTCAAGCAATTAATCAATTCGATGAAGATAACAGTTATGGTCCACCATGAACACCTGATATTCATTGCTTCAATTCTCTCCAAACTGTGTCCTACACTTATCTACAGCTTGCACTGATCACAACATGCTAATCCAATAACATTTTCGTGCCTTAACCTAGTAATTACAAGCTCTACCAGATTGGGTACCTCATGCTCAAACCTCATGAAACTCCTCCAAAATCATCACAATCAATCCTCTATCCTATCTTAACCAGTCTACACTATCCAAACCCTAAAATTCTAACTAATTCATGCCATACGAAGAGAAAACAAACCTGGTGCAATTTCTTGATACAGGTGCTAAGATCTCTGAATCAGATGCTTGTGATGACTGGAAAGTGATCAACAAGCTTGGTGATTACTTCTGTATGCAACAAGTATGGTTCCAAGGCCTTGAATCACTCACTTCCAAGATTGATGCTCCTTGGATGATGATGATGAATAGCACGATCCTTGCTTCAATTTACCACATCTTTGATGGAATTCTGATCTAGGGATGATGATGATGAAGATTCAATCAAGAACAATGAGAATTGATGGAGATTATGGAGAGTTTGTGAAGCTTATGCAAAAATGAGAAAGTGTGTCAAACTTGGGGTTTTGAACAAATGAAGTCACCAACCCTGGCATGAACCATCTTGCATCAATATATACATGAGGTTAGAACCTCCTAGAAACTTGGAGAAGCTTCCCTTGTGTAATTTCCCTTGAATTTGGCTTATGTTTCTTCCATTACAAGCAACCATGGATAACTCACAAAATATGAACTAAGCTCAAAATTACACTTTAGCCAATGTCTTTAAAATGATCTTTCCATTCAAAATGACCTATAATTTTGCTTCATTTGGCCAAGATATGAAAAATCTCATTTTTAAGGCCATTTTTATTCATTAAATCCAACAATTTTGAAACCTTGTGCTATGAATCTTTCCAATCTCTCATGGTCACTTTTCTAGACTCAAAATGTCATTTGGAACAAGTTTGATGTTGTAAAGTTTTCCATTTGAAGCACCCTTGTATGAGTTTTGGGCATAGGTTAAAATGACCTGTAATTCACAAATGACCAAAATACCCTTTGCTTGCCAAGACCATAAGTAGAGTTCCCCAAATCATATGAAGGCATACCATACCATTCTAGAAAGCTAAGACAATTAGGAACAATTCTTATGTTGACCAGAAATTAATTTGAAATCTCCTTGAGGGGTAAAAATTGCTTGGAAGTCAAGTCATTTTCACAGACAAAATTTCAGATACCTCAGATGACCTGTAACTTGCAAGGACCATAACTTGAGTTCTATAAATCTCCTTGATGTCTTCCACCACTCAAATTAAAGGTATTGAGATCCTATACAAGTTTCATGTTGGCCAAGGATTCATTTGAAGCTTGCATTTTGACTTATCTTGCTTGGAAATTTGACCTAAACTAGGGGATTTTACATAGAAACCCTAATTTAGAACCTCCTCTTCTCCTTGATTTCTCTTGATTTCTTCTTAGCATAACAACATATCCTTATTCTCCATCTCAAATAATGAACCCCACATCTCTTCAATAGCCCTTAATGCCTTTCCAACAATCCTTTGACCTAGGGTTGACCCAGGGTTGACCCAGATGAAACCCTAGTTGACTGTCTTCCTCCACAACTCTTGTGACTACATCAATGACTTGTTTTCTTCTCCAAATGACTTTATAAGTCCTCCAAGATGTCTAGATACTCCCCATGCCTTCAATTCACAGCTCACAACTCCCTTGTTGATCCTCAGATCCCCTCAGATAGGAGATAGACTCAAAGCTTGACCTGATGGACTCTCTGCTTCCAAATTCTTTTCTGATGACTTGAATGAAATTGAATTAGGATAACAACCTCTTGATAGGTCTCTAGAGATGATAATAATGATTGGTCCCCTGTTGGATGACTTGCTATGCTTATGCTATGCAGATGGTTAGGCTATGTACATGACTCTATATGCAAATGCTAATGATATTGAAGCATAAACCAAGTGACTAAGGTTGAGCAAATTTTAGGGTGCAACAGCTGCCCCTATTCAAGAGACTTGGACCCGATTGGGTGAAGGGCTCGGAGCCTTCAGACATTCGCGGTGCGAGACGGTTGAATACCAGTGGAACCAGAAATTTGCCAACCGCAGAAATAAACTGTGCTCCTGCTTGGGGGACGACATTCATCAGCTGAATCTGACTGTTACAGTAACCCACTGATCTCGTACGACCGTGCTGGGGATTCTTGAAAAAGATTTTATCATTGCAGAGATAGAACATTGTCCACGTTAGGACGCCTGCTTCGTCAATTCGAGAAACTTCAACAACTTTGTCGGGGATGGCTCGTCTGCCCTCTCGTCAGAAATAAATCGTCCACGTTAGGAGTAAACTTTTCCACGTTTAGGAATAACACCGTCCACGTTAGGATTCACCATCTTTCCACGTTAGGAATCAAACTTGATCTGAATCTGTCCACGTCAGGACTAAACTTTTTCATGCCATTAATACATCGCCCACGTCAGGACTCGCCTTTCCACGTGAGGAATAAACTTCTCTCCACGTAAGGAATCAATTTCTTTCCACGTAAGGAAAACATCTTCATCTAACCACGTAAGGATTCCAACCTTCATTCTACGTAAGGAATCATAATCTTATCTTGATCTGTCCACTTGAGAACCCCCTTCTTTCCGTGTGAAGAATGCATCTTCATTCCACGTAAGGAATCAAACTTGTCCACGTTAGGACTACATCGTCCACGTTAGGACCCACCTTTCCACGTGAGGAATAACTCTCTTCTCGATTTGTCCACGTAAGGACTCCATCGTTCCACGTCAGGAATGCTATCTTTCCACGTAAGGAATACAACTCCGTCCGCGTAAGGACCCACCTTTCCACGTTAGGAATCACAATCTCTTTTCTGAATCTGTCCATGTCAGGACTACACTTTCCACGTAAGGAATGCATCTTGATATGTCCGCGTAAGGACTCAATCTTCATCTGATGAGATAATAAAACCTGTCCACATCAGGACTCGCGCGTCTTCGACTTGCTGGGGAAATAAGACTTTGTCCATGCCAGGACTCATACTTTGCCAACAACACGACGAAGGACAAATTTGTCCACGTTAGGATATCAACACGAAGAACAACCAACGTTCGCCCATGTCAGGACTCCACACCCAATCAATACCGAGAACTCGATCCTGTCCCCGTTAGGACTAACACACATCGTCAACTTGAGGAAATGTCCACGTCAGGACTCCATACTCCAACAATCGTCTCTAGCGCAAAGAAATCCCGTCAATAAAATTGTCCACGTTAGGACTCATCCTTCCATTAGTCCGCAAACTTCTCATCACTGACGTTATAGCAACTTCAAAGCTGACTCTACTGGGGATATTTAGAAACCAAACTAACGGACACCTGTTCTGACAACTGGCGGTAGCCTCTGAAATTCTGATTCATGAAATCTTGGGGAAAATGGGAAGCTTATCCTGCTGACTCTGTGGGGAATAACGCCAAAGCTGCTTTGTCGAATGTCTCACGTCGAGATCCTGAATGTTTATTGATTCTTGAGCAAGGGCTCTCTCTACCTGCAAGAGGAACAATACTTGAAATAGACGGTTAGCCAACCTAGTTTATGTTTCACAAATGCATATGTTCGGCAACGATGCAATGCTCCCTTCGACATGGGAATGCTACACATTTATTTGGTTAGTGCAAGTATGACACTATATGCTGATGCGAATGCAGACTCGAACTGCTGGGCGCAGGAGCTGCTTCAGCAAAATAAATGCTGAAAATAATGCCAACTCCGCTGGGGATAGCCAGGTGCTACAGAATCATTCCAGCAAAATAAATGTTGGGCCGATGAAGTCGATTCGGCTGGGAAATTGGGAACTTAACCCAACACCTTGTTCAAGGAACACCCTGCTGGGGAATATAACTCTGCTGGGGAACAACAGATGCACCTGGTATGATTGAACTTCTGCGGGAAAGTGAACGGGTATCACACGGTGTTCCGGCAAAATAAATGCCATGATCCACACCCACTCTGCTGGGGAGAGTAGGTGACCCTGCGAGGAAATGTGAACTTTCCTAAACACAGCTCCCAAAATATTAATCTTCTGCTTGAGATGCACTGTCGGAATACAACCTATAATTTTGGGATTGCCAATTCTGCTGAGAATAACTGGCTTTGCTGGAGCATGTCCTCTTGGATAGGCTACGACTAGCTGGGGAATTTTATCCTTCTTCAGGAAGAACATGCATGACCTGCATGGAGATCAAGTCTTTCGTTAATGCAATCTTTTGATCCTCTTCCTCGTACGGCTATGAAACCTTCAACAACACAAACAAGACACGACAAGTCTATGCAACTAAACCGATTCAGGTCAGTGACGTTACTTTCAGTTAATTCAAAGCTTTAGCAGTTGTTGGCAAGGGCCAATGTTGTTATACACATGCTAATTTCAATAAACTTAGGCGTTTTATCATGCACAAAACAGTAAAGAACCAGCATCAGGTACTGAATAACATATTTTATTGATTGGGCCCCTGAACGGGCAGAATTTTTGTACACGGGATGTAACTCCTGAAATGAGGAAGCTACACAAAGCAAATATACAAGTATGCACAAGAAGCATAAATATATTGGCAAACTAACTTTTGTACACATGTCGGCAACGGGATGCAGACGAACACCACGAACTGATCCTTCTATGAATCATCCGACTCAAGTGCTTTCTCCGTATCCAGACTTCTGAAGCGATTGTATCCGATAATCGATCCCTCAGGCATTCCCCCTGCATTGATGCTCACCGCAGTATCAAATTCGGACCACAGTCATTTGCTTTTCAAATCCCTAACTTTTGCGTGAACCGCCCCTTACGGGTTTTCAGTTCACCGGGATACCCTTTTTTGCCGAAGCCGCCCAGTGTAGGTTTTCAACTTCGCGGGTGTACATTCTTTCAATTTTATCCCTAACTTTTGCCCGAACCTTTCATTCTGTTTTTGGTTCGCCAGGATGCCCCATTTTTGCCTGGACTCTCTTTTTTCTGTCCAGCGGGTCTATTTTAAGCAAAGTATTTTTTAACTGCGTCTGAATTCACAGGTGACGTAAAGTCTTCACCGTCCATAGTGGACAACAACAACGCTCCTCCTGAAAAGACTTTCCCGACAACGTATGGCCCTTCGTAGTTGGGGGTCCACTTGGCCCTGTGATCTGCCTGCGGCGGGAGAATCCTTTTCAGCACAAGGTCGCCCGTCTGAAAGCTTCGCGGATGTATTTTCTTGTCATATGCTTTCTTCATTCGGCTCTGGTATAAACGACCGTATGCTAGAGAAGCTAGCCTCTTCTCATCCATCAAACTCAATTGGTTCAACCTGTCTTTCACCCATTCTGCCTCGTCCAGCTGAACGTCTCGCAGTACCCTCAGAGAAGGGATCTCAACTTCCAATGGTAATACCGCTTCCATTCCGTACACTAACAAGAACGGGGTTGCCCCGGTTGATGTGCGTACCGTCGTACGATAACCGTGCAATGCGAAGGGTAGCATCTCGTGCCAATCCTTATAGGTCACCACCATTTTCTGAACGATCTTCTTGATATTCTTATTGGCCGCCTCAACAGCGCCATTCATCTTGGGTCGGTACGGGGAGGAGTTGTGATGTTCTATCTTGAAATTCTGACAGAGCTCCTTCATCATTTTGTTGTTCAGGTTCGAACCGTTGTCCGTGATTATCCGCTCGGGGATCCCGTATCGGCAAATGATATCTCTCTTGATGAATCTGGCCACCACTTGCTTAGTTACATTTGCGTAAGACGCCGCTTCCACCCACTTGGTGAAATAATCGATTGCTACTAGGATGAACCGATGCCCGTTAGAAGCTGTCGGCTCGATCTTTCCAATCATATCGATTCCCCACATCGAAAATGGCCAAGGCGATGACATCACATTGAGAGGACTTGGAGGCACATGGATCTTATCAGCATAGATTTGGAACTTGTGGCACTTCCTCGCAAACTTGAAACAATCAGTTTCCATAGTCAGCCAAAAGTAACCTGCCCTCAGCAGCTTTCTTGTCATAGCATGCCCACCAGCATGCGTACCAAAGGTACCTTCGTGTATTTCCTCCATGAGCAGCTTTGCCTCTTTTTCATCTACGCAACGCAACAACACCAAGTCGTGCTTTCTTCTGTATAAGACGCCATCCGGATTCAAATAGAAATTACCCGCTAATCTCCTGAGAGTCTTCTGATCTTGACTGGATGCCCCAGCCGGATACTCTTTGTTCTTCAGGAAATTAAGGATATCAAAATACCACGGTTTATCGTCGGATGCTTCATCAATAGCAAATACATAAGCTGGCCTGTCAAGCCGAGAGATGACAATTCTGGGAGCCTCGTTCCAGAAGTTGACTTTGTACATGGAAGACAAAGTGGCCAGGGCGTCAGCCATTTGATTCTCTGCCCGCGGTACGTGATGCAATTCAACCTTGTCGAAGAAAGGCAACAATCTCCTTGCATAATTCATGTAATGTATCAAGTTGGGCTGACGCGTCTCCCATTCCCCTTTGATTTGATTCACCACCAGAGCTGAGTCCCCGTATACGTCAAGATGCTTGATTCGCAAATCGATGGCTTCTTCAAGCCCCATTATACAGGCTTCGTATTCGGCCTCATTGTTGGTAACTGCAAAGGTCAATCGGGCAGTAAACGGGATGTGCGACCCGTGTGGAGTAGTGATGATTGCCCCTATTCCGCTACCGTAAGCATTTACAGCTCCGTCAAATATCATCTTCCATTTGGAACCCAACTCCGGTCCTTCGTCTGGCAACGGCTCTTCACAATCTTTCATCTTTAGGTACATGATATCCTCGTCAGGAAAATCAAACCTCATCGATTGGTACTCTTCAATAGGCTGCTCCGCCAGATACTCAGACAGCACACTCCCCTTTATAGCCTTTTGCGAGACGTATTGGATGTCATATTCAGTCAAGACCATCTGCCAACGGGCAATTCTTCCTGACAACGCCTGCTTTTCAAATACATATTTGATAGGATCCATCTTCGAGATGAGCATGGTTGTATGATTCAGCATGTATTGCCTCAAACGCTTGGCGGCCCAAGCTAGTGCGCAACAAGTTTTCTCGAGCATTGAGTATCGAGATTCGCAATCTGTAAATTTCTTACTCAAGTAATAGATCGCATGCTCTTTTCTCCCTGTCTCGTCGTGCTGACCGAGAACACAACCCATGCTTCCCTCAAGAACCGTCAAATACATGATCAAGGGTCTACCCGCCACTGGGGGTATCAAAATAGGAGGCTCCTGTAGATACTGCTTTATTTTATCGAACGCCTTTTGACAATTTTCGTTCCACGTTACAGCTTGATCTTTCTTCAACAACTTGAATAATGGTTCACACGTAGCAGTTAGGTGAAATATGAACCGAGCGATGTAGTTCAACCTCCCTAAAAACCCGCGCACCTCCTTCTCTGTTTTAGGCGTCGACATTTCTTGTATCGCTTTTATTTTAGCAGGATCGACCTCTATCCCTCTTTCGCTTACGATAAACCCCAGCAGCTTACCCGATCTTACCCCGAAGGTGCATTTGTTAGGGTTCAGTCTCAGCCTGAACTTCCTAAGCCTTTTAAATAACTTTAGCAGATTCACCAGATGCTCTTCCTCCGTCTGGGATTTGGCAATCATATCGTCAACATAAACTTCGATCTCTTTATGCATCATATCATGGAAAAGAGTCGTCATCGCACGCTGATATGTTGCCCCAGCATTTTTCAAACCAAAGGGCATCACTTTATAGCAAAATGTTCCCCAAGGCGTTATGAAAGTGGTCTTCTCCATATCCTCTGGCGCCATCTTAATCTGATTATAGCCTGAAAAGCCATCCATGAAGGAGAATACGGAGTATTGAGCAGTATTATCAACTAACACGTCAATGTGAGGAAGTGGAAAATCGTCTTTTGGGCTTGCTTTATTCAGATCTCTATAATCCACGCACATTCGAACCTTGCCATCTTTCTTCGGTACTGGTACGATGTTAGCAACCCATGAGGGATATTTTGTCACAGCCAGGAAACCAGCGTCCCACTGTTTTTGAACTTCCTCTTTGATCTTCACTGCCATATCTGGTCGAGTTCTGCGAAGCTTTTGTTTGACCGGCGGGCAATCTTCTTTCAGTGGCAGACGATGCACAACCATATCGGTATCGAGCCCTGGCATATCTTCATACGACCAAGCGAACACATCACTATACTCTCGGAGCATTTCAACCAGTCTTCGCTTGATATCGCTCTGCAGTGCGGCACCGATACGAATGTTCTTCTCAACCCCTTCTGACCCCAAGTTGATAATTTCGATGACCTCGTCGTGAGGCAGAATGGCTCTTTCCTCTCGCTTCACTAACCAAGACAGTTCTTCAGGAACGTCACTATCTTCGACAACCTCTTCTTCGGCCTGAAATACCGGATGTTCAAAGTCGGGACGAGTCATAGGTGGTTCAAGGATGTCATCTGAAAATGTTATCCTGCAAAAGGAATGGTTAAGTGCTTCAAAATGCATATAAAGCGAATAACCCACGTTGCCATCTTATTGGAAAATATACAACAAGAAAGACAGAGATTACAGTATTTGCACACGAAAAACGCCATTTATTTAATGATTAACACGCAATGTTCATAACAACACAGCCCTAAGCAAATCCTGATGCCCCGGGCAAGACATCAGATTATTCACCAATTAATAAAGCAAAGCATTACTGTTTAAAAGTCACAGGAACAAGCTCCTGAATAGACCAGTTGCACAGTCCTTGTCCTGGCGTGCTTGGCTGAATCCAGGCATCCATATCACAGTCGCTGTCTCCTTCGTCAGACTCTGAAGCAGCATTGATGGTTTCATGACACACTCCACTGGTAGAGATGGTGATTGGCCCCCTGAAACGGGGTGTCCCCACGGAAGGAGTTGATGACGACGGTTGGTATCCCAGCCCGAACCGGTCCATCTTCACAGGAATATCCAGCACTTTGCCCCATCCCTTTGCTTCTCCGGCCTCCACTAGAGCTTGAGCTTCTTTATACGATGAGACGGCTATCTCTGGCACTTTGCTCGGCCTGGGACCTTTGTCCTTGATACGCAACCCTTCAAATGCTTGGCAGGGCGTTTCATGGATTTCTCCGTCGACTTCCACGTATTTAAATGACGATAGATGGCTGACCAGGATGTCTTCTTCTCCGCATACGGTGACTATGCTGTCTCTGACCATATATTTCAACTTCTGATGTAGGGTGGACGTGACTGCCCCCGCCCCATGAATCCAGGGTCTTCCAAGCAAGCAGTTGTACGCAGGCTGTATATCCATGATATAAAACTCAGTCGCAAATACCTCCGGCCCCACTTGTAAAGGCAATGTGATCGATCCAAAGACTGTTCTCCGCGTGCCGTCGAAGGCTCTAACTACCAAGTCACTGGGTGTACACAAGATTCCTCTAACGTCCAACTTCATCATCGCCTTCTTAGGCATCACATTCAAAGACGATCCGGTGTCGACCAATACGTGCGACATTACTGATCCTCTACACTCAACAGATATGTGCAACGCCATATTATGATCTCTCCCTTTCGGGATTAGATCGAAGTCAGTAAAGCCCAAGTTGTGGCCTGCATTTACATGTGCCAACACTCGTTCCAGCTGATTCACGGAGACGTCTTGAGGTACAAAAGAAGTATCCAGGACTTTCAGCAAAGCATTTATGTGAGCTTCCGAACATAAGAGCAATGACAAGATGGATATTTTGGACGGCGTCTGCTGCAGATGCTCCACAATCTTATAATCACTTTTTCGAATCAAGCGCATGAACTCTTCTACATCTTTCGATGCCGCCTCTTTGTCACTTGCTTGCACTGGGACATTCTCAACCATCTTCCCTTTCCCTTTCGCTAGTCTTTCGGCCTCCACTTCGGGTGATATAAAGATCCTACCACTCCTTGTCATACCCCCCGAACCAACAACATTATCGACTGTCTCGGCGGGCTGTTTATTAACATCAATCTTTATCCCGTCACAGTACACCTCCAACCCATATGACCAGGAGACTGCTTTCGTGTTCTCGTACGGGATCGGCCCGGCCTAAGTTATAGTAATCGGTGGTCGCTGAGCTGGTGCTGCAATAGTGATGGTCTTTCGAGGAATCGTTACAGTGGCCACATCACTCTGATCATCTGCTACCGCCCCTGCAGGCTCTTCAGTTGCTGCTCGGTCAAACTGCAGTGTGCCTCCATCAATTAAAGCCTGGATGCCTTTCTTCAAATCATCACACCCCCCAGCTAGGGTCCAGCATTCTAAACAATATTCGTCACATCCTGGATAAACACCCCCTTGCAATAGGCGGCTCTTTATCTCGCTCAGCGGAGTCTTTAAATCGTCGACACTCATAATCAGATTCAACCCTTCCTCAGTCAGAATGGCGTTTGCCCCATGATTAGGCATGGGCTTCTGCACTATATTCGGACCTGCCGTTCCGAAATTGATAGTCTTATTGTCCAACAGATCCTGCACAACATGCTTAAAAGCATGGAAACCCTCTATGTCGTGGCCCGGAGCCCCAGAATGAAACTCACAGTGCCTGCTTGCATCATAGCCAAACGGGGGAGCTCCCGTTATCGGTGCCAGAGTTCTCTTCTCTACCAGGTTCAATCCCAACAATGTCTGCAATAAATCAGCATATGTCGTGGGAGGCTTCTCAAACACTCTTCTTGGTTTACCACCCTGGAATCTTCGTTGAGCCTACTGTGCCCCCTGCTGAGGCTGCTGCTGCTGCATTGGCTGCTGCGGAGACGGTTGTTGCTGAAGTGGTTGTTGCTGGTACGGGATAGTAACACTCGCCACCTGCTGCGGCTGATGATATTGGTTTCGTCCCCTACCTCGGCCTCGGCCCCGGCCCCCAAACACCGCGCTTGCCTCGCCCTGACGGCGCCCACCAAAAGCTTTCTTATTACTGCCAGATGCAGTTGATTCCTCAACCTGGAATTTTCCTTGCTTAATGTTACGCTCAATCTTTTCTCCCATCAGAATTAGGTCTGAAAAACTGGCCAGAGATGTGTGAAACAGCATGTCATGAAACAAGCCTGTGAATGTGCCGACGAACATGTCGTTCATTTCTTTATCTTCTACAGGAGGACGGACCCTGGCAGCCATATCGCGCCACCTTTGCGCGTACTCTTTAAAACTCTCCCCCTTCTTCTGCGACAGCCCTGCCAATTGGACCCGATTGGGTGCCAAGTCGCTGTTATACTTGTAGTGGGCTACAAATGCCTCTGCCAATTGCTTCCATGTCTTGATATCGGTTGGCTCCAACCCCATATACCACTCTAGGGAAGGACCCGACAGACTATCTTGAAAGAAATGCATTAGCATTCTTTCATCAGTTGAGTATGCAGACATCTTTCTGTAATAGGCTCGTACATGCACTTTCGGACATGTGTCCCCTTTATACTTATCAAACGCGGGAGCTTTGAATTTGATTGGCACCCTCAAGCCAGGTACCAGACCCATTGTTGCCATGTCCAAGCCCACAGCGCTTTGGTTCAGGACCCCCCTCATCTGCTCTTCCAGCATTCTGATCTTCTGGGAGTCATCCATCGGCCCTTCGAAACCTCCGCCGGAGAAAGCGTCCTCCTGCTGATCTTCTTGCCACATACCATTCCCAGCTCCATACCCATCATATCCATTATTACGTCCAGCCCTGATTTGATTCATCCCCGGACCTCGGCCTCTGTTGCCGTACCCTTGAACACCTCCAGCAGGCCCAAAAGCCATAAACCCAGCGCCGTTTCCATTTCCAAAACCCCCGTAGCCCTGATTCGCCACACCATAACCATCTTGCCCAAAGCCTTGAGCATTGAAACCATATTTCCCAGCATTATCGAATCCCTGATCGTTGAACCCGAATCCAGCATTGCCAAAGCCGTTGCCTCCCATATTATCACCCAAGTTGACGTCACCAAGCCCAACGTTATGGACAGCAGTCTCATTCCCAACTCCGACGTTACCATTCACAGCAGCGGTAGCGTTGTTGACATTAGCAGCAGGCATGTTGACTACAGGTGGAGCCACTGGCGTGGGAGTGCCGTCTCTATGAGCAGTATCGACTCGTACAGACTGATGATCCTCGTTACCGTGACCAGCATTTCGGGCCAACAGAGGCTGGACCATGGCCTGCAAATTCTCCTGACCTTTTGCAATAGCTTCCATGGTCTGCATGAAGATAGCGAGCTTCTCGCGCACATCTTGCATCTCGTTCTGCATTTGATCCATGATTCTTTGACAGTTGGTACGGGTAGAATAGCGGTGCGGGTGCTGATCTGCAATCCTGAAAAGTACCTGGTACAAAGCAGGAAATAAGACACCATCTAGAGATTACCTGTAATGCAAATGTGAATATGAATTCAATGCAATGTGTGTCTGTGCATTAGGGAAATTCATTCCCCGGTTTTAGTGTGAAGGTGCCGGTGCAGTGACAGTGCTATAAAGATCGGAGCTGAATCACAGAAAGCCTCATATATTGCCGAGAAACCAATAAACCCAGAATACAATATCACCAAGAGTACAAAGAGAAGGCATGACCTCAACCAACAATCCTGGTGATGGTCAGCACTATGCAAATAAAGCATACAAGTTACTACATGAAATGATCAAATCCTCCCATAGGTCTGGTATTCTTCTAGCAACTTCTTGGTCTCCGGATGACTGGGTCGAGCGAGCAGCCCTTCGACAAGTTGGTTCCTTTTCTTAAGAACACGGCGTACGTCTTCAGCAGTTTCTTCCCATGCCCCCTCTCCGAAGCAATCTTCCAGTTTACGCTTCTGAAACACAGCTTCATCTCTGCCTTTGATGGCCTTGTTTAGTGCGTTCTGGAGACTATACCAGGTCATCACTTCTTCCTCGCACTTCTTGATGCTGGACTTCAACTGCTCTTCGAGGTCGGAGATTTGCTGCTTCAACTTATCCTCCCTCTTCTTGTTGTTAGTGAGCGTGGCATTCCAAGTCTTATTGCAAGAAGAGATCTCTCGGTGAGCGATGTCAAGCGCTTTCTTCTTGGATTCCAGCATGTCATGGGAGCTTCTGAACTCTTGCCCCAGACGTTCGCGCTTTTTCTTTTCCTCAGTCAACTCAGCCCCTAACCTGCTTAACAGCTCGATCTGTTGTTGGAAAGCATATACGGCCTTGTTTTTCTCACTGTGTACCTGGGCTAACTCTTGCTCTAACCCTTCATTGATCTTCATCAAGGCTTCTTTTTCTTTCACAACCTGCTCGTAGGCTTCCTGAGAAACAGTGGTTGGCTCTGCTACCGGAATAGGAACAAGAATTGGTGCGTCTGGAAATGGCATCCGCAACTGACTTGCTCTCTCCTGGACCCAAACTCTGTATGGTGCATAGGCCTGACAGTCGTTCTTCCCTAACAGCGGCTTCCCTCTTCGGTTAATACGCGTCCAGGCATGCTGCAGCTTGGCCAATAACTCCCCCTTCAAATCTCTGGTGAAGTACAGAGATTCCTGTACTTCTTCCTCCTTCGGCGGGTTCTTCAGCGCATATCCGAACTGACGGACGAACAGAGAAGGGTTGTAGTTGATACACCCTTTCCTCCCTATCAATGGAACATTAGGGTACCCAGAACAACTGAATATAAGCTCAGATCCTAGCAGGTCTCGATCAAACCACTCAACATCTTCAGAAGATAGCCTCATCAGGCGCTCTGACCAGCTAGCTGTGGTTGTACTCTTCACAAAAGATCCCTTCACGGGAAGGTGGCTTTTAAGCCACATATCCAGCAATGGTACACAGAAATGAACATTCTTTCCTCTTCCTTTCTCATTCTTGTAATGCAGTGAGTGGTAGAAATCTCCGAGCATGGTCGGTACAGGATTACCAGCGGCAAACAAGTAGAAGGCATCGAAGTCCACAAAATCCGGTACATTGGGAAACAATATTATGCCGTAAATGCACAGGGCCAACACAGTATTGAAGGCAATCCAACATCCGCTCTTAGCGTACTCTTGAGCTTTACCAATCAAGAACTGGAGTGAGAAGCCTGGGACTCCACGGGAAACAGTAGTCAACAGTTCAGAAGCATCCACATGCAAGGCTTTTGCCAAGTCTTCCGGCTTGGGCTTAATTCCCGAATGAATGAATGGAACCTGGTTCTGCACGGGTAACTCAGTAAACTCCACATACTCCTCAATGGTAGGCCCCATGATGAAATCAGCAAAGGTAAAACATCTCAATGCGGGATCATAGAATTGCATCAAAGCGTACAGCCTATCTAGCTCTGTCTCCGTGGGTTTGCGCACCAATCTCAATAGTCTTCCATAGCTCATTCTGAAGCTCCTACGAACATCCTCATCAGCCAGAGAGATCAACCCAAGCAGGGGAACAACATCAGGAGTAGGCAATTTGTAAGCAACTGTCCTTCTTAAGCTGGCCATGATCAAACACTCAGAAATCCGGACACTAGAACTCGGGAATGCAAATGCACCTGCAGCACAGACACACGTTAGTAGGATGCAATGATGATGAGTATGCAAACAATGCAATGCAAGTGACATGCAACGGGGGCCAACTGCCGTAGCTGAATAGCCTGGACCATATCAAGAAGTCTCAGATAGATTCTCTAGAAGTCCTCAAACCCTGGTCTCAGATAGACCTAAAATCAAGCTCCAATAAGGGTATCTGACAAATCTCAAACCATAACTCCAACTGGTCTCTGGCAGACCTCAAATCACATCTTCAACTGGTCTCTGACAGACCTCAGAACACATTTCCAAATGGTCTCTGACAGACCTCATAACCCTCCATAAATACCCAGGATCTCTGATCAAGAAATAACCGGTATCTGAAGGTCTAGTTACCTGCATAACCCCAAACCCTCTCACAGGTGGATGTCCTAGTAACTGACAAAGGTATGGCATCCTATGCGGTCACTGGCGTCACAGACTTTCAGGGTTGATGATACGATTCCCAGAAGGAGTGGCATCATCAAATCCTGAAGAGGCCTCACTTAGCCAACTTCCAAATGATCGGTCCCCAGAGTCGACAATTCAACTAACCAGCAACCCACGCCAACCAAAGGAAGGGGCAGGAGGCCAACCAGAGGAACCTCGTCTGAGTGTAGATTTCGCGGGACACCAAAGCAAGCAAAGCAAGCGGGCGCCAACTAATCTCTACTCTAATTCTAGGTGCACTCAAGCCCAGGTCTGGCTTCTCACTCAATATCAGAACACCTGTCACACCCCAAGATACAACAATAATAATCCATACATACAAAGCTGAAAATGAAGGTCAGAAATATAAATCCATACAAAATCCTCGACGGGAAAACAAGCGTTAGGATTGACTCTCTTAAGGGACGTTGGATCCCAAATGCATAAGAACTGTCGCAGTCCTTAGCAGCCAGGGGACGTTGGGTCCCCAGCAGAGTCGCCAGCTGTCGCTACTGCGAAAATCGGCGCCGGCTGAACAGAAGAGTCGCCAGCGTGCGTTATTTATCCCACGGGAGGGAAAGGAAACGCTCAGAGTAAACCTCGCACAACATGGGAAAGGTATGGCCGTCGCAACCAAAACCTGGATTCGGGAGTCGGTTACGCAAGGGGAAGGTATTAGCACCCCTCACGTCCGTCGTACTCGACGGGATCCACGCTTGTTTTCGGGTATGGATTGTTATTCTATCTAAACTAAAGGTTCAGGGGTTCAAAGAAAAGAAAATGAAAATAAAATGACTTGGCAAAGTATCGCACTTTATGCCTACGTATTCCCGTCTGGAACGAGAAATCAGAGTCAACGTAGTTCGCCTACCTACGGGAAAGGAGGGGAAGGTTGCTCGCTAGGATATCGTATCCTATGCCTACGTACTTTCATACAGCATGAAAGATCAGAGCAAACGTAGTTCGGGCCACGGAAGACACAGATTTGTCTTGATTGATTTTATTCCTTCTGAAAAAGGTTTTTCTGATTAACAGTCCAAGCGGACAAAAATGACGTCTTGATGAGTTCACATTCTTTTACGGAAGAAGTGTCTTTTATTGTGTTTGAAATCTTTATGGTATTTTTCTGTTTGTTTTAAGAAGAAGAGACAGAACTCTAACCTACGGTTGCGAAGGGAATCAAACTATCCTAATGTTGTCATGCATGGGTTAAGACCTAGTGTCTATCATGCTCCTCTCTTGCGCAGAGAGAAACAGAGATCCTAAGGGAATAGACGGAAAATAAAAACAATATCAGATATATACAGTAAAACAGTAAAATGCATGAATGCAACAATACAAGCGAGGCAAGGGAGTCCCACTCAACCTCGAACCTAGAAAACAATAGGCAAGAGTGAACAGGCTTCACTTTCAACCCAACAGGGTAAACAACAAACAATACAACCAGGAAAACCAAACAATACATCAGAAATGAAATACAGCAAAAAAAACAACCAGCTTCAGCAGCTTTGAATCAACATCTGGCTTCAAATAATCTCCAATCAGCTACAAACTTCAACAAGCATTACTCCATCTTCAGGACCTTCAAGCAAGGGCTTTGATCATCAGTCTTCTATCTACAATGGCTTTTCTTCAAGTTCAAACCTCCAGGATGAGGGATCAATCACAAGAGTGAATTAGGTGTTAAGCAATCAGTTGACTACCAAGGGTGGTGAACAGACTGCTTCTAACACATAAGATATTTTCTCTCAAGAGTTCTATCCCTTAGACACTAGCACCAAGTCTTCCAAAGGAAGGGGGTGAGTTTCTTAGAGAGACTCTGTATCACAGAGAAGAATGGAGGCAGTCAAGGCCTTCCATGTTTGAGAATCAAGTTTTCTAACCTAGAGCTCTGCCTAGCTCCTAAACCCTAATCTCCTCAACAGCTGCTAGCAAGAAACAACTCATCAACCCTGGCAGTTGGTATTCAGGCTCTGGATCTCCAATGGCTCCATCATCATCAATCTTCAGCTCCCCCAATCCCCAGACAAATCCCAACACCCAAACAAGCAAGCAATAATCCCCAGAGGGCACACCACACCAGTCAATCAAATAAGGACAATATATTAATAGCAGTAGGGAAATCCTGACTTTTCTAAGGGGGTCTAATAACTACCCATAGCCCCTATAATCCCATAGCTAAACTATTTAATCCCTAAGTCTTAAGGGAAATGAATTAACTCTCCTAAGTTGTCACTTTAAACCCTAGTTTGTTCATGTTGTTCTCACCTAAACTAAACACCTAAAATTATTTTCTAAAAAAAAATGAATTAAATTGTATTCACAAGTTGAGTATCTAAACTAAACAACCTAAAAAGAATGGACAAAAAACATTAAGGCAATTAATAGAATGAAAATTAACAAATTTATGTATGAAATGAAACTATTTAAAATGCTAGTTATTTGGAAAATATGGAAAAAATATCAAATAAAATATAAAATGCAATTTTTATTTTTTATAATTTTCTTGACTCTTTAGAGAAAATGATGCAAAAAGAATTATCAAAAAATAGTGATTTTTCAATTTTATGTGATTTTTAGAAAATGCATGAAAAATGTAAAGAAAATAAAAGAAATACAAAGGAATAAATGGGAGGGGTGAGAATAGCAGCTCGCTTCAGTTGTTTCTTCAGGTGGGCTGAGAAATGGGGGTGCGAACATCAATTGAACAAGGCCCATACGCGCTTCAGAACTCCAACAAAAAACAAAAATCCCAAAACGGTGCAGATAGCAACGTTCCTAGTTAAAACACAATGGGCCTGCGCTGGGAGGGGTGCTATTAGCAATGAATTATAAAGCCCACTCAGAGACTTAAGTGAAACGGAGCGTTTCACTCCCAAGTCTTCCCTCCGCTTTCAGTTTGAACATGATCCGTTGGATTAGAGCTCCAGTCAAAGGTCAAACCCTCATCGTGTGGTCCAGCCATCATCTTCAACCTTGAGCAGCCCTAGGGTTTCAGAAAACCCTAACCATGCACGATCTTGCCCCACTCTGTTCTCCCTCATACCTCCATGGATTCACACGATACAAAAAGCAAAATTGGTCTACAACAATCCCTCTACACAGCCATGACCATAAATCTTCCTAAAACTCAAGCAATTAATCAATTCGATGAAGATAACAGTTATGGTCCACCATGAACACCTGATATTCATTGCTTCAATTCTCTCCAAACTGTGTCCTACACTTATCTACAGCTTGCACAGATCACAACATGCTAATCTAATAACATTTTCGTGCCTTAACCTAGTAATTACAAGCTCTACCAGATTGGGTACCTCATGCTCAAACCTCATGAAACTCCTCCAAAATCATCACAATCAATCCTCTATCCTATCTTAACCAGTCTACACTATCCAAACCCTAAAATTCTAACTAATTCATGCCATACGAAGAGAAAACAAACCTGGTGCAATTTCTTGATACAGGTGCTAAGATCTCTGAATCAGATGCTTGTGATGACTGGAAAGTGATCAACAAGCTTGGTGATTACTTCTGTATGCAACAAGTATGGTTCCAAGGCCTTGAATCACTCACTTCCAAGATTGATGCTCCTTGGATGATGATGATGAATAGCACGATCCTTGCTTCAATTTACCACATCTTTGATGGAATTCTGATCTAGGGATGATGATGATGAAGATTCAATCAAGAACAATGAGAATTGATGGAGATTATGGAGAGTTTGTGAAGCTTATGCAAAAATGAGAAAGTGTGTCAAACTTGGGGTTTTGAACAAATGAAGTCACCAACCCTGGCATGAACCATCTTGCATCAATATATACATGAGGTTAGAACCTCCTAGAAACTTGGAGAAGCTTCCCTTGTGTAATTTCCCTTGAATTTGGCTTATGTTTCTTCCATTACAAGCAACCATGGATAACTCACAAAATATGAACTAAGCTCAAAATTCCACTTTAGCCAATGTCTTTAAAATGATCTTTACATTCAAAATGACCTATAATTTTGCTTCATTTGGCCAAGATATGAAAAATCTCATTTTTAAGGCCATTTTTATTCATTAAATCCAACAATTTTGAAACCTTGTGCTATGAATCTTTCCAATCTCTCATGGTCACTTTTCTAGACTAAAAATGTCATTTGGAACAAGTTTGATGTTGTAAAGTTTTCCATTTGAAGCTCCCTTGTATGAGTTTTGGGCATAGGTTAAAATGACCTGTAATTCACAAATGACCAAAATACCCTTTGCTTGCCAAGACCATAAGTAGAGTTCCCCAAATCATATGAAGGCATACCATACCATTCTAGAAAGCTAAGACAATGAGGAACAATTCTTATGTTGACCAGAAATTCATTTGAAATCTCCTTGAGGGGTAAAAATTGCTTGGAAGTCAAGTCATTTTCACAGACAAAATTTCAGATACCTCAGATGACCTGTAACTTGCAAGGACCATAACTTGAGTTCTATAAATCTCCTTGATGTCTTCCACCACTAAAATTAAAGGTATTGAGATCCTATACAAGTTTCATGTTGGCCAAGGATTCATTTGAAGCTTGCATTTTGACTTATCTTGCTTGGAAATTTGACCTAAACTAGGGGATTTTACATAGAAACCCTAATTTAGAACCTCCTCTTCTCCTTGATTTCTCTTGATTTCTTCTTAGAATAACAACATATCCTTATTCTCCATGTCAAATAATGAACCCCACATCTTTTCAATAGCCCTTAATGCCTTTCCAACAATCCTTTGACCTAGGGTTGACCCAGGGTTGACCCAGATGAAACCCTAGTTGACTGTCTTCCTCCACAACTCTTGTGACTACATCAATGACTTGTTTTCTTCTCCAAATTACTTTCTAAGTCCTCCAAGATGTCTAGATACTCCCCATGCCTTCAATTCACAACCCACAACTCCCTTGTTGATCCTCAGATCCCCTCAGATAGGAGATAGACTCAAAGCTTGACCTGATGGACTCTCTGCTTCCAAATTCTTTTCTGATGACTTGAATGAAATTGAATTAGGATAACAACCTCTTGATAGGTCTCTAGAGATGATAATAATGATTGGTCCCCTGTTGGATGACTTGCTATGCTTATGCTATGCAGATGGTTAGGCTATGTACATGACTCTATATGCAAATGCTAATGATATTGAAGCATAAACCAAGTGACTAAGGTTGAGCAAATTTTAGGGTGCAACATCCACGTCCACAACCAACAGAACCACAACCAACAGAACCACAACCATCAGAACCACAGCCATTAAAACAACAACAACAATCTGAAAAACAAAACTCTGATCAACCACAAACAGAAAATCAACCACAAACTTCTGAACATCCAGAAAATCAAACCTCAAAAGTTCAACCAGAAAAAGACTCTGTCATACCACCATCAAATAATCCATCTTCTGAACCTGTTGCACCTGTTACTTCTGAACCCACAAAAGTAACTTCTGCTCCTGTTTCATCAGAACCACCATCCCAACAATCTGATACTCCTTCAGAACCTACTCATATCCCTGAGACAGAAGTTCTTGATATCACTCCATTAAAAACAGTGTTTCAAGTCTCTTCTACCTCTTGTACACCTACAACATCCTCCAATTCATCTGAATAAGATATCCATCCAGATTTTCTTGTCTCTCCATCCAAATACTCTGATATGAACCAACCTGAACCTGAACCTGAACCTGCATCAACCATACCTGCTAAAACTCTCATTCCAGATCCTTTGCCTCCACCTGCACCATCATCTGTGTTGATTGTTCCCACTTCCAATCCATCATCATCTGGTATATCTTGTGCCCAAGTTTCTTCTCTTTATCATAATCTATCTTATGGTTTCAAACTGAAAGATTTTTATGATAGAGTTGAACCTTCTGAACCCCTGAACCCTCTGAAACCAAAACTCAGACAGGCCCTTCCATCTGTGATCCTTTCCTATATTCAATCTATGAACAATGAAGGATCCTTAGCAACTATATCCGCTACTTCTGGTCAAGCTGTTGTTTCAGCTCTGCACCCTGCATCTGATAACATAGTTGCATCTGATAAACCATCAACCTCTGCTTTCATACCATACTCTAATGAACCCTTTGATGATGTTTGCCCACGCACAAAACCAAAACCTAGTCTGCTTAATGCTTTAAACAGATCCTTACCTCAAAAACCAGAAATTCCTTTCATTCCATATTATCCCCCTCCTCTGATTTCCATCCAAAAATCACTGCTACCACCAACTCCCAAACCTAAACATATGACTCTGGAAACCTTGCTTAAACCACCACCCAGACTTAATATTGATCATTTATTTCAAACATTTTTGCAAGAAATACATATGTCTTTAGGTACTATTCAGAAGAGATGCTCTGAAACTATGGATGCAAATGAAACTGACATCATCTGGAAAGGATTTATCAATAGATTCAACACTGTAGCTTCCAATCTGAAGAACGCCTGTTCTGATGATGCAAAGCTCAGAGCTGAAAGAACTCAATTCTGGACTGTCAACAAAACTGAACCCCTGCTTCGTTTGGATGCTCCTCCTCCTCCAACAGAACCAACTGCTAATGCATTGACTATGACTCTGGTAGAACCCTCTTCAGGATCTCCAGAACCTATGGCAATTGACTCTGTTCAGGCTGCAGAACCTCCACCTTCTTCATCTGAGATAAAGTCAGAACATCCAGACTTTGAAGACAAGATTACTGCTCTGGAGGCTGGTCAGTCTGAAATAAAATCTTGGATGGCTAAGCAAGATAAGAAATCTGAGGACATGACAGAGTGGATGTCAAAACAAGACGAGAAGAATGAGACAATGACTAAGTGGATGTCAAAGCAAGAGCAATCTTCATCTGAGATTACAGACCTATTGAAGATGCTTTTGTCAAAACACTCTTAGATTTTTTTTCATTCTAATGTTTGTGCATCTGTTGTTTTGCATCTGAATTTTGTTGTTATATCTTCTGTTATTTACCAATGTACTCTTGCTCTATTATGTTAAATGCATCAGTTTTTTTTTCTCCATTGAATTATCTATTCATTGTTTCTTTTATTTGTCTTTATTAAAAGTTTTTACTTTTTGCTTATGACAAAAAAGGGGGAGAAAATAAAGATCTGAACTATTTAATATAACTTCACTAGAATGAATCTTCAGACATATCTATTCTATCTAATATTTAAATTGACTATTTCAGAACATTTGATAAGAACACTCTATATAAGAATCTCTGAGTCTCTCAGATTATTTATCTTTTATCAAACTCTGAATCTTATATCTGCAAGATATTTTGACCCTAAATTGTTATAAGAACAAACAAGATCTAACTCTGAAGATTACTCAAGATAAAAGGGAAGTTTCTATTCCTTTTTCATATTTAACTCAGGGGGAGATTCATCATCTCAGGGGGAGTTATAATTCTTTATGTTCAGTTAAATAAAATTTCTGATACTTTTTGTCATCATCAAAAAGGGGGAGATTGTTAGAACACAGATTGTTTCTTAATAATAACTCTTTGTTTTGATGATAACTGTTAGGAAATTTATATTTAAGAATTATATACTCTAAAATTTGTTTGAGAGTGTTACTGCAGATTGAATTGAAATTAACTCTCTAGAAGCAAATCTGTTTTGGATACAAGAAGTTATTCTGACTCTGAAGCGCCAGATGCACCTTACAGATGAATCTGTTTGCTCCTTACAGAAGATCCTGAGCGTAGTCTCCAGAAGGATCTGAAGCAAGAAGCTCCAGAACATTCTGAGTCAGAAGCATCTGAAGATAATCAGAAGCATCTGAAGCTGAAGCATCTGAAGCATAGAAGAATATTGATTGAAGAGTTTCTCAAAGCATTAGTCTAAAGAAGTTTCTGAAAGTACCAACGCTGCCAAGTACTGAAGTTCTGTGTCAAATATGCTCTGATGATCAACACGCTGAAAGCACACCTGCTGCAGAAGACTCTAATACAACATAGTTCTGATTATCATTAGAAGACTCTGATCCATTCACACTCTGAAGAACTTGCTGAAAACTGAAGAAGTAATTTTCAAGAATATATCCGTTGGAGCTATTCAACGTCTCTTTCCTCATTTGTGCTAGACACACTTACATAGACAAAAAGGATTTTTCGGTGTCATCTAATTCTAGGAAAGGTCACTTGATGTGAAGACAAAAAGGCTCAAACCTTTTGGGACTCTCTTTTCAACGCTCAGCTTCCTTGGATCAGCTGCCTATAAAAGGAGAACTTCACCACATTCTTCAGTTACACAATTTGCTGAAAAGAAATCATTATATTCTAAGCTCTCATTCATTCTTATTCTTTTTAGAATCTTATTGTACTTAAACTTAAGGGAGAAAAATCATTGTTGTGATAAAAGCTTTATAGAAGCATCAATACTCTTGTATTTAATTTACATTGATTGTAAAGTTTATTCCTTAAGAGGATTCAGTTGGAATCAGTAGCTCTTGAGAAGACTAAGAACTGTTGTTCTTAGGTGTTACTATTGTAATCAGTTTGATTTAATAGTGGATTAAGTCCTTGTTGAGAAAGGCAAATCACACTAGGAAGGGTGGACTGGAGTAGTTGTTTAAACGAACCAGGATAAAAATAATTGTGTGAAAATTTTCAAGTCTTAATTTTTCATACTTATTCAACCCCCCCTTCTAAGTATTATCTCACCTTCAATTGCCACTTATCTTTGAAGAAGAATAAGATTCTATGAAGAGATTTCCACTTATTGTAGAAAATGGATAAGCTTCTTGAAAGAGATTTCCACTTACCATTGAAGAAGTATAAGCTTCTCTGAAGAGATTTCCACATATCGTTGAAGACGGATCATCTTCTCTGAAGAGATTGCCACTTACCGTTGAAGACGTATAAGCTTCTCTGAAGAGATTACCACTTATCGTTGAAAATGGATAAGCTTCTCGAAAGTGATTGCCACTTATCATTGAAGAAGGATAAGCTTCTCTGAAGAGATTGCCACTTGTCGTAGAAAATGGATAAGCTTCTCTAAAGAGATTGCCATTATCGTTGAAAATTGATAAGCTTCTCGAAAGACATTGCCACTTATCGTTGAAAATGTGTAAGCTTCCCGAACAATATCGCCACTCATCGTTAAAGAAGGATATGCTTCTCTAAAGATATTGCCACTTATTTTTGAAAATGGATAAGCTTCTTGAAAGTGATTGCGACTTATCGTTGAAGAAGGATAAGCTTCTCGAAAGAGATTGCCACTTATCGTTGAAAATGGGTAAGCTTCCCGAAAGAGATTTCCACTTATCCTTAAAAATGGATAAGCTTCTCGAAAATGATTGCCACTTATCGTTGAAGAAGGATAAGCTTCTTTGAAGAGATTCCCACTTATCGTTTAAAATGGATAAGCTTCTCGAAAGAGATTGCCACTTATCTTTGAAAATTAATAAGCTTCTCGAAAAAAATTGCCACTTATTTGAAAATGGATAAGCTTCTCGAAAGAGATTGCCACTTATCGTTGAAAATGGATAAGCTTCTCGAAAGATATTTCCTCAAATCGTTAAAGAAGGATACGCTTCTCTAAAGTGATTGCTACTTATCGTTGAAAATGGATAAGCTTATCGAAAATGATTGCCACTTATCGCTGAAGAAGGATAAGCTTCTCGAAAGTGATTTCCACTTTTCGATGAAGAAGGATAATCTTCTCTAAAGAGATTGCCACTTACCGTTGAAGAAGGATAAGCTTCTCTGAAGAGATTTCCACATAACGTTGAAAATGGATAAGCTTCTCGAAAGTGAGTTCCACTTATCATTGAAGAAGGATAAGCTTCTATGAAGATATTGCCACTAATCGTTGAAAATGGATAAGTTTCTCGAAAGAGATTGCCACTTATCTTTGAAAATGGATAAGCTTCTCGAAAGAGATTGCATTTTATCATTTAAAATGGATAAGCTTCTCGAAAGAGATTGTCACTTATCATTGAAGAAGGACATGCTTCTCTAAAGAGATTGCCACTTATCGTTGACAATGGATAAGCTTCTCAAAAGAGGATGCCAATTATCGCTGAAGAAGGATAAGCTTCTCGAAAGAGATTTCCATTTATCATTGAAGATGGATAAGCTTCTTGAAAGAGATTGCCACTTATCTTTGAAGAAGAATAAGATTCTATGAAGAGATTTCCACTTATTGTAGAAAATGGAAAAGCTTCTCGAAAGAGATTTCCACTTACCATTGAAGAAGTATAAGCTTCTCTGAAGAGATTTCCACTTATCGTTGAAGAAGGATCATCTTCTCTGAAGAGATTGCCACTTACCGTTGAAGACGTATAAGCTTCTCTGAAGAGATTGCCACTTATCGTTGAAAATGGATAAGCTTCTCGAAAGTGATTGCCACTTATCGTTGAAGAAGGATAAGCTTCTCTGAAGAGATTGCCACTTGTCGTAGAAAATAGATAAGCTTCTCTAAAGATATTGCCATTATCGTTGAAAATTGATAAGCTTCTCGAACGACATTGCCACTTATCGTTGAAAATGTGTAAGCTTCTCGAACAATATCGCCACTTATCGTTAAAGAAGGATATGCTTCACTAAAGATATTGCCACTTATTTTTGAAAATGGATAAGCTTCTTGAAAGTGATTGCCACTTATCGTTGAAGAAGGATAAACTTCTCGAAAGAGATTGCCACTTATCGTTGAAAATGGGTAAGCTTCCCGAAAGAGATTTCCACTTATCCTTAAAAATGGATAAGCTTCTCGAAAATGATTGCCACTTATCGTTGAAGAAGGATAAGCTTCTTTGAAGAGATTCCTACTTATCGTTTAAAATGGATAAGCTTCTCGAAAGAGATTTCCACTTATCTTTGAAAATTGATAAGCTTCTCGAAAAAAATTGCCACTTATTTGAAAATGGATAAGCTTCTCGAAAGAGATTGCCACTTATCGTTGAAAATGGATAAGCTTCCCGAAATATATTGCCACAAATCGTTAAAGAAGGATACGCTTCTCTAAAGAGATTACTACTTATCGTTGAAAATGGATAAGCTTATCGAAAATGATTGCCACTTATCGCTGAAGAAGGATAAGCTTCTCGAAAGTGATTTCCACTTTTCGATGAAGAAGGATAATCTTCTCTAAAGAGATTGCCACTTACCGTTGAAGAAGGATAAGCTTCTCTGAAGAGATTTCCACATAACGTTGAAAATGGATAAGCTTCTCGAAAGTGATTGCCACTTATCATTGAAGAAGGATAAGCTTCTATGAAGATATTGCCACTAATCGTTGAAAATGGATAAGCTTCTCGAAAGAGATTGCCACTTATCTTTGAAAATGGATAATCTTCTCGAAAGAGATTGCATTTTATCATTTAAAATGGATAAGCTTCTCGAAAGAGATTGTCACTTATCATTGAAGAAGGACATGCTTCTCTAAAGAGATGGCCACTTATCGTTGACAATGGATAAGCTTCTCAAAAGAGGATGCCAATTATCGCTGAAGAAGGATAAGCTTCTCGAAAGAGATTTCCATTTATCATTGAAGATGGATACGCTTCTTGAAAGAGATTTCCACTTATCTTTGAAGAAGAATAAGATTCTATGAAGAGATTTCCACTTATTGTAGAAAATGGATATGCTTCTCGAAAGAGATTTCCACTTACCATTGAAGAAGTATAAGCTTCTTTGAAGAGATTTCCACTTATCGTTGAAGAAGGATCATCTTCTCTGAAGAGATTGCCACTTACCATTGAAGACGTATAAGCTTCTCTGAAGAGATTTCCACTTATCGTTGAAAATGGATAAGCTTCTCGAAAGTGATTGCCACTTATCGTTGAAGAAGGATAAGTTTCTCTGAAGAGATTGCCACTTGTCGTAGAAAATGGATAAGCTTCTCTAAAGAGATTGCCATTATCGTTGAAAATTGATAAGCTTCTCGAAAGACATTGACACTAATCGTTGAAAATGTGTAAGCTTCCCGAAAAATATCGCCACTTATCGTTAAAGAAGGATATGCGTCTCTAAAGATATTGCCACTTATTTTTGAAAATGGATAAGCTTCTTGAAAGTGATTGCCACTTATCGTTGAACAAGGATAAGCTTCTCGAAAGAGATTGCCACTTATCGTTGAAAATGGGTAAGCTTCCCGAAAAAGAATTCCACTTATCCTTAAAAATGGATAACCTTCTCGAAAATGATTGCCACTTATCGTTGAAGAAGGATAAGCTTCTTTGAAGAGATTCCCACTTATCGTTTAAAAGGGATAAGCTTCTTGAAAGAGATTTCCACTTATCTTTGAAAATTGATAAGCTTCTCGAAAAAAATTGCCACTTATTTGAAAATGGATAAGCTTCTCGAAAGAGATTGCCACTTATCGTTGAAAATGGATAAGCTTCTCGAAATATATTTCCATAAATCGTTAAAGAAGGATACGCTTCTCTAAAGAGATTGCTACTTATCGTTGAAAATGGATAAGCTTCTCGAAAATGATTGCCACTTATCGCTGAAGAAGGATAAGATTCTCGAAAGAGATTTCCACTTTTCGTTGAAGACGGATAATCTTCTCTAAAGAGATTGCCACTTACCGTTGAAGAAGGATAAGCTTCTCTGAAGAGATTTCCACGTAACATTGAAAATGGATAAGCTTCTCGAAAGTGATTTCCACTTATCATTGAAGAAGGATAAGCTTCTCTGAAGAGATTTCCACTAATCTTTGAAAATGGATAAGCTTCTCGAAAGTGATTGCCACTTATCTTTGAAAATGGATAAGCTTCTCGAAAGAGATTGCCATTTATCGTTTAAAATGGATAAGCTTCTCGAAAGAGATTGTCACTTATCATTGAAGAAGGACATGCTTCTCTAAAGAGATTGCCACTTATCGTTGACAATGGATAAGCTTCTCAAAAGAGGTTGCCAATTATCGCTGAAGAAGGATAAGCTTCTCGAAAGAGATTTCCATTTATCATTGAAGATGGATAAGCTTCTTGAAAGAGATTGCCACTTATCTTTGAAGAAGAATAAGATTCTATGAAGAGATTTCCACTTATTGTAGAAAATGGATAAGCTTCTCGAAAGAGATTTCCACTTACCATTGAAGAAGTATAAGCTTCCCTGAAGAGATTTCCACTTATCGTTGAAGACGGATCATCTTCTCTGAAGAGATTGCCACTTACCGTTGGAGACGTATAAGCTTCTCTGAAGAGATTGCCACTTATCGTTGAAAATGGATAAGCTTCTCGAAAGTGATTGCCACTTATCGTTGAAGAAGGATAAGCTTCTCTGAAGAGATTGCCACTTATCGTTGAAAATGGATAAGCTTCTCGAAAGATATTTCCACAAATCGTTAAAGAAGGATACGCTTCTCGAAAGAGATTTCTACTTATCATTGAAAATGGATAAGCTTCTCGTAAATGATTGCCACTTATCGCTGAAGAAGGATAAGCTTCTCGAAAGAGATTTCCACTTTTCGTTGAAGAAGGATAATCTTCTCTAAAGAGATTGCCACTTACCGTTGAAGAAGGATAAGCTTCTCTGAAGAGATTTCCACATAACATTGAAAATGGATAAGCTTCTCGAAAGTGATTGCCACTTATCATTGAAGAAGGATAAGCTTCTCTGAAGAGATTGCCACTAATCGTTGAAAATGGATAAGCTTCTCGAAAGAGATTGCCACTTATCTTTGAAAATGGATAAGCTTCTCGAAAGAGATTGCCATTTATCATTTAAAATGGATAAGCTTCTCGAAAGAGATTGTCACTTATCATTGAAGAAGGACATGCTTCTCTAAAGAGATTGCCACTTATCGTTGACAATGGATAAGCTTCTCAAAAGAGGTTGCCAATTATCGCTGAAGAAGGATAAGCTTCTCGAAAGAGATTTCCATTTATCATTGAAGATGGATAAGCTTCTTGAAAGAGATTGCCACTTATCTTTGAAGAAGAATAAGATTCTATGAAGAGATTTCCACTTATTGTAGAAAATGGATAAGCTTCTCGAAAGATATTTCCACTTACCATTGAAGAAGTATAAGCTTCTCTGAAGAGATTTCCACTTATCGTTGAAGACGGATCATCTTCTCTGAAGAGATTGCCACTTACCGTTGAAAACGTATAAGCTTCTCTGAAGAGATTGCCACTTATCGTTGAAAATGGATAAGCTTTTCGAAAGTGATTTCCACTTATCGTTGAAGAAGGATAAGCTTCTCTGAAGAGATTGCCACTTGTCGTAGAAAATGGATAAGCTTCTCTAAAGAGATTGCCATTATCGTTGAAAATTGATAAGCTTTTCGAAAGGCATTGCCACTTATCGTTGAAAAATGTGTAAGCTTCCCGAACAATATCGCCACTTATCGTTAAAGAAGGATATGCTTCTCTAAAGATATTGCCACTTATTTTTGAAAATGGATAAGCTTCTTGAAAGTGATTACCACTTATCGTTGAAGAAGGATAAGCTTCTCGAAAGAGATTTCCACTTATCGTTGAAAATGGGTAAGCTTCCCGAAAGAGATTTCCACTTATCGTTAAAAATGGATAAGCTTCTCGAAAATGATTGCCACTTATCGTTGAAGAAGGATAAGCTTCTTTGAAGAGATTCCCACTTATCGTTTAAAATGGATAAGCTTCTCGAAAGAGATTTCCACTTATCTTTGAAAATTGATAAGCTTCTCGAAAAAAATTGCCACTTTTTTGGAAATGGATAAGCTTCTCGAAAGAGATTGCCACTTATCGTTGAAAATGGATAAGCTTCTCGAAAGATATTTCCACAAATCGTTAAAGAAGGATACGCTTCTCTAAAGAGATTACTACTTATCGTTGAAAATGGATAAGCTTATCGAAAATGATTGCCACTTATCGCTGAAGAAGGATAAGCTTCTCGAAAGTGATTTCCACTTTTCGATGAAGAAGGATAATCTTCTCTAAAGAGATTGCCACTTACCGTTGAAGAAGGATAAGCTTCTCTGAAGAGATTTCCACATAACGTTGAAAATGGATAAGCTTCTCGAAAGTGATTGCCACTTATCATTGAAGAAGGATAAGCTTCTATGAAGATATTGCCACTAATCGTTGAAAATGGATAAGCTTCTCGAACGAGATTGCCACTTATCTTTGACAATGGATAAGCTTCTCGAAAGAGATTGCATTTTATCATTTAAAATGGATAAGCTTCTCGAAAGAGATTGTCACTTATCATTGAAGAAGGACATGCTTCTCTAAAGAGATGGCCACTTATCGTTGACAATGGATAAGCTTCTCAAAAGAGGATGCCAATTATCGCTGAAGAAGGATAAGCTTCTCGAAAGAGATTTCCATTTATCATTGAAGATGGATAAGCTTCTTGAAAGAGATTTCCACTTATCTTTGAAGAAGAATAAGATTCTATGAAGAGATTTCCACTTATTGTAGAAAATGGATATGCTTCTCGAAAGAGATTTCCACTTACCATTGAAGAAGTATAAGCTTCTCTGACGAGATTTCCACTTATCGTTGAAGAAGGATCATCTTCTCTGAAGAGATTGCCACTTACCGTTGAAGACGTATAAGCTTCTCTGAAGAGATTTCCACTTATCGTTGAAAATGGATAAGCTTCTCGAAAGTGATTGCCACTTATCGTTGAAGAAGGATAAGTTTCTCTGAAGAGATTGCCACTTGTCGTAGAAAATGGATAAGCTTCTCTAAAGAGATTGCCATTATCGTTGAAAATTGATAAGCTTCTCGAAAGACATTGACACTAATCGTTGAAAATGTGTAAGCTTCCCGAAAAATATCGCCACTTATCGTTAAAGAAGGATATGCGTCTCTAAAGATATTGCCACTTATTTTTGAAAATGGATAAGCTTCTTGAAAGTGATTGCCACTTATCGTTGAAGAAGGATAAGCTTCTCGAAAGAGATTGCCACTTATCGTTGAAAATGGGTAAGCTTCCCGAAAAAGATTTCCACTTATCCTTAAAAATGGATAACCTTCTCGAAAATGATTGCCACTTATCGTTGAAGAAGGATAAGCTTCTTTGAAGAGATTCCCACTTATCGTTTAAAAGGGATAAGCTTCTTGAAAGAGATTTCCACTTATCTTTGAAAATTGATAAGCTTCTCGAAAAAAATTGCCACTTATTTGAAAATGGATAAGCTTCTCGAAAGAGATTGCCACTTATCGTTGAAAATGGATAAGCTTCTCGAAATATATTTCCATAAATCGTTAAAGAAGGATACGCTTCTCTAAAGAGATTGCTACTTATCGTTGAAAATGGATAAGCTTCTCGAAAATGATTGCCACTTATCGCTGAAGAAGGATAAGATTCTCGAAAGAGATTTCCACTTTTCGTTGAAGACGGATAATCTTCTCTAAAGAGATTGCCACTTACCGTTGAAGAAGGATAAGCTTCTCTGAAGAGATTTCCACGTAACGTTGAAAATGGATAAGCTTCTCGAAAGTGATTTCCACTTATCATTGAAGAAGGATAAGCTTCTCTGAAGAGATTTCCACTAATCTTTGAAAATGGATAAGCTTCTCGAAAGTGATTGCCACTTATCTTTGAAAATGGATAAGCTTCTCGAAAGAGATTGCCATTTATCGTTTAAAATGGATAAGCTTCTCGAAAGAGATTGTCACTTATCATTGAAGAAGGACATGCTTCTCTAAAGAGATTGCCACTTATCGTTGACAATGGATAAGCTTCTCAAAAGAGGTTGCCAATTATCGCTGAAGAAGGATAAGCTTCTCGAAAGAGATTTCCATTTATCATTGAAGATGGATAAGCTTCTTGAAAGAGATTGCCACTTATCTTTGAAGAAGAATAAGATTCTATGAAGAGATTTCCACTTATTGTAGAAAATGGATAAGCTTCTCGAAAGAGATTTCCACTTACCATTGAAGAAGTATAAGCTTCCCTGAAGAGATTTCCACTTATCGTTGAAGACGGATCATCTTCTCTGAAGAGATTGCCACTTACCGTTGAAGACGTATAAGCTTCTCTGAAGAGATTGCCACTTATCGTTGAAAATGGATAAGCTTCTCGAAAGTGATTGCCACTTATCGTTGAAGAAGGATAAGCTTCTCTGAAGAGATTGCCACTTATCGTTGAAAATGGATAAGCTTCTCGAAAGATATTTCCACAAATCGTTAAAGAAGGATACGCTTCTCGAAAGAGATTGCTACTTATCGTTGAAAATGGATAAGCTTCTCGAAAATGATTGCCACTTATCGCTGAAGAAGGATAAGCTTCTCGAAAGAGATTTCCACTTTTCGTTGAAGAAGGATAATCTTCTCTAAAGAGATTGCCACTTACCGTTGAAGAAGGATAAGCTTCTCTGAAGAGATTTCCACATAACATTGAAAATGGATAAGCTTCTCGAAAGTGATTGCCACTTATCATTGAAGAAGGATAAGCTTCTCTGAAGAGATTGCCACTAATCGTTGAAAATGGATAAGCTTCTCGAAAGAGATTGCCACTTATCTTTGAAAATGGATAAGCTTCTCGAAAGAGATTGCCATTTATCATTTAAAATGGATAAGCTTCTCGAAAGAGATTGTCACTTATCATTAAAGAAGGACATGCTTCTCTAAAGAGATTGCCACTTATCGTTGACAATGGATAAGCTTCTCAAAAGAGGTTGCCAATTCTCGCTGAAGAAGGATAAGCTTCTCGAAAGAGATTTCCATTTATCATAGAAGATGGATAAGCTTCTTGAAAGAGATTGCCACTTATCTTTGAAGAAGAATAAGATTCTATGAAGAGATTTCCACTTATTGTAGAAAATGGATAAGCTTCTCGAAAGATATTTCCACTTACCATTGAAGAAGTATAAGCTTCTCTGAAGAGATTTCCACTTATCGTTGAAGACGGATCATCTTCTCTGAAGAGATTGCCACTTACCGTTGAAAACGTATAAGCTTCTCTGAAGAGATTGCCACTTATCGTTGAAAATGGATAAGCTTTTCGAAAGTGATTTCCACTTATCGTTGAAGAAGGATAAGCTTCTCTGAAGAGATTGCCACTTGTCGTAGAAAATGGATAAGCTTCTCTAAAGAGATTGCCATTATCGTTGAAAATTGATAAGCTTTTCGAAAGGCATTGCCACTTATCGTTGAAAAATGTGTAAGCTTCCCGAACAATATCGCCACTTATCGTTAAAGAAGGATATGCTTCTCTAAAGATATTGCCACTTATTTTTGAAAATGGATAAGCTTCTTGAAAGTGATTGCCACTTATCGTTGAAGAAGGATAAGCTTCTCGAAAGAGATTTCCACTTATCGTTGAAAATGGGTAAGCTTCCCGAAAGAGATTTCCACTTATCGTTAAAAATGGATAAGCTTCTCGAAAATGATTGCCACTTATCGTTGAAGAAGGATAAGCTTCTTTGAAGAGATTCCCACTTATCGTTTAAAATGGATAAGCTTCTCGAAAGAGATTTCCACTTATCTTTGAAAATTGATAAGCTTCTCGAAAAAAATTGCCACTTATTTGAAAATGGATAAGCTTCTCGAAAGAGATTGCCACTTATCGTTGAAAATGGATAAGCTTCTCGAAAGATATTTCCACAAATCGTTAAAGAAGGATACGCTTCTCTAAAGAGATTACTACTTATCGTTGAAAATGGATAAGCTTATCGAAAATGATTGCCACTTATCGCTGAAGAAGGATAAGCTTCTCGAAAGTGATTTCCACTTTTCGATGAAGAAGGATAATCTTCTCTAAAGAGATTGCCACTTACCGTTGAAGAAGGATAAGCTTCTCTGAAGAGATTTCCACATAACGTTGAAAATGGATAAGCTTCTCGAAAGTGATTGCCACTTATCATTGAAGAAGGATAAGCTTCTATGAAGATATTGCCACTAATCGTTGAAAATGGATAAGCTTCTCGAAAGAGATTGCCACTTATCTTTGAAAATGGATAAGCTTCTCGAAAGAGATTGCATTTTATCATTTAAAATGGATAAGCTTCTCGAAAGAGATTGTCACTTATCATTGAAGAAGGACATGCTTCTCTAAAGAGATGGCCACTTATCGTTGACAATGGATAAGCTTCTCAAAAGAGGATGCCAATTATCGCTGAAGAAGGATAAGCTTCTCGAAAGAGATTTCCATTTATCATTGAAGATGGATAAGCTTCTTGAAAGAGATTTCCACTTATCTTTGAAGAAGAATAAGATTCTATGAAGAGATTTCCACTTATTGTAGAAAATGGATATGCTTCTCGAAAGAGATTTCCACTTACCATTGAAGAAGTATAAGCTTCTCTGACGAGATTTCCACTTATCGTTGAAGAAGGATCATCTTCTCTGAAGAGATTGCCACTTACCGTTGAAGACGTATAAGCTTCTCTGAAGAGATTTCCACTTATCGTTGAAAATGGATAAGCTTCTCGAAAGTGATTGCCACTTATCGTTGAAGAAGGATAAGTTTCTCTGAAGAGATTGCCACTTGTCGTAGAAAATGGATAAGCTTCTCTAAAGAGATTGCCATTATCGTTGAAAATTGATAAGCTTCTCGAAAGACATTGACACTAATCGTTGAAAATGTGTAAGCTTCCCGAAAAATATCGCCACTTATCGTTAAAGAAGGATATGCGTCTCTAAAGATATTGCCACTTATTTTTGAAAATGGATAAGCTTCTTGAAAGTGATTGCCACTTATCGTTGAAGAAGGATAAGCTTCTCGAAAGAGATTGCCACTTATCGTTGAAAATGGGTAAGCTTCCCGAAAAAGATTTGCACTTATCCTTAAAAATGGATAACCTTCTCGAAAATGATTGCCACTTATCGTTGAAGAAGGATAAGCTTCTTTGAAGAGATTCCCACTTATCGTTTAAAAGGGATAAGCTTCTTGAAAGAGATTTCCACTTATCTTTGAAAATTGATAAGCTTCTCGAAAAAAATGTCCACTTATTTGAAAATGGATAAGCTTCTTGAAAGAGATTGCCACTTATCGTTGAAAATGGATAAGCTTCTCGAAATATATTTCCATAAATCGTTAAAGAAGGATACGCTTCTCTAAAGAGATTGCTACTTATCGTTGAAAATGGATAAGCTTCTCGAAAATGATTGCCACTTATCGCTGAAGAAGGATAAGATTCTCGAAAGAGATTTCCACTTTTCGTTGAAGACGGATAATCTTCTCTAAAGAGATTGCCACTTACCGTTGAAGAAGGATAAGCTTCTCTGAAGAGATTTCCACGTAACGTTGAAAATGGATAAGCTTCTCGAAAGTGATTTCCACTTATCATTGAAGAAGGATAAGCTTCTCTGAAGAGATTTCCACTAATCTTTGAAAATGGATAAGCTTCTCGAAAGTGATTGCCACTTATCTTTGAAAATGGATAAGCTTCTCGAAAGAGATTGCCATTTATCGTTTAAAATGGATAAGCTTCTCGAAAGAGATTGTCACTTATCATTGAAGAAGGACATGCTTCTCTAAAGAGATTGCCACTTATCGTTGACAATGGATAAGCTTCTCAAAAGAGGTTGCCAATTATCGCTGAAGAAGGATAAGCTTCTCGAAAGAGATTTCCTTTTATCATTGAAGATGGATAAGCTTCTTGAAAGAGATTGCCACTTATCTTTGAAGAAGAATAAGATTCTATGAAGAGATTTCCACTTATTGTAGAAAATGGATAAGCTTCTCGAAAGAGATTTCCACTTACCATTGAAGAAGTATAAGCTTCCCTGAAGAGATTTCCACTTATCGTTGAAGACGGATCATCTTCTCTGAAGAGATTGCCACTTACCGTTGAAGACGTATAAGCTTCTCTGAAGAGATTGCCACTTATCGTTGAAAATGGATAAGCTTCTCGAAAGTGATTGCCACTTATCGTTAAAGAAGGATAAGCTTCTCTGAAGAGATTGCCACTTATCGTTGAAAATGGATAAGCTTCTCGAAAGATATTTCCACAAATCGTTAAAGAAGGATACGCTTCTCGAAAGAGATTGCTACTTATCGTTGAAAATGGATAAGCTTCTCGAAAATGATTGCCACTTATCGCTGAAGAAGGATAAGCTTCTCGAAAGAGATTTCCACTTTTCGTTGAAGAAGGATAATCTTCTCTAAAGAGATTGCCACTTACCGTTGAAGAAGGATAAGCTTCTCTGAAGAGATTTCCACATAACATTCAAAATGGATAAGCTTCTCGAAAGTGATTGCCACTTATCATTGAAGAAGGATAAGCTTCTCTGAAGAGATTGCCACTAATCGTTGAAAATGGATAAGCTTCTCGAAAGAGATTGCCACTTATCTTTGAAAATGGATAAGCTTCTCGAAAGAGATTGCCATTTATCATTTAAAATGGATAAGCTTCTCGAAAGAGATTGTCACTTATCATTGAAGAAGGACATGCTTCTCTAAAGAGATTGCCACTTATCGTTGACAATGGATAAGCTTCTCAAAAGAGGTTGCCAATTATCGCTGAAGAAGGATAAGCTTCTCGAAAGAGATTTCCATTTATCATTGAAGATGGATAAGCTTCTTGAAAGAGATTTCCACTTATCTTTGAAGAAGAATAAGATTCTATGAAGAGATTTCCACTTATTGTAGAAAATGGATATGCTTCTCGAAAGAGATTTCCACTTACCATTGAAGAAGTATAAGCTTCTCTGACGAGATTTCCACTTATCGTTGAAGAAGGATCATCTTCTCTGAAGAGATTGCCACTTACCGTTGAAGACGTATAAGTTTCTCTGAAGAGATTTCCACTTATCGTTGAAAATGGATAAGCTTCTCGAAAGTGATTGCCACTTATCGTTGAAGAAGGATAAGTTTCTCTGAAGAGATTGCCACTTGTCGTAGAAAATGGATAAGCTTCTCTAAAGAGATTGCCATTATCGTTGAAAATTGATAAGCTTCTCGAAAGACATTGACACTAATCGTTGAAAATGTGTAAGCTTCCCGAAAAATATCGCCACTTATCGTTAAAGAAGGATATGCGTCTCTAAAGATATTGCCACTTATTTTTGAAAATGGATAAGCTTCTTGAAAGTGATTGCCACTTATCGTTGAAGAAGGATAAGCTTCTCGAAAGAGATTGCCACTTATCGTTGAAAATGGGTAAGCTTCCCGAAAAAGATTTCCACTTATCCTTAAAAATGGATAACCTTCTCGAAAATGATTGCTACTTATCGTTGAAGAAGGATAAGCTTCTTTGAAGAGATTCCCACTTATCGTTTAAAAGGGATTAGCTTCTTGAAAGAGATTTCCACTTATCTTTGAAAATTGATAAGCTTCTCGAAAAAAATTGCCAGTTATTTGAAAATGGATAAGCTTCTCGAAAGAGATTGCCACTTATCGTTGAAAATGGATAAGCTTCTCGAAATATATTTCCATAAATCGTAAAAGAAGGATACGCTTCTCTAAAGAGATTGCTACTTATCGTTGAAAATGGATAAGCTTCTCGAAAATGATTGCCACTTATCGCTGAAGAAGGATAAGATTCTCGAAAGAGATTTCCACTTTTCGTTGAAGACGGATAATCTTCTCTAAAGAGATTGCCACTTACCGTTGAAGAAGGATAAGCTTCTCTGAAGAGATTTCCACGTAACGTTGAAAATGGATAAGCTTCTCGAAAGTGATTTCCACTTATCATTGAAGAAGGATAAGCTTCTCTGAAGAGATTTCCACTAATCTTTGAAAATGGATAAGCTTCTCGAAAGTGATTGCCACTTATCTTTGAAAATGGATAAGCTTCTCGAAAGAGATTGCCATTTATCGTTTAAAATGGATAAGCTTCTCGAAAGAGATTGTCACTTATCATTGAAGAAGGACATGCTTCTCTAAAGAGATTGCCACTTATCGTTGACAATGGATAAGCTTCTCAAAAGAGGTTGCCAATTATCGCTGAAGAAGGATAAGCTTCTCGAAAGAGATTTCCATTTATCATTGAAGATGGATAAGCTTCTTGAAAGATATTGCCACTTATCTTTGAAGAAGAATAAGATTCTATGAAGAGATTTCCACTTATTGTAGAAAATGGATAAGCTTCTCGAAAGAGATTTCCACTTACCATTGAAGAAGTATAAGCTTCCCTGAAGAGATTTCCACTTATCGTTGAAGACGGATCATCTTCTCTGAAGAGATTGCCACTTACCGTTGAAGACGTATAAGCTTCTCTGAAGAGATTGCCACTTATCGTTGAAAATGGATAAGCTTCTCGAAAGTGATTGCCACTTATCGTTGAAGAAGGATAAGCTTCTCTGAAGAGATTGCCACTTATCGTTGAAAATGGATAATCTTCTCGAAAGATATTTCCACAAATCGTTAAAGAAGGATACGCTTCTCGAAAGAGATTGCTACTTATCGTTGAAAATGGATAAGCTTCTCGAAAATGATTGCCACTTATCGCTGAAGAAGGATAAGCTTCTCGAAAGAGATTTCCACTTTTCGTTGAAGAAGGATAATCTTCTCTAAAGAGATTGCCACTTACCGTTGAAGAAGGATAAGCTTCTCTGAAGAGATTTCCACATAACATTGAAAATGGATAAGCTTCTCGAAAGTGATTGCCACTTATCATTGAAGAAGGATAAGCTTCTCTGAAGAGATTGCCACTAATCGTTGAAAATGGATAAGCTTCTCGAAAGAGATTGCCACTTATCTTTGAAAATGGATAAGCTTCTCGAAAGAGATTGCCATTTATCATTTAAAATGGATAAGCTTCTCGAAAGAGATTGTCACTTATCATTGAAGAAGGACATGCTTCTCTAAAGAGATTGCCACTTATCGTTGACAATGGATAAGCTTCTCAAAAGAGGTTGCCAATTATCGCTGAAGAAGGATAAGCTTCTCGAAAGAGATTTCCATTTATCATTGAAGATGGATAAGCTTCTTGAAAGAGATTGCCACTTATCTTTGAAGAAGAATAAGATTCTATGAAGAGATTTCCACTTATTGTAGAAAATGGATAAGCTTCTCGAAAGATATTTCCACTTACCATTGAAGAAGTATAAGCTTCTCTGAAGAGATTTCCACTTATCGTTGAAGACGGATCATCTTCTCTGAAGAGATTGCCACTTACCGTTGAAAACGTATAAGCTTCTCTGAAGAGATTGCCACTTATCGTTGAAAATGGATAAGCTTTTCGAAAGTGATTTCCACTTATCGTTGAAGAAGGATAAGCTTCTCTGAAGAGATTGCCACTTGTCGTAGAAAATGGATAAGCTTCTCTAAAGAGATTGCCATTATCGTTGAAAATTGATAAGCTTTTCGAAAGGCATTGCCACTTATCGTTGAAAAATGTGTAAGCTTCCCGAACAATATCGCCACTTATCGTTAAAGAAGGATATGCTTCTCTAAAGATATTGCCACTTATTTTTGAAAATGGATAAGCTTCTTGAAAGTGATTGCCGCTTATCGTTGAAGAAGGATAAGCTTCTCGAAAGAGATTTCCACTTATCGTTGAAAATGGGTAAGCTTCCCGAAAGAGATTTCCACTTATCGTTAAAAATGGATAAGCTTCTCGAAAATGATTGCCACTTATCGTTGAAGAAGGATAAGCTTCTTTGAAGAGATTCCCACTTATCGTTTAAAATGGATAAGCTTCTCGAAAGAGATTGCCACTTATCTTTGAAAATTGATAAGCTTCTCGAAAAAAATTGCCACTTATTTGAAAATGGATAAGCTTCTCGAAAGAGATTGCCACTTATCGTTGAAAATGGATAAGCTTCTCGAAAGATATTTCCACAAATCGGTAAAGAAGGATACGCTTCTCTAAAGAGATTGCTACTTATCGTTGAAAATGGATAAGCTTCTCGAAAATGATTGCCATTTATCGCTGAAGAAGGATAAGCTTCTCGAAAGAGATTTCCACTTTTCGTTGAAGACGGATAATCTTCTCTAAAGAGATTGCCAATTACCGTTGAAGAAGGATAAGCTTCTCTGAAGAGATTTCCACGTAACGTTGAAAATGGATAAGCTTCTCGAAAGTGATTGCCACTTATCATTGAAGAAGGATAAGCTTCTCTGAAGAGATTTCCACTAATCGTTGAAAATGGATAAGCTTCTCGAAAGAGATTGCCACTTATCTTTGAAAATGGATAAGCTTCTCGAAAGAGATTGCCATTTATCGTTTAAAATGGATAAGCTTCTCGAAAGAGATTGTCACTTATCATTGAAGAAGGACATGCTTCTCTAAAGAGATAGCCACTTATCGTTGACAATGGATAAGCTTCTCAAAAGAGGTTGCCAATTATCGCTGAAGAAGGATAAGCTTCTCGAAAGAGATTTCCATTTATCATTGAAGATGTATAAGCTTCTTGAAAGAGATTGCCACTTATCTTTGAAGAAGAATAAGATTCTATGAAGAGATTTCCACTTATTGTAGAAAATGGATAAGCTTCTCGAAAGAGATTTCCACTTACCATTGAAGAAGTATAAGCTTCTCTGAAGAGATTTCCACTTATCGTTGAAGACGGATCATCTTCTCTAAAGAGATTGCCACTTACCGTTGAAGACGTATAAGCTTCTCTGAAGAGATTGCCATTTATCGTTGAAAATGGATAAGCTTTTCGAAAGTGATTGCCACTTATCGTTGAAGAAGGATAAGCTTCTCTGAAGAGATTGCCACTTGTCGTAGAAAATGGATAAGCTTCTCTAAAGAGATTGCCATTATCGTTGAAAATTGATAAGCTTCTCGAAAGACATTGACACTAATCGTTGAAAATGTTTAAGCCTCCCGAACAATATCGCCACTTATCGTTAAAGAAGGATATGCTTCTCTAAAGATATTGCAACTTATTTTTGAAAATGGATAAGCTTCTTGAAAGTGATTGCCACTTATCGTTGAAGAAGGATTAACTTCTCGAAAGAGATTGCCACTTATCGTTGAAAATGGGTAAGCATCCCGAAATAGATTTCCACTGATCCTTAAAAATGGATAAGCTTCTCGAAAATGATTGCCACTTATCGTTGAAGAAGGATAAGTTTCTTTGAAGAGATTCCCACTTATCGTTTAAAATGGATAAGCTTCTCGAAAGAGATTTCCACTTATCTTTGAAAATTGATAAGCTTCTCGAAAAAAATTGCCACTTATTTGAGAATGGATAAGCTTCTCGAAAGAGATTGCCACTTATTGTTGAAAATGGATAAGCTTCTCGAAAGATATTTCCACAAATCGGTAAAGAGGGATACGCTTCTCTAAAGAGATTGCTACTTATCGTTGAAAATGGATAAGCTTCCTGAAAATGATTGACATTTATCGCTGAAGAAGGATAAGCTTCTCGAAAGAGATTTCCACTTTTCGTTGAAGACGGATAATATTCTCTAAAGAGATTGCCAATTACCGTTGAAGAAGGATAAGCTTCTCTGAAGAGATTTCCACGTAACGTTGTAAATGGATAAGCTTATCGAAAGTGATTGCCACTTATCATTGAAGAAGGATAAGCTTCTCTGAAGAGATTTCCACTAATCGTTGAAAATGGATAAGCTTCTCGAAAGAGATTGCCACTTATCTTTGAAAATGGATAAGCTTCTCGAAAGAGATTGCCATTTATCGTTTAAAATGGATAAGCTTCTCGAAAGAGATTGTCACTTATCATTGAAGAAGGACATGCTTCTCTAAAGAGATTGCCACTTATCGTTGACAATGGATAAGCTTCTCAAAAGAGGTTGCCAATTATCGCTGAAGAAGGATAAGCTTCTCGAAAGAGATTTCCATTTATCATTGAAGATGTATAAGCTTCTTGAAAGAGATTGCCACTTATCTTTGAAGAAGAATAAGATTCTATGAAGAGATTTCCACTTATTGTAGAAAATGGATAAGCTTCTCGAAAGAGATTTCCACTTACCATTGAAGAAGTATAAGCTTCTCTGAAGATATTTCCACTTATCGTTCAAGACGGATCATCTTCTCTGAAGAGATTGCCACTTACCGTTGAAGACGTATAAGCTTCTCTGAAGAGATTGCCACTTATCGTTGAAAATGGATAAGCTTTTCGAAAGTGATTGCCACTTATCGTTGAAGAAGGATAAGCTTCTCTGAAGAGATTGCCACTTGTCGTAGAAAATGGATAAGCTTCTCTAAAGAGATTGCCATTATCGTTGAAAATTGATAAGCTTCTCGAAAGACATTGACACTAATCGTTGAAAATGTGTAAGCTTCCCGAACAATATCGCCACTTATCGTTAAAGAAGGATATGCTTCTCTAAAGATATTGCAACTTATTTTTGAAAATGGATAAGCTTCTCGAAAGTAATTGACACTTATCGTTGAAGAAGGATAAACTTCTCGAAAGAGATTGCCACTTATCGTTGAAAATGGGTAAGCATCCCGAAATAGATTTCCACTGATCCTTAAAAATGAATAAGCTTCTCGAAAATGATTGCCACTTATCGTTGAAGAAGGATAAGCTTCTTTGAAGAGATTCCCACTTATCGTTTAAAATGGATAAGCTTCTCGAAAGAGATTGCCACTTATCTTTGAAAATTGATAAGCTTCTCGGAAAAAATTGCCACTTATTTGAAAATGGATATGCTTCTCGAAAGAGATTGCCACTTATCGTTGAAAATGGATAAGCTTCTAGAAAGATATTTCCACAAATCGGTAAAGAAGGATACGCTTCTCTAAAGAGATTGCTACTTATCGTTGAAAATGGATAAGCTTCTCGAAAATGATTGCCATTTATCGCTGAAGAAGGATAAGCTTCTCGAAAGAGATTTCCACTTTTCGTTGAAGACGGATAATCTTCTCTAAAGAGATTGCCAATTACCGTTGAAGAAGGATAAGCTTCTCTGAAGAGATTTCCACGTAACGTTGAAAATGGATAAGCTTCTCGAAAGTGATTGCCACTTATCATTGAAGAAGGATAAGCTTCTCTGAAGAGATTTCCACTAATCGTTGAAAATGGATAAGCTTCTCGAAAGAGATTGCCACTTATCTTTGAAAATGGATAAGCTTCTCGAAAGAGATTGCCATTTATCGTTTAAAATGGATAAGCTTCTCGAAAGAGATTGTCACTTATCATTGAAGAAGGACATGCTTCTCTAAAGAGATTGCCACTTATCGTTGACAATGGATAAGCTTCTCAAAAGAGGTTGCCAATTATCGCTGAAGAAGGATAAGCTTCTCGAAAGAGATTTCCATTTATCATTGAAGATGTATAAGCTTCTTGAAAGAGATTGCCACTTATCTTTGAAGAAGAATAAGATTCTATGAAGAGATTTCCACTTATTGTAGAAAATGGATAAGCTTCTCGAAAGAGATTTCCACTTACCATTGAAGAAGTATAAGCTTCTCTGAAGAGATTTCCACTTATCGTTGAAGACGGATCATCTTCTCTGAAGAGATTGCCACTTACTGTTGAAGACGTATAAGCTTTTCTGAAGAGATTGCCACTTATCGTTGAAAATGGATAAGCTTCTCGAAAGTGATTGCCACTTATTGTTGAAGAAGGATAAGCTTCTCTGAAGAGATTTCCACTTGTCGTAGAAAATGGATAAGCATCTCTAAAGAGATTGCCATTATCGTTGAAAATTGATAAGCTTCTCGAAAGACATTGACACTTATCATTGAAAATGTGTAAGCTTCCCGAACAATATCGCCACTTATCGTTAAAGAAGGATATGCTTCTCTAAAGATATTGCCACTTATTTTTGAAAATGGATAAGCTTCTTGAAAGTGATTGCCACTTATCATTGAAGAAGGATAAGCTTCTCGAAAGAGATTGCCACTTATCGTTGAAAATGGGTAAGCATCCCGAAAGAGATTTCCAATGATCCTTAAAAATGGATAAGCTTCTCGAAAATGATTGCCACTTATCGTTGAAGAAGGATAAGCTTCTTTGAAGAGATTCCCACTTATCGTTTAAAATGGATAAGCTTCTCGAAAGAGATTGCCACTTATCTTTGAAAATTGATAAGCTTCTCGAAAAAAATTGCCACTTATTTGAAAATGGATAAGCTTCTCGAAAGAGATTACCACTTATCGTTGAAAATGGATAAGCTTCTCGAAAGATATTTCCACAAATTGTTAAAGAAGGATACGCTTCTCTATGGAGATTGCTACTTATCGTTGAAAATGGACAAGCTTCTCGAAAATGATTGCCACTTATCGCTGAAGAAGGATAAGCTTCTCGAAAGAGATTTCCACTTTTCGTTGAGGACGGATAATCTTCTCTAAAGAGATTGCCAATTACCGTTGAAGAAGGATAAGCTTCTCTGAAGAGATTTCCACGTAACGTTGAAAATGGATAAGCTTCTCGAAAGTGATTGCCACTTATCATTGAAGAAGGATAAGCTTCTCTGAATAGATTTCCACTAATCGTTGAAAATGGATATGCTTCTCGAAAGAGATTGCCACTTATCATTGAAAATGGATAAGCTTCTCGAAAGAGATTGCCATTTATCGTTTAAAATGGATAAGCTTCTCGAAAGAGATTGTCACTTATCATTGAAGAAGGACATTCTTCTCTAAAGAGATTTCCACTTATCGTTGACAATGGATAAGCTTCTCAAAAGAGGTTGCCAATTATCGCTGAAGAAGGATAAGCTTCTCGAAAGAGATTTCCATTTATCATTGAAGATGTATAAGCTTCTTGAAAGAGATTGCCACTTATCGTTGAAGAAGAATAAGATTCTATGAAGAGATTTCCACTTATTGTAGAAAATGGATAAGCTTCTCGAAAGAGATTTCCACTTACCATTGAAGAAGTATAAGCTTCTCTGAAGAGATTTCCACTTATCGTTGAAGACAGATCATCTTCTCTGAAGAGATTGCCACTTACCGTTGAAGACGTATAAGCTTCTCTGGAGAGATTGCCACTTATCGTTGAAAATGAATAAGCTTCTCTAAAGTGATTGCCACTTATCGTTGAAGAAGGATAAGCTTCTCTGAAGAGATTGCCACTTGTCGTAGAAAATGGATAAGCTTCTCTAAAGAGATTGCCATTATCGTTGAAAATTGATAAGCTTCTCGAAAGACATTGCCACTTATCGTTGAAAATGTGTCAGCTTCCCGAACAATATCGCCACTTATCGTTAAAGAAGGATATGCTTCTCTAAAGATATTTCCACTTATTTTTGAATATGGATAAGCTTCTTGAAAGTGATTGCCACTTATCGTTGAAGAAGGATAAGCTTCTCGAAAGAGATTGCCACATATCGTTGCAAATGGGTAAGCATCCCGAAAGAGATTTCCACTTATCCTTAAAAATGGATAAGCTTCTCGAAAATGATTGCCACTTATCGTTGAAGAAGGATAAGCTTCTTTGAAGAGATTCCCACTTATCGTTTAAAATGGATAAGCTTCTCGAAAGAGATTGCCACTTATCTTTGAAAATTGATAAGCTTCTCGAAAAAAATTGCCACTTATTTGAAAATGGATAAGCTTCTCAAAAGAGATTGCCACTTAACGTTGAAAATGGATAAGCTTCTCGAAAGATATTTCCACAAATCGTTAAAGAAGGATACGCTTTTCTAAAGAGATTGCTACTTATCGTTGAAAATGGATAAGCTTCTCGAAAATGATTGCCACTTATCGCTGAAGAAGGATAAGCTTCTCGAAAGAGATTTCCACTTTTCGTTGAAGACGTATAATCTTCTCTAAAGAGATTGCCACTTACCGTTGAAGAAGGATAAGCTTCTCTGAAGAGATTTCCACGAAACATTGAAAATGGATAAGCTTCTCGAAAGTGATTGCCACTTATCATTGAAGAAGGATAAGCTTCTCTGAATAGATTGCCACTAATCGTTGAAAATGGATAACCTTCTCGAAAGAGATTGCCACTTATCTTTGAAAATGGATAAGCTTCTCGAAAGAGATTGCCATTTATTGTTTAAAATGGATAAGCTTCTCGAAAGAGATTGTCACTTATCATTGAAGAAGGACATGTTTCTCTAAAGAGATTGCCACTTATCATTGACAATGGATAAGCTTCTCAAAAGAGGTTGCCAATTATAGCTGAAGAAGGATAAGCTTCTCGAAAGAGATTTCCATTTAACGTTGAAGATGGATAAGCTTCTTGAAAGAGATTACCACTTATCTTTGAAGAAGAATAAGATTCTATGAAGAGATTTCCACTTATTGTAGAAAATGGATAAGCTTCTCGAAAGAGTTTTCCACTTACCATTGAAGAAGTATAAGCTTCTCTGAAGAGATTTCCACTTATCGTTGAAGACGGATCATCTTCTCTGAAGAGATAGCCAATTACAGTGGAAGACGTATAAGCTTCTCTGAAGAGATTGCCACTTATCGTTGAAAATGGATAAGCTTCTCGAAAGTGATTGCCACTTATCGTTGAAGAAGGATAAGCTTCTCTGAAGAGATTGCCACTTGTCGTAGAAAATGGATAAGCTTCTCTAAAGAGATTGCCATTATCGTTGAAAATTGATAAGCTTCTCGAAATACATTGCCACTTATCGTTGAAAATGTGTCAGCTTCCCGAACAATATCGCCACTTATCGTTAAAGAAGGATATGCTTCTCTAAAGATATTTCCACTTATTTTTGAAAATGGATAAGCTTCTTGAAAGTGATTGCCACTTATCGTTGAAGAAGGATAAGCTTCTCGAAAGAGATTGCCACTTATCGTTGAAAATGGGTAAGCATCCCGAAAGAGATTTCCACTTATCCTTAAAAATGGATAAGCTTCTCGAAAATGATTGCCACTTATCGTTGAAGAAGGATAAGCTTCTTTGAAGACATTCCCACTTATCGTTTAAAATGGATAAGCTTCTCAAAAGAGATTGCCACTTATCTTTGAAAATTGATAAGCTTCTCGAAAAAAATTGCCACTTATTTGAAAATGGATAAGCTTCTCAAAAGAGATTGCCACTTATCGTTGAAAATGGATAAGCTTCTCGAAAGATATTTCCACAAATCGTTAAAGAAGAATACACTTTTCTAAAGAGATTGCTAGTTATCGTTGAAAATGGATAAGCTTCTCGAAAATGATTGCCACTTATCGCTGAAGAAGGATAAGCTTCTCGAAAGAGATTTCCACTTTTCGTTGAAGACGGATAATCTTCTCTAAAGAGATTGCCACTTACCGTTGAAGAAGGATAAGCTTCTCTGAAGAGATTTCCACGAAACATTGAAAATGGATAAGCTTCTCGAAAATGATTGCCACTTATCATTGAAGAAGGATAAGCTTCTCTGAAGAGATTGCCACTAATCGTTGAAAATGGATAAGCTTCTCGAAAGAGATTGCCACTTATCTTTGAAAATGGATAAGCTTCTCGAAAGAGATTGCCATTTATCGTTTAAAATGGATAAGCTTCTCGAAAGAGATTGTCACTTATCATTGAAGAAGGACATGCTTCTCTAAAGAGATTGCCACTTATCATTGACAATGGATAAGCTTCTCAAAAGAGGTTGCCAATTATCGCTGAAGAAGGATAAGCTTCTCGAAAGAGATTTCCATTTAACGTTGAAGATGGATAAGCTTCTTGAAAGAGATTACCACTTATCTTTGAAGAAGAATAAGATTCTATGAAGAGATTTCCACTTATTGTAGAAAATGGATAAGCTTCTCGAAAGAGATTTCCACTTACCATTGAAGAAGTATAAGCTTCTCTGAAGAGATTTCCACTTATCGTTGAAGACGGATCATCTTCTCTGAAGAGATAGCCAATTACCGTGGAAGACGTATAAGCTTCTCTGAAGAGATTGCCACTTATCGTTGAAAATGGATAAGCTTCTCGAAAGTGATTGCCACTTATCGTTGAAGAAGGATAAGCTTCTCTGAAGAGATTGCCACTTGTCGTAGAAAATGGATAAGCTTCTCTAAAGAGATTGCCATTATCGTTGAAAATTGATAAGCTTCTCGAAATACATTGCCACTTATCGTTGAAAATGTGTCAGCTTCCCGAACAATATCGCCACTTATCGTTAAAGAAGGATATGCTTCTCTAAAGATATTTCCACTTATTTTTGAAAATGGATAAGCTTCTTGAAAGTGATTGCCACTTATCGTTGAAGAAGGATAAGCTTCTCGAAAGAGATTGCCACTTATCGTTGAAAATGGGTAAGCATCCCGAAAGAGATTTCCACTTATCCTTAAAAATGGATAAGCTTCTCGAAAATGATTGCCACTTATCGTTGAAGAAGGATAAGCTTCTTTGAAGACATTCCCACTTATCGTTTAAAATGGATAAGCTTCTCGAAAGAGATTGCCACTTATCTTTGAAAATTGATAAGCTTCTCGAAAAAAATTGCCACTTATTTGAAAATGGATAAGCTTCTCAAAAGAGATTGCCACTTATCGTTGAAAATGGATAAGCTTCTCGAAAGATATTTCCACAAATCGTTAAAGAAGGATACACTTTTCTAAAGAGATTGCTACTTATCGTTGAAAATGGATAAGCTTCTCGAAAATGATTGCCACTTATCGCTGAAGAAGGATAAGCTTCTCGAAAGAGATTTCCACTTTTCGTTGAAGACGGATAATCTTCTCTAAAGAGATTGCCACTTACCGTTGAAGAAGGATAAGCTTCTCTGAAGAGATTTCCACGAAACATTGAAAATGGATAAGCTTCTCGAAAATGATTGCCACTTATCATTGAAGAAGGATAAGCTTCTCTGAAGAGATTGCCACTAATCGTTGAAAATGGATAAGCTTCTCGAAATAGATTGCCACTTATCTTTGAAAATGGATAAGCTTCTCGAAAGAGATTGCCATTTATCGTTTAAAATGGATAAGCTTCTCGAAAGAGATTGTCACTTATCATTGAAGAAGGACATGCTTCTCTAAAGAGATTGCCACTTATCATTGACAATGGATAAGCTTCTCAAAAGAGGTTGCCAATTATCGCTGAAGAAGGATAAGCTTCTCGAAAGAGATTTCCATTTAACGTTGAAGATGGATAAGCTTCTTGAAAGAGATTACCACTTATCTTTGAAGAAGAATAAGATTCTATGAAGAGATTTCCACTTATTGTAGAAAATGGATAAGCTTCTCGAAAGAGATTTCCACTTACCATTGAAGAAGTATAAGCTTCTCTGAAGAGATTTCCACTTATCGTTGAAGACGGATCATCTTCTCTGAAGAGATAGCCACTTACCGTGGAAGACGTATAAGCTTCTCTGAAGAGATTGCCACTTATCGTTGAAAATGGATAAGCTTCTCGAAAGCGATTTCCACTTATCGTTGAAGAAGGATAAGCTTCTCTGAAGAGATTGCCACTTGTCGTAGAAAATGGATAAGCTTCTCTAAAGAGATTGCCATTATCGTTGAAAATTGATAAGCTTCTCGAAAGACATTGCCACTTATCGTTGAAAATGTGTCAGCTTCCCGAACTATATCGCCACTTATCGTTAAAGAAGGATATGCTTCTCTAAAGATATTTCCACTTATTTTTTAAAATGGATAAGCTTCTTGAAAGTGATTGCCACTTATCGTTGAAGAAGGATAAGCTTTTCGAAAGAGATTGCCACTTATCGTGGAAAATGGGTAAGCATCCCGAAAGAGATTTCCACTTATCCTTAAAAATGGATAAGGTTCTCGAAAATGATTGCCACTTATCGTTGAAGAAGGATAAGCTTCTTTGAAGACATTCCCACTTATCGTTTAAAATGGATAAGCTTCTCGAAAGAGATTGCCACTTATCTTTGAAAATTGATAAGCTTCTCGAAAAAAATTGCCACTTCTTTGAAAATGGATAAGCTTCTCGAAAGATATTGCCACTTATCGTTGAAAATGGATAAGCTTCTCGAAAGATATTTCCATAAATCGTTAAAGAATGATACGCTTCTCTAAAGAGATTGCTACTTATCGTTGAAAATGGATAAGCTTCTCGAAAATGATTGCCACTTATCGCTGAAGAAGGATAAGCTTCTCGAAAGAGATTTCCACTTTTCGTTGAAGAAGGATAATCTTCTCTAAAGAGATTGCCACTTACCGTTGAAGAAGGATAAGCTTCTCTGAAGAGATTTCCACATAACGTTGAAAATGGATAAGCTTCTCGAAAGTGATTGCCACTTATCATTGAAGAAGGATAAGCTTCTCTGAAGAGATTGCCACTAATCGTTGAAAATGGATAAGCTTCTCGTAAGAGATTGCCACTTATCTTTGAAAATGGATAAGCTTCTCGAAAGAGATTGCCATTCATCGTTTAAAATGGATAAGCTTCTCGAAAGAGATTGTCACTTATCATTGAAGAAGGACATGCTTCTCTAAAGAGATTGCCACTTATCGTTGACAATGGATAAGCTTCTCAAAAGAGGTTGCCAATTATCGCTGAAGAAGGATAAGCTTCTCGAAAGAGATTTCCATTTTTCGTTGAAGATGGATAAGCTTCTTGAAAGAGATTGCCACTTATCTTTGAAGGAGAATAAGATTCTATGAAGACATTTCCACTTATTGTAGAAAATGGATAAGCTTCTCGAAAGAGATTTCCACTTACCATTGAAGAAGTATAAGCTTCTCTGAGGAGATATCCAATTATCGTTGAAGACGGATCATCTTCTCTGAAGAGATTGCCACTTACCGTTGAAGACGTATAAGCTTCTCTGAAGAGATTGCCACTTATCGTTGAAAATGGATAAGCTTCTCGAAAGTGATTGCCACTTATCGTTGAAGAAGGATAAGCTTCTCTGAAGAGATTGCCACTTGTCGTAGAAAATGGATAAGCTTCTCTAAAGAGATTGCCATTATCGTTGAAAATTGATAAGCTTCTCGAAAGACATTGCCACTTATCGTTGAAAATGTGTAAGCTTCCCGAACAATATCGCCACTTATCGTTAAAGAAGGATATGCTTCTCTAAAGATATTGCCACTTATTTTTGAAAATAGATAAGCTTCTTGAAAGTGATTGCCACTTATCGTTGAAGAAGGATAAGCTTCTCGAAAGAGATTGCCACTTATCGTTGAAAATGGGTAAGCTTCCTGAAAGATATTTCCACTTATCCTTAAAAATGGATAAGCTTCTCGAAAATATTGCCACTTATCGTTGAAGAAGGATAAGCTTCTTTGAAGAGATTCCCACTTATCGTTTAAAATGGATAAGCTTCTCGAAAGAGATTGCCACTTATCTTTGAAAATTGATAAGCTTCTCGAACAAAATTGCCACTTATTTGAAAATGGATAGGCTTCTCGAAAGAGATTGCCACTTATCGTTGAAAATGGATAAGCTTCTCGAAAGATATTTCCATAAATCGTTAAAGAAGGATACGCTTCTCTAAAGAGATTGCTACTTATCATTGAAAATGGATAAGCTTCTCGAAAATGATTGCCAATTATCGATGAAGAAGGATAAGCTTCTCGAAAGAGATTTCCATTTATCTTTGAAGATGGATAAGCTTCTTGAAAGAGATTGCCACTTATCTTTGAAGGAGAATAAGATTCTATAAAGACATTTCCACTTATTGTAGAAAATGGATAAGCTTCTCGAAAGAGATTTCCACTTACCATTGAAGAAGTATAAGCTTCTCTGAAGAGATTTCCAATTATCGTTGAAGACGGATCATCTTCTCTGAAGAGATTGCCACTTACCGTTGAAGACGTATAAGCTTCTCTGAAGAGATTGCCACTTATCGTTGAAAATGGATAAGCTTCTCGAAAGTGATTGCCACTTATCGTTGAAGAAGGATAAGCTTCTCTGAAGAGATTGCCACTTGTCGTAGAAAATGGATAAGCTTCTCTAAAGAGATTGCCATTATCGTTGAAAATTGATAAGCTTCTCGAAAGACATTGCCACTTATCGTTGAAAATGTGTAAGCTTCCCGAACAATATCGCCACTTATCGTTAAAGAAGGATATGCTTCTCTAAAGATATTGCCACTTATTTTTGAAAATAGATAAGCTTCTTGAATGTGATTGCCACTTATCGTTGAAGAAGGATAAGCTTCTCGAAAGGGATTGCCACTTATCGTTGAAAATGGGTACGCTTCCCGAAAGATATTTCCACTTATCCTTAAAAATGGATAAGCTTCTCGAAAATATTGCCACTTATCATTGAAGAAGGATAAGCTTCTTTGAAGAGATTCCCACTTATCGTTTAAAATGGATAAGCTTCTAGAAAGAGATTGGCACTTATCTTTGAAAATTGATAAGCTTCTCGAACAAAATTGCCACTTATTTGAAAATGGATAGGCTTCTCGAAAGAGATTGCCACTTATCGTTGAAAATGGATAAGCTTCTCGAAAGATATTTCCATAAATCGTTAAAGAAGGATACGCTTCTCTAAAGAGATTGCTACTTATCTTTGAAAATGGATAAGCTTCTCGAAAATGATTGCCACTTATCGCTGAAGAAGGATAAGCTTCTCGAAAGAGATTTCCACTTTTCGTTGAAGAAGGATAATCTTCTCTAAAGAGATTGCCACTTACCGTTGAAGAAGGATAAGCTTCTCTGAAGTGATTTCCACATAACGTTGAAAATGGATAAGCTTCTCGAAAGTGATTGCCACTTATCATTGAAGAAGGATAAGCTTCTCTGAAGAGATTGCCACTAATCGTTGAAAATGGATAAGCTTCTCGAAAGAGATTGCCACTTATCTTTGAAAATGGATAAGCTTCTCGAAAGAGATTGCCATTCATCGTTTAAAATGGATAAGCTTCTCGAAAGAGATTGTCAATTATCATTGAAGAAGGACATGCTTCTCTAAAGAGATTGCTACTTATCGTTGAAAATGGATAAGCTTCTCGAAAATGATTGCCAATTATCGATGAAGAAGGATAAGCTTCTCGAAAGAGATTTCCATTTATCTTTGAAGATGGATAAGCTTCTTGAAAGAGATTGCCACTTATCTTTGAAGGAGAATAAGATTCTATAAAGACATTTCCACTTATTGTAGAAAATGGATAAGCTTCTCGAAAGAGATTTCCACTTACCATTGAAGAAGTATAAGCTTCTCTGAAGAGATTTCCACTTATCGTTGAAGACGGATCATCTTCTCTGAAGAGATTGCCACTTACCGTTGAAGACGTATAAGCTTCTCTGAAGAGATTGCCACTTATCGTTGAAAATGGATAAGCTTCTCGAAAGTGATTGCCACTTATCGTTGAAGAAGGATAAGCTTCTCTGAAGAGATTGCCACTTGTCGTAGAAAATGGATAAGCTTCTCTAAAGAGATTGCCATTATCGTTGAAAATTGATAAGCTTCTCGAAAGACATTGCCACTTATCGTTGAAAATGTGTCAGCTTCCCGAACTATATCGCCACTTATCGTTAAAGAAGGATATGCTTCTCTAAAGATATTTCCACTTATTTTTGAAAATGGATAAGCTTCTTGAAAGTGATTGCCACTTATCGTTGAAGAAGGATAAGCTTTTCGAAAGAGATTGGCACTTATCGTGGAAAATGGGTAAGCATCCCGAAAGAGATTTCCACTTATCCTTAAAAATGGATAAGGTTCTCGAAAATGATTGCCACTTATCGTTGAAGAAGGATAAGCTTCTTTGAAGACATTCCCACTTATCGTTTAAAATGGATAAGCTTCTCGAAAGAGATTGCCACTTATCTTTGAAAATTGATAAGCTTCTCGAAAAAAATTGCCACTTCTTTGAAAATGGATAAGCTTCTCGAAAGATATTGCCACTTATCGTTGAAAATGGATAAGCTTCTCGAAAGATATTTCCATAAATCGTTAAAGAATGATACGCTTCTCTAAAGAGATTGCTACTTATCGTTGAAAATGGATAAGCTTCTCGAAAATGATTGCCACTTATCGCTGAAGAAGGATAAGCTTCTCGAAAGAGATTTCCACTTTTCGTTGAAGAAGGATAATCTTCTCTAAAGAGATTGCCACTTACCGTTGAAGAAGGATAAGCTTCTCTGAAGAGATTTCCACATAACGTTGAAAATGGATAAGCTTCTCGAAAGTGATTGCCACTTATCATTGAAGAAGGATAAGCTTCTCTGAAGAGATTGCCACTAATCGTTGAAAATGGATAAGCTTCTCGTAAGAGATTGCCACTTATCTTTGAAAATGGATAAGCTTCTCGAAAGAGATTGCCATTCATCGTTTAAAATGGATAAGCTTCTCGAAAGAGATTGTCACTTATCATTGAAGAAGGACATGCTTCTCTAAAGAGATTGCCACTTATCGTTGACAATGGATAAGCTTCTCAAAAGAGGTTGCCAATTATCGCTGAAGAAGGATAAGCTTCTCGAAAGAGATTTCCATTTTTCGTTGAAGATGGATAAGCTTCTTGAAAGAGATTGCCACTTATCTTTGAAGGAGAATAAGATTCTATGAAGACATTTCCACTTATTGTAGAAAATGGATAAGCTTCTCGAAAGAGATTTCCACTTACCATTGAAGAAGTATAAGCTTCTCTGAGGAGATATCCAATTATCGTTGAAGACGGATCATCTTCTCTGAAGAGATTGCCACTTACCGTTGAAGACGTATAAGCTTCTCTGAAGAGATTGCCACTTATCGTTGAAAATGGATAAGCTTCTCGAAAGTGATTGCCACTTATCGTTGAAGAAGGATAAGCTTCTCTGAAGAGATTGCCACTTGTCGTAGAAAATGGATAAGCTTCTCTAAAGAGATTGCCATTATCGTTGAAAATTGATAAGCTTCTCGAAATACATTGCCACTTATCGTTGAAAATGTGTAAGCTTCCCGAACAATATCGCCACTTATCGTTAAAGAAGGATATGCTTCTCTAAAGATATTGCCACTTATTTTTGAAAATGGATAAGCTTCTTGAAAGTGATTGCCACTTATCGTTGAAGAAGGATAAGCTTCTCGAAAGAGATTGCCACTTATCGTTGAAAATGGGTAAGCTTCCTGAAAGATATTTCCACTTATCCTTAAAAATGGATAAGCTTCTCGAAAATATTGCCACTTATCGTTGAAGAAGGATAAGCTTCTTTGAAGAGATTCCCACTTATCGTTTAAAATGGATAAGCTTCTCGAAAGAGATTGCCACTTATCTTTGAAAATTGATAAGCTTCTCGAACAAAATTGCCACTTATTTGAAAATGGATAGGCTTCTCGAAAGAGATTGCCACTTATCGTTGAAAATGGATAAGCTTCTCGAAAGATATTTCCATAAATCGTTAAAGAAGGATACGCTTCTCTAAAGAGATTGCTACTTATCATTGAAAATGGATAAGCTTCTCGAAAATGATTGCCAATTATCGATGAAGAAGGATAAGCTTCTCGAAAGAGATTTCCATTTATCTTTGAAGATGGATAAGCTTCTTGAAAGAGATTGCCACTTATCTTTGAAGGAGAATAAGATTCTATAAAGACATTTCCACTTATTGTAGAAAATGGATAAGCTTCTCGAAAGAGATTTCCACTTACCATTGAAGAAGTATAAGCTTCTCTGAAGAGATTTCCAATTATCGTTGAAGACGGATCATCTTCTCTGAAGAGATTGCCACTTACCGTTGAAGACGTATAAGCTTCTCTGAAGAGATTGCCACTTATCGTTGAAAATGGATAAGCTTCTCGAAAGTGATTGCCACTTATCGTTGAAGAAGGATAAGCTTCTCTGAAGAGATTGCCACTTGTCGTAGAAAATGGATAAGCTTCTCTAAAGAGATTGCCATTATCGTTGAAAATTGATAAGCTTCTCGAAAGACATTGCCACTTATCGTTGAAAATGTGTAAGCTTCCCGAACAATATCGCCACTTATCGTTAAAGAAGGATATGCTTCTCTAAAGATATTGCCACTTATTTTTGAAAATAGATAAGCTTCTTGAATGTGATTGCCACTTATCGTTGAAGAAGGATAAGCTTCTCGAAAGGGATTGCCACTTATCGTTGAAAATGGGTACGCTTCCCGAAAGATATTTCCACTTATCCTTAAAAATGGATAAGCTTCTCGAAAATATTGCCACTTATCATTGAAGAAGGATAAGCTTCTTTGAAGAGATTCCCACTTATCGTTTAAAATGGATAAGCTTCTAGAAAGAGATTGGCACTTATCTTTGAAAATTGATAAGCTTCTCGAACAAAATTGCCACTTATTTGAAAATGGATAGGCTTCTCGAAAGAGATTGCCACTTATCGTTGAAAATGGATAAGCTTCTCGAAAGATATTTCCATAAATCGTTAAAGAAGGATACGCTTCTCTAAAGAGATTGCTACTTATCTTTGAAAATGGATAAGCTTCTCGAAAATGATTGCCACTTATCGCTGAAGAAGGATAAGCTTCTCGAAAGAGATTTCCACTTTTCGTTGAAGAAGGATAATCTTCTCTAAAGAGATTGCCACTTACCGTTGAAGAAGGATAAGCTTCTCTGAAGTGATTTCCACATAACGTTGAAAATGGATAAGCTTCTCGAAAGTGATTGCCACTTATCATTGAAGAAGGATAAGCTTCTCTGAAGAGATTGCCACTAATCGTTGAAAATGGATAAGCTTCTCGAAAGAGATTGCCACTTATCTTTGAAAATGGATAAGCTTCTCGAAAGAGATTGCCATTCATCGTTTAAAATGGATAAGCTTCTCGAAAGAGATTGTCAATTATCATTGAAGAAGGACATGCTTCTCTAAAGAGATTGCTACTTATCGTTGAAAATGGATAAGCTTCTCGAAAATGATTGCCAATTATCGATGAAGAAGGATAAGCTTCTCGAAAGAGATTTCCATTTATCTTTGAAGATGGATAAGCTTCTTGAAAGAGATTGCCACTTATCTTTGAAGGAGAATAAGATTCTATAAAGACATTTCCACTTATTGTAGAAAATGGATAAGCTTCTCGAAAGAGATTTCCACTTACCATTGAAGAAGTATAAGCTTCTCTGAAGAGATTTCCACTTATCGTTGAAGACGGATCATCTTCTCTGAAGAGATTGCCACTTACCGTTGAAGACGTATAAGCTTCTCTGAAGAGATTGCCACTTATCGTTGAAAATGGATAAGCTTCTCGAAAGTGATTGCCACTTATCATTGAAGAAGGATAAGCTTCTCTGAAGAGATTGCCACTTGTCGTAGAAAATGGATAAGCTTCTCTAAAGAGATTGCCATTATCGTTGAAAATTGATAAGCTTCTCGAAAGACATTGCCACTTATCGTTGAAAATGTGTAAGCTTCCCGAACAATATCGCCACTTATCGTTAAAGAAGGATATGCTTCTCTAAAGATATTGCCACTTATTTTTGAAAATAGATAAGCTTCTTGAATGTGATTGCCACTTATCGTTGAAGAAGGATAAGCTTCTCGAAAGAGATTGCCACTTATCGTTGAAAATGGGTACGCTTCCCGAAAGATATTTCCACTTATCCTTAAAAATGGATAAGCTTCTCGAAAATATTGCCACTTATCATTGAAGAAGGATAAGCTTCTTTGAAGAGATTCCCACTTATCGTTTAAAATGGATAAGTTTCTCGAAAGAGATTGCCACTTATCTTTGAAAATTGATAAGCTTCTCGAACAAAATTGCCACTTATTTGAAAATGGATAGGCTTCTCGAAAGAGATTGCCACTTATCGTTGAAAATGGATAAGCTTCTCGAAAGATATTTCCATAAATCGTTAAAGAAGGATACGCTTCTCTAAAGAGATTGCTACTTATCGTTGAAAATGGATAAGCTTCTCGAAAATGATTGCCACTTATCGCTGAAGAAGGATAAGCTTCTCGAAAGAGATTTCCACTTTTCGTTGAAGAAGGATAATCTTCTCTAAAGAGATTGCCACTTACCGTTGAAGAAGGATATGCTTCTCTGAAGAGATTTCCACATAACGTTGAAAATGGATAAGCTTCTCGAAAGTGATTGCCACTTATCATTGAAGAAGGATAAGCTTGTCTGAAGAGATTGGCACTAATCGTTGAAAATGGATAAGCTTCTCGAAAGAGATTGCCACTTATCTTTGAAAATGGATAAGCTTCTCGAAAGAGATTGCCATTCATCGTTTAAAATGGATAAGCTTCTCGAAAGAGATTGTCAATTATCATTGAAGAAGGACATGCTTCTCTAAAGACATTGCCATTTATCGTTGACAACGGATAAGCTTCTCAAAAGAGGTTGCCAATTATCGCTGAAGAAGGATAAGCTTCTCGAAAGAGATTTCCATTTATCGTTGAAGATGGATAAGCTTCTTGAAAGAGATTGCCACTTATCTTTGAAGGAGAATAAGATTATATGAAGACATTTCCACTTATTGTAGAAAATGGATAAGCTTCTCGAAAGAGATTTCCACTTACCATTGAAGAAGTATAAGCTTCTCTAAAGAGATTTCCACTTATCGTTGAAGACGGATCATCTTCTCTGAAGAGATTGCCACTTACCGTTGAAGACGTATAAGCTTCTCTGAAGAGATTGCCACTTATCATAGAAAATGGATAAGCTTCTCGAAAGTGATTGCCACTTATCGTTGAAGAAGGATAAGCTTCTCTGAAGAGATTGCCACTTGTCGTAGAAAATGGATAAGCTTCTCTAAAGAGATTGCCATTATCGTTGAAAATTGATAAGCTTCTCGAAAGACATTGCCACTTATCGTTGAAAATGTGTAAGCTTCCCGAACAATATCGCCACTTATCGTTAAAGAAGGATATGCTTCTCTAAAGATATTGCCACTTATTTTTGAAAATAGATAAGCTTCTTGAAAGTGATTGCCACTTATCGTTGAAGAAGGATAAGCTTCTCGAAAGAGATTGCCACTTATCGTTGAAAATGGGTACGCTTCCCGAAAGATATTTCCACTTATCCTTAAAAATGGATAAGCTTCTCGAAAATATTGCCACTTATCATTGAAGAAGGATAAGCTTCTTTGAAGAGATTCCCACTTATCGTTTAAAATGGATAAGCTTCTCGAAAGAGATTGCCACTTATCTTTGAAAATTGATAAGCTTCTCGAACAAAATTGCCACTTATTTGAAAATGGATAGGCTTCTCGAAAGAGATTGCCACTTATCGTTGAAAATGGATAAGCTTCTCGAAAGATATTTCCATAAATCGTTAAAGAAGGATACGCTTCTCTAAAGAGATTGCTACTTATCGTTGAAAATGGATAAGCTTCTCGAAAATGATTGCCACTTATCGCTGAAGAAGGATAAGCTTCTCGAAAGAGATTTCCACTTTTCGTTGAAGAAGGATAATCTTCTCTAAAGAGATTGCCACTTACCGTTGAAGAAGGATATGCTTCTCTGAAGAGATTTCCACATAACGTTGAAAATGGATAAGCTTCTCGAAAGTGATTGCCACTTATCATTGAAGAAGGATAAGCTTCTCTGAAGAGATTGCCACTAATCGTTGAAAATGGATAAGCTTCTCGAAAGAGATTGCCACTTATCTTTGAAAATGGATAAGCTTCTCGAAAGAGATTGCCATTCATCGTTTAAAATGGATAAGCTTCTCGAAAGAGATTGTCAATTATCATTGAAGAAGGACATGCTTCTCTAAAGACATTGCCATTTATCGTTGACAACGGATAAGCTTCTCAAAAGAGGTTGCCAATTATCGCTGAAGAAGGATAAGCTTCTCGAAAGAGATTTCCATTTATCGTTGAAGATGGATAAGCTTCTTGAAAGAGATTGCCACTTATCTTTGAAGGAGAATAAGATTATATGAAGACATTTCCACTTATTGTAGAAAATGGATAAGCTTCTCGAAAGAGATTTCCACTTACCATTGAAGAAGTATAAGCTTCTCTAAAGAGATTTCCACTTATCGTTGAAGACGGATCATCTTCTCTGAAGAGATTGCCACTTACCGTTGAAGACGTATAAGCTTCTCTGAAGAGATTGCCACTTATCGTTGAAAATGGATAAGCTTCTCGAAAGTGATTGCCACTTATCGTTGAAGAAGGATAAGCTTCTCTGAAGAGATTGCCACTTGTCGTAGAAAATGGATAAGCTTCTCTAAAGAGATTGCCATTATCGTTGAAAATTGATAAGCTTCTCGAAAGACATTGCCACTTATCGTTGAAAATGTGTAAGCTTCCCGAACAATATCGCCACTTATCGTTAAAGAAGGATATGCTTCTCTAAAGATATTGCCACTTATTTTTGAAAATAGATAAGCTTCTTGAAAGTGATTGCCACTTATCGTTGAAGAAGGATAAGCTTCTCGAAAGAGATTGCCACTTATCGTTGAAAATGGGTAAGCTTCCCGAAAGATATTTCCACTTATCCTTAAAAATGGATAAGCTTCTCGAAAATGATTGCCACTTATCGTTGAAGAAGGATAAGCTTCTTTGAAGACATTCCCACTTATCGTTTAAAATGGATAAGCTTCTCGAAAGAGATTGCCACTTATCTTTGAAAATTGATAAGCTTCTCGAAAAAAATTGCCACTTCTTTGAAAATGGATAGGCTTCTCGAAAGAGATTGCCACTTATCGTTGAAAATGGATAAGCTTCTCGAAAGATATTTCCATAAATCGTTAAAGAATGATACGCTTCTCTAAAGAGATTGCTACTTATCGTTGAAAATGGATAAGCTTCTCGAAAATGATTGCCACTTATCGCTGAAGAAGGATAAGCTTCTCGAAAGAGATTTCCACTTTTCGTTGAAGAAGGATAATCTTCTCTAAAGAGATTGCCACTTACCGTTGAAGAAGGATAAGCTTCTCTGAAGAGATTTCCACATAACGTTGAAAATGGATAAGCTTCTCGAAAGTGATTGCCACTTATCATGGAAGAAGGATAAGCTTCTCTAAAGAGATTGGCACTATTCGTTGAAAATGGATAAGCTTCTCGAAAGAGATTGCCACTTATCTTTGAAAATGGATAAGCTTCTCGAAAGAGATTGCCATTCATCGTTTAAAATGGATAAGCTTCTCGAAAGAGATTGTCACATATCATTGAAGAAGGACATGCTTCTCTAAAGAGATTGCCACTTATCGTTGACAATGGATAAGCTTCTCAAAAGAGGTTGCCAATTATCGCTGAAGAAGGCTAAGCTTCTCGAAAGAGATTTCCATTTATCGTTGAAGATGGATAAGCTTCTTGAAAGAGATTGCCACTTATCTTTGAAGGAGAATAAGATTCTATGAAGACATTTCCACTTATTGTAGAAAATGGATAAGCTTCTCGAAAGAGATTTCCACTTACCATTGAAGAAGTATAAGCTTCTCTAAAGAGATTTCCACTTATCGTTGAAGACGGATCATCTTCTCTGAAGAGATTGCCACTTACCGTTGAAGACGTATGAGCTTCTCTGAAGAGATTGCCACTTATCGTTGAAAATGGATAAGCTTCTCGAAAGTGATTGCCACTTATCGTTGAAGAAGGATAAGCTTCTCTGAAGAGATTGCCACTTGTCGTAGAAAATGGATAAGCTTCTCTAAAGAGATTGCCGTTATCGTTGAAAATTGATAAGCTTCTCGAAAGACATTGCCACTTATCGTTGAAAATATGTAAGCTTCCCGAACAATATCGCCACTTATCGTTAAAGAAGGATATGCTTCTCTAAAGATATTGCCACTTATTTTTGAAAATAGATAAGCTTCTTGAAAGTGATTGCCACTTATCGTTGAAGAAGGATAAGCTTCTCGAAAGAGATTGCCACTTATCGTTGAAAATGGGTAAGCTTCCCGAAAGATATTTCCACTTATCCTTAAAAATGGATAAGCTTCTCGAAAATATTGCAACTTATCGTTGAAGAAGGATAAGCTTCTTTGAAGAGATTCCCACTTATCGTTTAAAATGGATAAGCTTCTCGAAAGAGATTGCCACTTATCTTTGAAAATTGATAAGCTTCTCGAACAAAATTGCCACTTATTTGAAAATGGATAGGCTTCTCGAAAAAGATTGCCACTTATCGTTGAAAATGGATAAGCTTCTCGAAAGATATTTCCATAAATCGTTAAAGAAGGATACGCTTCTCTAAAGAGATTGCTACTTATCATTGAAAATGGATAAGCTTCTCGAAAATGATTGCCACTTATCGCTGAAGAAGGATAAGCTTCTCGAAAGAGATTTCAACTTTTCGTTGAAGAAGGATAATCTTCTCTAAAGAGATTGCCACTTACCGTTGAAGAAGGATAAGCTTCTCTGAAGAGATTTCCACATAACGTTGAAAATGGATAAGCTTCTCGAAAGTGATTGCCACTTATCATTGAAGAAGGATAAGCTTCTCTAAAGAGATTGGCACTAATCGTTGAAAATGGATAAGCTTCTCGAAAGAGATTGCCACTTATCTTTGAAAATGGATAAGCTTCTCGAAAGAGATTGCCATTCATCGTTTAAAATGGATAAGCTTCTCGAAAGAGATTGTCACATATCATTGAAGAAGGACATGCTTCTCTAAAGAGATTGCCACTTATCGTTGACAATGGATAAGCTTCTCAAAAGAGGTTGCCAATTATCGCTGAAGAAGGATAAGCTTCTCGAAAGAGATTTCCATTTATCGTTGAAGATGGATAAGCTTCTTGAAAGAGATTGCCACTTATCTTTGAAGGAGGATAAGATTCTATGAAGACATTTCCACTTATTGTAGAAAATGGATAAGCTTCTCGAAAGAGATTTCCACTTACCATTGAAGAAGTATAAGCTTCTCTAAAGAGATTTCCACTTATCGTTGAAAACGGATCATCTTCTCTGAAGATATTGCCACTTACCGTTGAAGACGTATAAGCTTCTCTGAAGAGATTGCCACTTATCGTTGAAAATGGATAAGCTTCTCGAAAGTGATTGCCACTTATCGTTGAAGAAGGATAAGCTTCTCTGAAGAGATTGCCACTTGTCGTAGAAAATGGATAAGCTTCTCTAAAGAGATTGCCATTATCGTTGAAAATTGATAAGCTTCTCAAAAGACATTGCCACTTATCGTTGAAAATGTGTAAGCTTCCCGAACAATATCGCCACTTATCGTTAAAGAAGGATATGCTTCTCTAAAGATATTGCCACTTATTTTTGAAAATAGATAAGCTTCTTGAAAGTGATTGCCACTTATCGTTGAAGAAGGATAAGCTTCTCGAAAGAGATTGCCACTTATCGTTGAAAATGGGTAAGCTTCCCGAAAGATATTTCCACTTATCCTTAAAAATGGATAAGCTTCTCGAAAATATTGCCACTTATCGTTGAAGAAGGATAAGCTTCTTTGAAGAGATTCCCACTTATCGTTTAAAATGGATAAGCTTCTGGAAAGAGATTGCCACTTATCTTTGAAAATTGATAAGCTTCTCGAACAAAATTGCCACTTATTTGAAAATGGATAGGCTTCTCGAAAGAGATTTCCACTTATCGTTGAAAATGGATAAGCTTCTCGAAAAATATTTCCATAAATCGTTAAAGAAGGATACGCTTCTCTAAAGAGATTGCTACTTATCGTTGAAAATGGATAAGCTTCTCGAAAATGATTGCCACTTATCGCTGAAGAAGGATAAGCTTCTCGAAAGAGATTTCCACTTTTCGTTGAAGAAGGATAATCTTCTCTAAAGAGATTGCCACTTACCGTTGAAGAAGGATAAGCTTCTCTGAAGAGATTTCCACATAACGTTGAAAATGGATAAGCTTCTCGAAAGTGATTACCACTTATCATTGAAGAAGGATAAGCTTCTCTAAAGAGATTGCCACTAATTGTTGAAAATGGATAAGCTTCTCGAAAGAGATTGCCACTTATCTTTGAAAATGGATAAGCTTCTCGAAAGAGATTGCCATTCATCGTTTAAAATGGATAAGCTTCTCGAAAGAGATTGTCACATATCATTGAAGAAGGACATGCTTCTCTAAAGAGATTGCCACTTATCGCTGACAATGGATAAGCTTCTCAAAAGAGGTTGCCAATTATCGCTGAAGAAGGATAAGCTTCTCGAAAGAGATTTCCATTTATCGTTGAAGATGGATAAGCTTCTTGAAAGAGATTGCCACTTATCTTTGAAGGAGAATAAGATTCTATGAAGACATTTCCACTTATTGTAGAAAATGGATAAGCTTCTCGAAAGAGATTTCCACTTACCATTGAAGAAGTATAAGCTTCTCTGAAGAGATTTCCACTTATCGTTGAAGACGGATCATCTTCTCTGAAGATATTGCCACTTACCGTTGAAGACGTATAAGCTTCTCTGAAGAGATTCCCACTTATCGTTGAAAATGGATAAGCTTCTCGAAAGTGATTGCCACTTATCGTTGAAGAAGGATAAGCTTCTCTGAAGAGATTGCCACTTGTCGTAGAAAATGGATAAGCTTTTCTAAAGAGATTGCCATTATCGTTTAAAATTGATAAGCTTCTCGAAAGACATTGCCACTTATCGTTGAAAATGTGTAAGCTTCCCGAAAAATATCGCCACTTATCGTTAAAGAAGGATATGCTTCTCTAAAGATATTGCCACTTATTTTTGAAAATAGATAAGCTTCTTGAAAGTGATTGCCACTTATCGTTGAAGAAGGATAAGCTTCTCGAAAGAGATTGCCACTTATCGTTGATAATGGGTAAGCTTCCCGAAAGATATTTCCACTTATCCTTAAAAATGGATAAGCTTCTCGAAAATATTGCCACTTATCGTTGAAGAAGGATAAGCTTCTTTGAAGAGATTCCCACTTATTGTTTAAAATGGATAAGCTTCTCGAAAGAGATTGCCACTTATCTTTGAAAATTGATAAGCTTCTCGAACAAAATTGCCACTTATTTGAAAATGGATAGGCTCCTCGAAAGAGATTGCCACTTATCGTTTAAAATGGATAAGCTTCTCGAAAGATATTTCCATAAATCGTTAAAGAAGGATACGCTTCTCTAAAGAGATTGCTACTTATCGTTGAAAATGGATAAGCTTCTCGAAAATGATTGCCACTTATCGCTGAAGAAGGATAAGCTTCTCGAAAGAGATTTCCACTTTTCGTTGAAGAAGGATAATCTTCTCTAAAGAGATTGCCACTTACCGTTGAAGAAGGATAAGCTTCTCTGAAGAGATTTCCACATAACGTTGAAAATGGATAAGCTTCTCGAAAGTGATTGCCACTTATCATTGAACAAGGATAAGCTTCTCTGAAGAGATTGCCACTAATCGTTGAAAATGGATAAGCTTCTCGAAAGAGATTGCCAATTATCTTTGAAAATGGATAAGCTTCTCGAAAGAGATTGCCATTCATCGTTTAAAATGGATAAGCTTCTCGAAAGAGATTGTCACTTATCATTGAAGAAGGTCATGCTTCTCTAAAGAGATTGCCACTTATCGTTGACAATGGATAAGCTTCTCAAAAGAGGTTGCCAATTATCGCTGAAGAAGGATAAGCTTCTCGAAAGAGATTTCCATTTATCGTTGAAGATGGATAAGCTTCTTGAAAGAGATTGCCACTTATCTTTGAAGGAGAATAAGATTCTATGAAGACATTTCCACTTATTGTAGAAAATGGATAAGCTTCTCGAAATAGATTTCCACTTACCATTGAAGAAGTATAAGCTTCTCTGAAGAGATTTCCACTTATCGTTGAAGACGGATCATCTTCTCTGAAGAGATTGCCACTTACCGTTGAAGACGTATAAGCTTCTCTGAAGAGATTGCCACTTATCGTTGAAAATGGATAAGCTTCTCGAAAGTGATTGCCACTTATCGTTGAAGAAGGATAAGCTTCTCTGAAGAGATTGCCACTTGTCGTAGAAAATGGATAAGCTTCTCTAAAGAGATTGCCATTATCGTTGAAAATTGATAAGCTTCTCGAAAGACATTGCCACTTATCGTTGAAAATGTGTAAGCTTCCCGAACAATATCGCCACTTATCGTTAAAGAAGGATATGCTTCTCTAAAGATATTGCCACTTATTTTTGAAAATGGATAAGCTTCTTGAAAGTGATTGCCACTTATCGTTGAAGAAGGATAAGCTTCTCGAAAGAGATTGCCACTTATCGTTGAAAATGGGTAAGCTTCCCGAAAGATATTTCCACTTATCCTTAAAAATGGATAAGCTTCTCGAAAATATTGCCACTTATCGTTGAAGAAGGATAAACTTCTTTGAAGAGATTCCCACTTATCGTTTAAAATGGATAAGCTTCTCGAAAGAGATTGCCACTTATCTTTGAAAATTGATAAGCTTCTCGAACAAAATTGCCACTTACTTGAAAATGGATAGGCTTCTCGAAAGAGATTGCCACTTATCGTTGAAAATGGATAAGCTTCTCGAAAGATATTTCCACAAATCGTTAAAGAAGGATACGCTTCTCTAAAGAGATTGCTACTTATCGTTGAAAATGGATAAGCTTCCCGAAAATGATTGCCACTTATCGCTGAAGAAGGATAAGCTTCTCGAAAGAGATTTCCACTTTTCGTTGAAGAAAGATAATCTTCTCTAAAGAGATTGCCACTTACCGTTGAAGAAGGATAAGCTTCTCTGAAGAGATTTCCACATAACGTTGAAAATGGATAAGCTTCTCGAAAGTGATTGCCACTTATCATTGAACAAGGATATGCTTCTCTGAAGAGATTGCCACTAATCGTTGAAAATGGATAAGCTTCTCGAAAGAGATTGCCACTTATCTTCGAAAATGGATAAGCTTCTCGAAAGAGATTGCCATTCATCGTTTAAAATGGATAAGCTTTTCGAAAGAGATTGTCACTTATCATTGAAGAAGGTCATGCTTCTCTAAAGAGATTGCCACTTATCGTTGACAATGGATAAGCTTCTCAAAAGAGGTTGCCAATTATCGCTGAAGAAGGATAAGCTTCTCGAAAGAGATTTCCATTTATCGTTGAAGATGGATAAGCTTCTTGAAAGAGATTGCCACTTATCTTTGAAGGAGAATAAGATTCTATGAAGACATTTCCACTTATTGTAGAAAATGGATAAGCTTCTCGAAATAGATTTCCACTTACCATTGAAGAAGTATAAGCTTCTCTGAAGAGATTTCCACTTATCGTTGAAGACGGATCATCTTCTCTGAAGAGATTGCCACTTACCGTTGAAGACGTATAAGCTTCTCTGAAGAGATTGCCACTTATCGTTGAAAATGGATAAGCTTCTCGAAAGTGATTGCCACTTATCGTTGAAGAAGGATAAGCTTCTCTGAAGAGATTGCCACTTGTCGTAGAAAATGGATAAGCTTCTCTAAAGAGATTGCCATTATCGTTGAAAATTGATAAGCTTCTCGAAAGACATTGCCACTTATCGTTGAAAATGTGTAAGCTTCCCGAACAATATCGCCACTTATCGTTAAATAAGGATATGCTTCTCTAAAGATATTGCCACTTATTTTTGAAAATGGATAAGCTTCTTGAAAGTGATTGCCACTTATCGTTGAAGAAGGATAAGCTTCTCGAAAGAGATTGCCACTTATCGTTGAAAATGGGTAAGCTTCCCGAAAGATATTTCCACTTATCCTTAAAAATGGATAAGCTTCTCGAAAATATTGCCACTTATCGTTGAAGAAGGATAAACTTCTTTGAAGAGATTCCCACTTATCGTTAAAATGGATAAGCTTCTCGAAAGAGATTGCCACTTATCTTAGAAAATTGATAAGCTTCTCGAACAAAATTGCCACTTATTTGAAAATGGATAGGCTTCTCGAAAGAGATTGCCACTTATCGTTGAAAATGGATAAGCTTCTCGAAAGATATTTCCACAAATCGTTAAAGAAGGATACGCTTCTCTAAAGAGATTGCTACTTATCGTTGAAAATGGATAAGCTTCCCGAAAATGATTGCCACTTATCGCTGAAGAAGGATAAGCTTCTCGAAAGAGATTTCCAATTTTCGTTGAAGAAGGATAATCTTCTCTAAAGAGATTGCCACTTACCGTTGAAGAAGGATAAGCTTCTCTGAAGAGATTTCCACATAACGTTGAAAATGGATAAGCTTCTCGAAAGTGATTGCCACTTATCATTGAACAAGGATAAGCTTCTCTGAAGAGATTGCCACTAATCGTTGAAAATGGATAAGCTTCTCGAAAGAGATTGCCAATTATCTTTGAAAATGGATAAGCTTCTCGAAAGAGATTGCCATTCATCGTTTAAAATGGATAAGCTTCTCGAAAGAGATTGTCACTTATCATTGAAGAAGGTCATGCTTCTCTAAAGAGATTGCCACTTATCGTTGACAATGGATAAGCTTCTCAAAAGAGGTTGCCAATTATCGCTGAAGAAGGATAAGCTTCTCGAAAGAGATTTCCATTTATCGTTGAAGATGGATAAGCTTCTTGAAAGAGATTGCCACTTATCTTTGAAGGAGAATAAGATTCTATGAAGACATTTCCACTTATTGTAGAAAATGGATAAGCTTCTCGAAATAGATTTCCACTTACCATTGAAGAAGTATAAGCTTCTCTGAAGAGATTTCCACTTATCGTTGAAGACGGATCATCTTCTCTGAAGAGATTGCCACTTACCGTTGAAGACGTATAAGCTTCTCTGAAGAGATTGCCACTTATCGTTGAAAATGGATAAGCTTCTCGAAAGTGATTGCCACTTATCGTTGAAGAAGGATAAGCTTCTCTGAAGAGATTGCCACTTGTCGTAGAAAATGGATAAGCTTCTCTAAAGAGATTGCCATTATCGTTGAAAATTGATAAGCTTCTCGAAAGACATTGCCACTTATCGTTGAAAATGTGTAAGCTTCCCGAACAATATCGCCACTTATCGTTAAAGAAGGATATGCTTCTCTAAAGATATTGCCACTTATTTTTGAAAATGGATAAGCTTCTTAAAAGTGATTGCCACTTATCGTTGAAGAAGGATAAGCTTCTCGAAAGAGATTGCCACTTATCGTTGAAAATGGGTAAGCTTCCCGAAAGATATTTCCACTTATCCTTAAAAATGGATAAGCTTCTCGAAAATATTGCCACTTATCGTTGAAGAAGGATAAACTTCTTTGAAGAGATTCCCACTTATCGTTTAAAATGGATAAGCTTCTCGAAAGAGATTGCCACTTATCTTTGAAAATTGATAAGCTTCTCGAACAAAATTGCCACTTACTTGAAAATGGATAGGCTTCTCGAAAGAGATTGCCACTTATCGTTGAAAATGGATAAGCTTCTCGAAAGATATTTCCACAAATCGTTAAAGAAGGATACGCTTCTCTAAAGAGATTGCTACTTATCGTTGAAAATGGATAAGCTTCCCGAAAATGATTGCCACTTATCGCTGAAGAATGATAAGCTTCTCGAAAGAGATTTCCACTTTTCGTTGAAGAAAGATAATCTTCTCTAAAGAGATTGCCACTTACCGTTGAAGAAGGATAAGCTTCTCTGAAGAGATTTCCACATAACGTTGAAAATGGATAAGCTTCTCGAAAGTGATTGCCACTTATCATTGAAGAAGGATAAGCTTCTCTGAAGAGATTGCGACTAATCGTTGAAAATGGAGAAGCTTCTCGAAAGAGATTGCCACTTATCTTTGAAAATGGATAAGCTTCTCGAAAGAGATTGCCATTTATCGTTTAAAATGGATAAGCTTCTCGAAAGAGATTGTCACTTATCATTGAAGAAGGACATGCTTCTCTAAAGAGATTGCCACTTACCGTTGACAATGGATAAGCTTCTCAAAAGAGGTCGCCAATTATCGCTGAAGAAGGATAAGCTTCTCGAAAGAGATTTCCATTTATCGTTGAAGATGGATAAGCTTCTTGAAAGAGATTGCCACTTATCTTTGAAGGAGAATAAGATTCTATGAAGACATTTCCACTTATTGTAGAAAATGGATAAGCTTCTCGAAAGAGATTTCCACTTACCATTGAAGAAGTATAAGCTGTGAGGGCAACTTGTCTCACAATACAGGCCTCCGAGTTTTCGATGATGACAAAACACAACCTTGGACAAATTAGAAGCATCATGCAATACTTCATCATGTTATACCTCTTTTTCATTGTTAAATCATTATACCTTAATATGTGTCTTAACTGAATGTGGCAGGATGCACAAAATGGAAAAAGCTGTTATTTTTGCAGGTTTCAAAGCAGTGAGTCGACCATACAGTCGGCGCATGAAGCCTGGCATTTCTCACGGCTCAGCGCATGGAAGCTATGCGTCGACCGTACAGTTGGCGCATGAGTGTTTTGATTTTCCACGGATCAGCGCATGAAGACATGCGTCAACCATGCCACTCAGCGCATGGAGCTGAGGATTCCCCACGGGTCAGCGCACGACCCTATGGTCGACCGTTCGCGCGCTGTGTTGTTTTTCTTGCTGTGTTTAAAATTCTGTTCAGTTGACTGTTTTGGTTATTACTATAAATAGAGTTTTGCTAAATTTTAACAACTAACAATTGAAATCTTGAGTAAATTGTCAGGGCAAGAAACGTGAAATAGGTGCAACATATTTCTTCATCTTCATCCCTCACACAACACACAAATCCACAAATATACATAATCATTTTTGCTGTGATTAGTGTCTTGTTCAAGGGTGATGAGGTTCGAACGCGTTGATTGAAGATCCGATTCGAGTGGAAATTGGGGCAGGTGTTTCTTGCAGAAAACCTTGAGGGTTTTAACCATCAAGACTAGAAGATTTTGAGGGCTTTTGCTACGGAATAGTTCGTTCAACATTCAAGCAGGTGCGAAGGTAATTGATCAACGGAAGGTTCATCAGTTTAGTAGCGAGGGCGTTGAAGTGTTGAAGACTTTCCGAGTTTGATTTGTTGGTGTCTAAGATCAGCCGAGCCGAAGGTTTGAACAAAGGAAGGTTTTTCATTAAGGTGGCTGGAATTGGAGGTCATTCACAACAAATTGAAGGGCTTGATTCATCTTGAATCAAGGTGCAAGAAGTGATAGCAAGCATCAACAACATTTGAGATTGTTTGTATCATTGTCTATCAACTCTTGTGTAAACTGTTCATTCCAACAGGTGATATATATTCAATATATCTCAATTCTAATTTTAGAATTGAGGGCAGACGTACCCCGAAGCGAGGACGACGGGGGAACTGCCTCATCAAATCGTGTGTTCTTCATTTTCTGTCATTTTCAATTCAGCTTATAAAATAAGTGATTCTAGCTTAAGTGATTATTGTCAAACTGTGATACAAATTGAGTAAGGTGTTGAAACTCTGTTTTTAACTACTAAGTACAATAAAAATATTGTACTAGGGCATTTCCAATCCCTTACTCAACATAAATATCCTTTGAGATATTTGTGCACACAAACTGTTCGACAAAAGTCCTGAACTAAAATTGTCTTATTTTGCTTCTAGTTTTTGTGTGTCTAGTTAATCATTGGAACTAGGTAACCTTGCAAACTGAAGTAAACAATTGATAAGCATAGTTTGTGTTGTGATTTTATTTTTCCGAATTGTCATAAATCCATAGGCTTACGTATATCCGGTTTTCCAATAACCGTTCGTTTTTAGACTATATTTTTCCTCGGCCGCTTCCGCACTTAAAACATTTTCAAAACCAATTTTAAATTGGTAGCACCGACTCAAATTTTAATTGGGGGTCTATTCAACCCCCCCTTCTAGATCCGTGCCATAGTCTAACAAGTGGTATCCAGAGCTCCGGTTATTTGGTGCTTCAAATACAACGAGATAGAAAATGGCAAACGAACCTAAAGGGGCGTATAATAGGGCTCCTGTTTTCAACGGTGAAAATTATAGTTATTGGAAAGACTGTATGCGTGTGCATATAAAATCCATAGATAGAAAAATATGGAACGTTATCCTTAATGGTCCAATAGAAATTACTATGACCAATGCGGATAATGTAGTTGTGCCAAAGCCTGAAGCACAATGGACCGATGACGATGAGAAAAAATACAATTATGATTGGAAAGCTAAAAACATCTTAATCTCCTCATTAGGTGTAGATGAATATTACCGTGTATCCCATTGTCCTACTGCTAAGGCCATGTGGGATTCACTACAAATAGCCCATGAAGGGACAACCGATGTTAAGTTAGCTAGAATCAACACTCTTATACAAGAGTTTGGTCTCTTTTTCATGGAGCAAGGGGAAACCATTGCCGACATGCAAAAGAGATTCACTCATCTTATCAATCGCTTACATTCACTAGGTAGGCCTATTTCCAATGATGTTGCTACTAATAAAGTTTTGAGATGTCTTAACAGGGAATGGCAGCCAAAAGTGACCGCCATCAAAGAGGCAAATGATCTTACCACATTAGACTTGACAACATTGTTTGGCAAATTGCAAGAGCATGAACAGGTACTCTTGAGCTTAGACCAACGTGAAAAGATGGAAAAGAAAGACAAAGCGAAGGTGAGTGAAAAGAAATCGATAGCTCTCAAGACTTCCTCCTCGAAGTCTCAAGCAAAAGAGCAAAATGATTATTCCTCGAGCGACGAAGAAGAAGAAGACACAAGCGAAGATATGGGGTTGTTTGTTAAAAGGTATAACCGTTATGTAAGGAAGAACGACATACAACATTCCGAGAAGAACCTGGTAAACTTCCGGAAACAATCAAGACACTCCAAGGATGATGACTCAAAAGGTAAAAAGACTAGAGGGACGTGCTACAAGTGTGGAAAGCCCGGTCACTACAAACCAGACTGTCCATTGAATAAAAAGGGAAAGGACAAGGAATCATCAAAATCACACAAGAAATCTTCAAAGCCGAGGAGAGCGTACATAGCTTGGGAAAGTGACAGCGACTCTTCCTCCTCTGATGAAAGTTCTAGTGATGAAGAAGAGTCAGTGAATCTATGCCTCTCCGCAAATCAGAAAAATAAAAAATAGGTACGTAACTCTAAATATGACCAGTCATCAGATATGTCGCATTCAGAATTACTAGCCGCATTTCATGCCTTACATAATGAAGCAGTTGAAGCCTTCAAGAAACTTGCTTATAATAAGAAAATCTTTACGTATTTAGAGCATAAGGTTAAAGAGTCCGAAAAGAAATTAGAGGACCTAAAGGCTTCCATTGTGAAAGGCAATGAATCGGATAGTAAGGACGATAGAAACCCTTTCAACTTCGGGTGTGGCACTTGTCATATTTGGCAAGGTGAGGTTAGACACCTCAAGGCCAAATTAAACAAGGCACTCGAGCCTAAAATTACATTTGCTATTGATAAAAAGGATTTTAGAAAAAGTATGATTAATCCATACCAAAAATATGCATATGTAATTAGGGATCAAGCAAGTGAAAGTGTCTCTAAAGTTGATTTTGCTTGCTTATACTGTTGCAGGAAAGGCCACTCCATTGGTAAATGCCGTTTTAGAAGATTTCTGGTTCCTAGAGGCATCTACCAATGGTTTCCCAAATGCAACCATTTTTTCGCTAACCTATTAGGACCCAATATGCCATTGGGTACCTCCTTGTGCTAATTATGTTTTGACAGGTAAAATGTGTCGAGACCACCGAGAGAAGATGGGTTCTCGATAGTGGGTGCTCAAGACACATGTCTGGAGACATATCCTTATTCATAGACTTTGTGGCTAAGAAGAAAGGATATGTAACTTATGGTGATAACAACCGCGGAGCAATACTAGGCAAAGGTAGTGTAGGTAATTCCGCCTCTGCTATGATTTCCGATGTATTGCTTGTCGAAAACCTTAAACATAATCTGCTTAGCATTAGCCAATTGTGCGACAAAGGATACAATGTATCTTTTTTCAAAAGATTGTTGCAAAATTGTGCATGAAAATGATAAGAAGAATATGTTCAATGGTTTTAGAGTAAACAATGTATATATGCTTGACTTAAATGAAGTATCATTAACAAGCGACAAATGCCTCATAACTATGAGTGAAGACTCATGGCTATGGCATAGGCGTTTAGCGCATGTTAATTTTGACTTACTCAATAAGGTAGTCTCAAAAGACCTAGTCTTAGGACTTCCCAAAATAAAGTTCACCAAGGATCACCTTTGTGATGCTTGTCAAAAAGGGAAGCAAACGAGGATCTCATTTAAATCTAAAAAGATAATTTTAACAACGAGACCTCTTGAACTTCTACACATGGACTTGTTTGGGCCGTCTAGGATCAAAAGTCTAGGAGGAAACTATTACGGGTTCGTAATAGTGGACGACTTTTCTAGGTTTTGTTGGACCATCTTCTTAGTAAGTAAAAGTGATACATTCGCCGCTTTTGAAAAATTTGCTAAGCTTTCCCAAAACAAGTTAAATACAAACATAGTGTCCATAAGGAGCGACCATGGAGGTGAGTTTGAAAATCATTTGTTTGAAGAATATTGCGGTAACCATGGTATTGATCATAACTTCTCCGCTCCACGCACTCCTCAACAAAACGGGGTTGTGAAGCGCAAAAACCGTATTTTAGAAGAATTAGGAAGAACAATGATCAATGAGAGTGGTTTACCTAAATATTTTTGGGCCGACGCCAGTAGTACGGCATGTTATGTTTTGAATAGGGTACTCATTCGCCCCATTCTAAACAAAACACCGTACGAACTCTTAAAAGGGCGAAAGCCAAATGTCTCTCACTTGCACGTGTTTGGATGTAAATGTTTTGTATTAAACAATGGTAAGGAAAACTTGGGCAAATTTGATTCCAAAGCCGATGAAGGTATCTTTCTCGGATACTCTCACTCGAGTAAAGCATATAGAATTTACAATAAACGATTACTTGCTGTAGAAGAGTCTGTGCATGTTACTTTTGATGAGTCCTATCCGAGAAATGTCGGAAAGGATAGTGTTGTTCATGGTGCAGGTACATCCACAGAAGACATACTCAAAGATGGTGAAACAGGGATTGACCAACCTGACAAAGTCAAAGTTGAGGAGGATAAGGATGTATATCATGAAGCAAACGAGGAAGTTTATCCGCCTACAAACGATGATCTCCCTCAAGCTTGGAAATCTTCTAAAGATCATCCAATCGACAACATTCTCGGAGACATCACAAAGGGAGTCACTACTCGATCGAAGCTAAGTAATTTCTGTTATCACTTCGCTTTCGTGTCACAAATGGAACCTAAAAATCCTAAGGAAGCCCTACTCGATGAACATTGGTTTCTGTCAATGCAGGAGGAACTAAATCAGTTTACTAGAAATGAGGTTTGGGACCTTGTCCCTCCTGCGCGAGGTCATCGAGTAATCGGCACCCGATGGGTGTTTAGGAACAAGCTGGACGAAAACGGGGTAATAACTCGTAATAAGGCGCGTTTAGTCGCGCAGGGGTATAACCAAGAGGAGGGCATCGACTATGAGGAAACTTATGCTCTGGTTGCCCGACTCGAGGCTATACGCCTTCTTCTTGCTTTCGCATGTGCGAAAGATTTTAAGTTATTTCAAATGGATGTCAAGAGTGCGTTCCTTAACGGATACATAAACGAAGAGGTCTACGTTGCACAACCTCCGGGTTTTTCAAGGTTACTCAAGAGGAAAAGTTGACACGACACTCTTTATTAAACGTCAAGGAAACCACTTGATATTAGTTCAAATCTACGTTGATGATATAATCTTTGGATCGACTAACATGAATCTCGTGAGAGAGTTTTCTGTTCTTATGCAGGGTGAATTCGAGATGAGTATGATGGGAGAGCTCACATACTTTCTCGGCTTGCAGATTAAACAATTCAAGGAAGGAACTTTCGTGAGTCAAACAAAGTATTGTTTGGACCTTCTCAAGAGATTTGACATGGCAAAATCCAAGGCCATAGACACCCCCATGCCTACATGTGCAAATTAGAATAAGGATGAAAGTGGTAAGGACATAGAGGTAAAAAGGTATAGAGGTATGATTGGATCACTTCTCTATCTCACTGCGTCGCGTCCTGATATTATGTTTAGCGTGTGTATGTGCGCAAGATACCAATCATGTCCTAAGGAATCCCACCTAAAAGTTGTTAAAAGAATACTTCGGTATCTATCCGGTACTCCAAAGTATGGCTTGTGGTATTCCAAAGGTAGTGATTGTTCGTTGTTAGGTTATTCCGACTCCGACTTTGCGGGTTGCAAGTTGGATAGGAAAAGCAATAGTGGTACGTGTCACTTGTTTTCAAATTCTTTGGTTAGTTGGCATAGCAAAAAGCAAGTTTCAGTTGCTTTGTCAACCGCCGAAGCGGAATACGTTGCTGCCGGTAGTTGCTGTGCTCAAATCCTGTGGATTAAGCAACAACTATTGGACTTTAACCTCAAACTTGAACGTATCCCAATTCTATGTGACAATACCAGTGCTATTAATCTTACAAAGAATCCGGTATTTCACTCTCGCACTAAACATATCGAAATTCGACACCATTTTCTTCGTGATCATGTTGAGAAAGGCGACGTTGTATTTGAACATGTTGATACTAAGAACCAACTAGTGGATATTTTTACTAAGTCGCTAGCCACCGAACCTTTCTTTCATATTCGTCGAGAACTCGGTATTCTCGACATTTCGGAGCGGGAGTCATAATTTGCTTATTTCAGCTTATTTCATTCACATCTATATTTTGTACTTCTAACAAATTTGATGTTTTTGCAAGTACAAGTATGTTGTTTATCAAGCTTATCCGGCATTGAGGTGATATTGTTCCTCTTCCTTCTCTCTACATACAAGTTTTATTTGTGATCTCAAAGTAAAATATGTTAACTGTGGTGCATATGTGAATCATCTGTTGTGTATTTAAATTGCTTGATTAAAAATTTTTGTTGTGGCATTATTATCTGCATTTATTAAGCATCATGTCATATAAACCAGGCAAAATTCTGCATTTTCAGGTTTTGAGTCGACCATACCAGAACAGAGGTCGACGCACTCTGTTTAACTTTTAAAATTATTGAAATTTTTACAGCATGCGTCGACGCATGCAGAGCTATGGTCGACGGCTCGCTGAAAAATTCAGTTTTATTTTTCTGCCTGTTCGTTTCAGGTCTCCTCATTAAAGGTAGTTACATGCATCCACTCATATTCCTAGGGAGTTGCATCTATTACCTTCCACTACTTCTTCTTGTCTCTTCCACTCTCCAACAAATCCTAAGTCTCTCTTAAAAAGGGGGAAACTATTATTCTGAACCCACAGCAAAATCCTCTCATTTCAGAATCCTCCCATTTCATTACCCACCAAAATCTCTACCCATGGCTTCATCTTCTCATAGACCCACCAAAAAGAGGTCAAGAGGGTCAACATCTGCCGCAATACCCATTACCCCCGAATCACTTGTTCATCCATCCCTCCGAGAGAACTTCAACAAGGATATTGGTCGAAGAAAGGTTGTACGACAACATGCATTCTACGAACTTGTCGCCGAACGCATGCATCTTGGAGAAATCATGACCTATCTCACATATCACGGCATTGAGAGATTTCTTGAATGCAATGCCAAGTACAGTGAAGACCTGGTACGTATATTCTATACTGGTCTCAATGATAAATTTCATGGTGAAAATTTCCACTCCGTTATCGGACCCACTCAGGTATCTCTAAATTCTGAAATTTGGACCAAATATTTTGATATGACTGTGGAGGAAAATGAACCTCCTCTGGCTGAAGTAACTGATTCACGCACAATTGAAGGTTATGAGTTCAAAACCGCACTGAATGGTATGCTTAAGCGACCCTATCCTGACCACATTGTGAACAGTGCTGCTTTTCCACGATCTGTCACTTCCGGAAAACTCAAAACTTCAGCAAGAATTCTTCAGCGGATTGTGGCGCGCATTCTGCGGCCCAAACAGGGTGGATTATCAAGGGTGGAACAGGCTGAAGTTCATCTCATACATATCCTGGGTCACGGCATCAAAATCAACTGGCCGTATTACATTGCGAGTCGTATGTATGAATTGCGTGACTCCAAACGAAGTACGGCACTTGCCTATGGATCCTTCATCCAAGAGGTCCTCAATTCTGCAAATGTGAACTACCCCTCCTTTGCATACACCTCCATTTCCGCTGACAAAGAATTCAGTCCAAAAGTTTTCTCAATGATGGGATACGTCTGGATTCGTAAATACCAGAAGTACAAATTCTATCGCCGCGCAAATATGCCTCAGTCCGAATCATCAAGTGAAGAGAGTGCAGATGAGTCCGAAGGTGAAGAGAATGAAGCAAGTGCAGATGGTTCAGATGAAAGTGAAGAAGAACAAGAACAGGATACACAGGCTGCTGACACAATGCAACCAGACCAAGCTGATCATACAGAGCGTCAAACATATGAGCCTCCAGACAACTATCAAGAGCCGCCACCAAATTTCAACTTCAACTATCAAGAGCCGCCACCAAATTCCAACCTCAACAATGACTGGACTGCTTACACGGGTCAACAAGAAACTTACAGTGAGGAAAATAACCAAGGTTGGGGTGAATAGCAATACACTAGGTGGACCACACTTGGGAGATTCTATCAGCCCTATCAACATAGCTCTAAGGCCCCTCCTTCTCCTCAACAGCCATCCAACAACTCCGACATTCTGGAAATGATGCAGTCCATGCAATTAGACCAACGTAATTTCATGACCACTATGCAGGAACAGCAGCAGAATTTTATGAGAAGTCAGGATAAACGGATGGAACAAGTTCGCTCTGAGCTGCAAACTCAAAATGAGGGGATCAGTGGAATCTCCACACAGCTGGATGCTCGCTTTGAGATTCTCGTTCACTCCCATCAAGATGAAGAACGGGCAATTACTGAGAGTCTCGACTTCCTGAACAACATCACTGAAGAGTTCACTGATTTGGCTCATCCTCAACGTCATCCCCATTTCTATGAGAGGCGTGGGCGTGGTCGTGGACGTGGACGGGGTTATTAGCTTGTGTTCGTCTTATTATGGTTTCATTTGCTATTTTGATTGCATGCATCATAGTCTCTTTCGTTGTTTTTGGTTGCAAACTTTGTTATGGTGTTTTGTTTAAATTCCTAAATTCTGTCAAGACTTTATGTGCTGCTACTTTATGTTTCTTATCAATATTATGTATTAATCTTGGTGTATGCTTAATTATTATCTGTTGGATATATTGTATGGTTTTTTTTCTTGATTTTATGTTAGTTATATTGTTAATCCGTCAAAACTTTATAGTTCTCGGTTTCTTTTTGATGTTGTCAAAGGGGGAGAAAAGCGTCAACCACCACAAATGCTTTGACTGAAAATGAAAGGGGGAGAGCGTACAAATATGATTTAAGACATCGCATGTTGTATGCAATAGGTTGTCATCATCAAAAAGGGGGAGACTGTGAGGGCAAGTTGTCTCACAATACAGGCCTCCGAGTTTTCGATGATGACAAAACACAACCTTGGACAAATTAGAAGCATCATGCAATACTTCATCATGATATACCTCTTTTTCATTGTTAAATCATTATACCTTAATATGTGTCTTAACTGAATGTGGCAGGATGCACAAAATGGAAAAAGCTGTTATTTTTGCAGGTTTCTAAGCAGTGAGTCGACCATATAATCGGCGCATGAAGCCTGGCATTTCTCACGGCTCAGCGCATGGAAGCTATGCGTCGACCGTACAGTCGGCGCATGAGTGTTTTGATTTTCCACGGATCAGCGCATGAAGACATGCGTCGTCCATGCCACTCAGCGCATGGAGCTGAGGATTCCCCACGGGTCAGTGCACGCCGACCCTATGGTCGACCGTTCGTGCGCTGTGCTGTTTTTCTTGCTGTGTTTAAAATTCTGTTCAGTTGACTGTTTTGGTTATTACTATAAATAGAGTTTTGCTAAATTTTAACAACTAACAATTGGAATCTTGAGTAAATTTTCAGGGCAAGAAACGTGAAATAGGTGCAACATATTTCTTCATCTTCATCCCTCACACAACACACAAATCCACAAATATACATAATTATTTTTGCTGTGATTAGTGTCTTGTTCAAGGGTGATAAGGTTCGAACGCGTTGATTGAAGATCCGGTTCGAGTGGAAATTGGGGCAGGTGTTTCTTGCAGAAAACCTTGAGGGTTTTACCCATCAAGACTAGAAGGTTTTGAGGGCTTTTGCTACGGAATAGTTCGTTCAACATTCAAGCAGGTGCGAAGGTAATTGATCAACGGAAGGTTCATCAGTTTAGTAGCGAGGGCGTTGAAGTGTTGAAGACTTTCCGGGTTTGATTTGTTGGTGTCTAAGATCAGTCGAGCCGAAGGTTTGAACAACGAAAGGTTTTTCATTAAGGTGGCTGGAATCGGAGGTCATTCACAACAAATTGAAGGGCTTGATTCATCTTGAATAAAGGTGCAAGAAGTGATAGCAAGCATCAACAACATTTGAGATTGTTTGTATCATTGTCTATCAACTCTTGTGTAAACTGTTCATTCCAACAGGTGATATATATTCAATATATCTCAATTCTAATTTTATAATTGAGGGAAGACGTACCCCGAAGCGAGGACGACGGGGGAACTGCCTCATCAAATCGTGTGTTCTTCATTTTCTGTCATTTTCAATTCAGCTTATAAAATAAGTGATTCTAGCTTAAGTGATTATTGTCAAACTGTGATACAAATTGAGTAAGGTGTTGAAACTCTGTTTTTAACTACTAAGTATAATAAAAATATTGTACTAGGGCATTTCCAATCCCTTACTCAACATAAATATCCTTTGAGATATTTGTGCACACAAACTGTTCGACAAAAGTCCTGAACTAAAATTGTCTTATTTTGCTTCTAGTTTTTATGTGTCTAGTTAATCATTGGAACTAGGTAACCTTGCAAATTGAAGTAAACAATTGATAAGCATAGTTTGTGTTGTGATTTTATTTTTCCGAATTGTCAAAAATCCATAGGCTTACGTATATCCGGTTTTCCAATAACCGTTCGTTTTTAGACTATATTTTTCCTCGGCCGCTTCCGCACTTAAAACATTTTCAAAACCAATTTTAAATTGGTAGCGCCGACTCAAATTTTAATTGGGGATCTATTCAACCCCCCCTCCCCTTCTAGATCCGTGCCATAGTCTAACATAAGCTTCTCTGAAGAGATTTCCACTTATCGTTGAAGACGGATCATCTTCTCTGAAGAGATTGCCACTTACCGTTGAAGACGTATAAGCTTCTCTGAAGAGATTGCCACTTACCGTTGAAAAGGGATAAGCTTCTCGAAAGTGATTCCCACTTATCGTTGAAGAAGGATAAGCTTCTCTGAAGAGATTGCCACTTTTCGTAGAAAATGGATAAGCTTCTCTAAAGAGATTGCCATTATCGTTGAAAATTGATAAGCTTTTCGAAAGACATTGCCACTTATCGTTGAAAATGTGTAAGCTTCCCGAACAATATCGCCACTTATAGTTAAAGAAGGATATGCTTCTCTAAAGATATTGCCACTTATTTTTGAAAATGGATAAGCTTCTTGAAAGTGATTGCCACTTATCGTTGAAGAAGGATAAGCTTCTCGAAAGAGATTGCCACTTATCGTTGAAAATGGGTAAGCTTCCCGAAAGAGATTTCCACTTATCCTTAAAAATGGATAAGCTTCTCGAAAATGATTGCCACTTATCGTTGAAGAAGGATAAGCTTCTTTGAAGAGATTCCCACTTATCGTTTAAAATGGATAAGCTTCTCGAAAGAGATTGCCACTTATCTTTGAAAATTGATAAGCTTCTTTGAAGAGATTCCCACTTATCGTTTAAAATGGATAAGCTTCTCGAAAGAGATTGCCACTTATCTTTGAAAATTGATAAGCTTCTCGAAAAAAATTGCCACTTATTTGAAAATGGATAAGCTTCTCGAAAGAGATTGCCACTTATCGTTGAAAATGGATAAGCTTCTCGAAAGATATTTCCACAAATCGTTAAAGAAGGATACGCTTCTCTAAAGAGATTGCTACTTATCGTTGAAAATGGATAAGCTTCTCGAAAATTATTGCCACTTATCGCTGAAGAAGGATAAGCTTCTCGAAAGAGATTTCCACTTTTCGTTGAAGAAGGATAATCTTCTCTAAAGAGATTGCCACTTACCGTTGAAGAAGGATAAGCTTCTCTGAAGAGATTTCCACATAACGTTGAAAATGGATAAGCTTCTCGAAAGTGATTTCCACTTATCATTGAAGAAGGATAAGCTTCTCTGAAGAGATTTCCACTAATCGTTGAAAATGGATAAGCTTCTCGAAAGAGATTGCCACATATCTTTGAAAATGGATAAGCTTCTCGAAAGAGATTTCCATTTATCGTTTAAAATGGATAAGATTCTCGAAAGAGATTGTCACTTATCATTGAATAAGGACATGCTTCTCTAAAGACATTGCCACTTATCACTAAAAATGGATAAGCTTCTCAAAAGAGGTTGCCAATTATCGCAGAAGAAGGATAAGCTTCTCGAAAGAGATTTCCATTTATCGTTGAATATGGATAAGCTTCTTGAAAGAGATTGCCACTTATCTTTGAAGAAGGATAAGATTCTATGAAGAGATTTCCACTTATTGTAGAAAATGGATCAACTTCTCGAAAGAGATTTCCACTTACCATTGAAGAAGTATAAGCTTCTCTGAAGATATTTCCACTTATCGTTGAAGACGGATCATCTTCTCTGAAGAGATTGCCACTTACCGTTGAAGACGTATAAGCTTCTCTGAAGAGATTGCCACTTACCGTTGAAAAGGGATAAGATTCTCGAAAGTGATTCCCACTTATCGTTGAAGAAGGATAAGCTTCTCTGAAGAGATTGCCACTTGTCGTAGAAAATGGATAAGCTTCTCTAAAGAGATTGCCATTATCGTTGAAAATTGATAAGCTTTTCAAAAGACATTGCCACTTATCGTTGAAAATGTGTAAGCTTCCCGAACAATATCGCCACTTATCGTTAAAGAAGGATATGCTTCTCTAAAGATATTGCCACTTATTTTTGAAAATGGATAAGCTTCTTGAAAGTGATTGCCACTTATCGTTGAAGAAGGATAAGCTTCTCGAAAGAGATTGCCACTTATCGTTGAAAATGGGTAAGCTTCCCGAAAGAGATTTCCACTTATCCTTAAAAATGGATAAGCTTCTCGAAAATGATTGCCACTTATCGTTGAAGAAGGATAAGCTTCTTTGAAGAGATTCCCACTTATCGTTTAAAATGGATAAGCTTCTCGAAAGAGATTACCACTTATCTTTGAAAATTGATAAGCTTCTTTGAAGAGATTCCCACTTATCGTTTAAAATGGATAAGCTTCTCGAAAGAGATTGCCACTTATCTTTGAAAATTGATAAGCTTCTCGAAAAAAATTGCCACTTATTTGAAAATGGATAAGCTTCTCGAAAGAGATTGCCACTTATCGTTGAAAATGGATAAGCTTCTCGAATGATATTTCCACAAATCGTTAAAGAAGGATACGCTTCTCTAAAGAGATTGCTACTTATCGTTGAAAATGGATAAGCTTCTCGAAAATTATTGCCACTTATCGCTGAAGAAGGATAAGCTTCTCGAAAGAGATTTCCACTTTCGTTGAAGAAGGATAATCTTCTCTAAAGAGATTGCCACTTACCGTTGAAGAAGGATAAGCTTCTCTGAAGAGATTTCCACATAACGTTGAAAATGGATAAGCTTCTCGAAAGTGATTTCCACTTATCATTGAAGAAGGATAAGCTTCTCTGAAGAGATTGCCACTAATCGTTGAAAATGGATAAGCTTCTCGAAAGAGATTGCCACATATCTTTGAAAATGGATAAGCTTCTCGAAAGAGATTTCCATTTATCGTTTAAAATGGATAAGATTCTCGAAAGAGATTGTCACTTATCATTGAAGAAGGACATGCTTCTCTAAAGAGATTGCCACTTATCGTTAAAAATGGATAAGCTTCTCAAAAGAGGTTGCCAATTATCGCTGAAGAAGGATAAGCTTCTCGAAAGAGATTTCCATTTATCGTTGAATATGGATAAGCTTCTTGAAAGAGATTGCCACTTATCTTTGAAGAAGGATAAGATTCTATGAAGAGATTTCCACTTATTGTAGAAAATGGATCAACTTCTCGAAAGAGATTTCCACTTACCATTGAAGAAGTATAAGCTTCTCTGAAGATATTTCCACTTATCGTTGAAGACGGATCATCTTCTCTGAAGAGATTGCCACTTACCGTTGAAGACGTATAAGCTTCTCTGAAGAGATTGCCACTTACCGTTGAAAAGGGATAAGATTCTCGAAAGTGATTCCCACTTATCGTTGAAGAAGGATAAGCTTCTCTGAAGAGATTGCCACTTGTCGTAGAAAATGGATAAGCTTCTCTAAAGAGATTGCCATTATCGTTGAAAATTGATAAGCTTTTCAAAAGACATTGCCACTTATCGTTGAAAATGTGTAAGCTTCCCGAACAATATCGCCACTTATCGTTAAAGAAGGATATGCTTCTCTAAAGATATTGCCACTTATTTTTGAAAATGGATAAGCTTCTTGAAAGTGATTGCCACTTATCGTTGAAGAAGGATAAGCTTCTCGAAAGAGATTGCCACTTATCGTTGAAAATGGGTAAGCTTCCCGAAAGAGATTTCCACTTATCCTTAAAAATGGATAAGCTTCTCGAAAATGATTGCCACTTATCGTTGAAGAAGGATAAGCTTCTTTGAAGAGATTCCCACTTATCATTTAAAATGGATAAGCTTCTCGAAAGAGATTACCACTTATCTTTGAAAATTGATAAGCTTCTTTGAAGAGATTCCCACTTATCGTTTAAAATGGATAAGCTTATCGAAAGAGATTGCCACTTATCTTTGAAAATTGATAAGCTTCTCGAAAAAAATTGCCACTTATTTGAAAATGGATAAGCTTCTCGAAAGAGATTGCCACTTATCGTTGAAAATGGATAAGCTTCTCGAAAGATATTTCCACAAATCGTTAAAGAAGGATACGCTTCTCTAAAGAGATTGCTACTTATCGTTGAAAATGGATAAGCTTCTCGAAAATGATTGCCACTTATCGCTGAAGAAGGATAATCTTCTCGAAAGAGATTTCCACTTTTCGTTGAAGAAGGATAATCTTCTCTAAAGAGATTGCCACTTACCGTTGAAGAAGGATAAGCTTCTCTGAAGAGATTTCCACTTAACGTTGAAAATGGATAAGCTTCTCGAAAGTGAGTGCCACTTATCATTGAAGAAGGCTAAGCTTCTCTGAAGAGATTGCCACTAATCGTTGAAAATGGATAAGCTTCTCGAAAGAGATTGCCACTTATCGTTGAAAATGGGTATGCTTCCCGAAAGAGATTTCCACTTATCCTTAAAAATGGATAAGCTTCTCGAAAATGATTGCCACTTATCGTTGAAGAAGGATAAGCTTCTTTGAAGAGATTCCCTCTTATCGTTTAAAATGGATAAGCTTCTCGAAAGAGATTGCCACTTATCTTTGAAAATTGTTTAGCTTCTTTGAAGAGATTCCCACTTATCGTTTAAAATGGATAAGCTTCTCGAAAGAGATTGCCACTTATCCTTAAAAATGGATAAGCTTCTCGAAAATGATTGCCACTTATCGTTGAAGAAGGATAAGCTTCTTTGAAGAGATTCCCTCTTATCGTTTAAAATGGATAAGCTTCTCGAAAGAGATTGCCACTTATCTTTGAAAATTGATAAGCTTCTTTGAAGTGATTCCCACTTATCGTTTAAAATGGATAAGCTTCTCGAAAGAGATTGCCACTTATCTTTGAAAATTGATAAGCTTCTAGAAAAAAATTGCCACTTATTTGAAAATGGATAAGCTTCTCGAAAGAGATTGCCACTTATCGTTGAAAATGGATAAGCTTCTCGAAAGATATTTCCACAAATCGTTAAAGAAGGAAACGCTTCTCTAAAGAGATTGCTAATTATCGTTGAAAATGGATAAGATTCTCGAAAATGATTGCCACTTATCGCTGAAGAAGGATAAGCTTCTCGAAAGAGATTTCCACTTTTCGTTGAAGAAGGATAATCTTCTCTAAAGAGATTGCCACTTGCCGTTGAAGAAGGATAAGCTTCGCTAAAGAGATTTCCACTTAACGTTGAAAATGGATAAGCTTCTCGAAAGTGATTGCCACTTATCATTGAAGAAGGATAAGCTTCTCTGAAGAGATTGCCACTAATCGTTGAAAATGGATAAGCTTCACGAAAGAGATTGCCACTTATCTTTGAAAATGGATAAGCTTCTCGAAAAAGATTGCCATTTATCGTTTAAAATGGATAAGCTTCTTGAAAGAGATTGTCACTTATCATTGAAGAAGGACATGCTTCTCTAAAGAGATTGCCACTTATCGTTGACAATGGATAGGCTTCTCAAAAGAGGTTGCCAATTATCGCTGAAGAAAGATAAGCTTCTCGAAAGAGATTTCCATTTATCGTTGAAGATGGATAAGCTTCTTGAAAGAGATTGCCACTTATCTTTGAAGAAGGATAAGATTCTATGAAGAGATTTCCACTTATTGTAGAAAATGGATAAGCTTCTCGAAAGAGATTTCCACTTACCATTGAAGAAGTATAAGCTTCTCTGAAGAGATTGCCACTTACCGTTGAAGACGTATAAGCTTCTCTGAAGAGATTGCCACTTACCGTTGAAAATGGATAAGCTTCTCGAAAGTGATTACCACTTATCGTTGAAGAAGGATAAGCTTCTCTGAAGAGATTGCTACTTGTCGTTGAAAATGGATAAGCTTCTCTAAAGAGATTGCCATTATCGTTGAAAATGGATAAGCTTCTCGAAAGACGTTGCCACTTATCGTTGAAAATGTTTAAGCTTCCCGAACAATATCGCCACTTATCGTTATAGAAGGATATACTTCTCTAAAGAAATTACCACTTATTTTTGAAAATGGATAAGCTTCTTGAAAGTGATTGCCACTTATCGTTGTAGAAGGATAAGCTTCTCGAAAGAGATTGCCACTTATCCTTGAAAATGGGTAAGCATCCCGAAAGAGATTTCCACTTATCCTTAAAAATGGATAAGCTTCTCGAAAATGATTGCCACTTATCGTTGAAGAAGGATAAGCTTCTTTGAAGAGATTCCCACTTATCGTTTTAAATGGATAAGCTTCTCAAAAGAGATTGCCACTTATCGTTGAAAATTAATAAGCTTCTCGAAAATAAATTGCCACTTATTTGAAAATGGATAAGCTTCTCGAAAGAGATTGCCACTTATCGTTGAAAATGGATAAGCTTCTCGAAAGATATTTCCACAAATCGTTAAAGAAGGATACGCTTCTCTAAAGAGATTGCTAATTATCGTTGAAAATGGATAAGCTTCTCGAAAATAATTTCCACTTATTGCTGAAGAAGGATAAGCTTCTCAAAAGAGATTTCCACTTTTCGTTGAAGAAGGATAATCTTCTCTAAAGAGATTGCCACTTGCCGTTGAAGAAGGATAAGCTTCTTTGAAGATATTTCCACTTAACATTGAAAATGGATAAGCTTCTCGAAAGTGATTTCCACTTATCATTGAAGAAGGATAAGCTTCTCTGAAGAGATTGCCACTAATCGTTGAAAATGGATAAGCTTCTCGAAAGAGATTGCCACTTATCTTTGAAAATGGATAAGCTTCTCGAAAGACATTGCCATTTATCGTTTAAAATGGATAAGCTTCTCGAAAGAGATAGTCACTTATCATTGAAGAAGGACATGCTTCTCTAAAGAGATTGCCACTTATCGTTGACAATGGATAAGCTTCTCAAAAGAGGTTGCCAATTATTGCTGAAGAAAGATAAGCTTCTCGAAAGAGATTTCCATTTATCGTTGAAGATGGGTAAGCTTCTTGAAAGAGATTGCCACTTATCTTTGAAGAAGGATAAGATTCTATGAAGAGATTTCCACTTATTGTAGAAAATGGATAAGCTTCTCGATAGAGATTTCCACTCACCATTGAAGAAGTATAGGCTTCTCTGAAGAGATTTCCACTTATCGTTGAAGATGGATCATCTTCTCTGAAGAGATTGCCACTTACCATTGAAGACGTATAAGCTTCTCTGAAGAGATTGCCACTTACCGTTGAAAATGGATAAGCTTCTCGAAAGTGATTACCACTTATCGTTGAAGAAGGATAAACTTCTCTGAAGAGATTGCTACTTGTCTTTAAAAATGGATAAGCTTCTCAAAAGAGATTGCCATTATCGTTGAAAATTGATAAGCTTCTCGAAAGACGTTGCCACTTATCGTTGAAAATGTTTAAGCTTCCCGAACAATATCGCCACTTATCGTTATAGAAGGATATACTTCTCTAAAGAAATTACCACTTATTTTTTAAAATGGATAAGCTTCTTGAAAGTGATTGCCACTTATCGTTGTAGAAGGATAAGCTTCTCGAAAGAGATTGCCACTTATCCTTGAAAATGGGTAAGCATCCCGAAAGAGATTTCCACTTATCCTTAAAAATGGATAAGCTTCTCGAAAATGATTGCCACTTATCGTTGAAGAAGGATAAGCTTCTTTGAAGAGATTCCCACTTATCGTTTTAAATGGATAAGCTTCTCAAAAGAGATTGCCACTTATCGTTGAAAATTAATAAGCTTCTCGAAAAAAAATTGCCACTTATTTGAAAATGGATAAGCTTCTCGAAAGAGATTGCCACTTATCGTTGAAAATGGATAAGCTTCTCGAAAGATATTTCCACAAATCGTTAAAGAAGGATACGCTTCTCTAAAGAGATTGCTAATTATCGTTGAAAATGGATAAGCTTCTCGAAAATAATTTCCACTTATCGCTGAAGAAGGATAAGCTTCTCAAAAGAGATTTCAACTTTTCGTTGAAGAAGGATAATCTTCTCTAAAGAGATTGCCACTTGCCGTTGAAGAAGGATAAGCTTCTTTGAAGATATTTCCACTTAACATTGAAAATGGATAAGCTTCTCGAAAGTGATTTCCACTTATCATTGAAGAAGGATAAGCTTCTCTGAAGAGATTGCCACTAATCGTTGAAAATGGATAAGCTTCTCGAAAGAGATTGCCACTTATCTTTGAAAATGGATAAGCTTCTCGAAAGAGATTGCCATTTATCGTTTAAAATGGATAAGCTTCTCGAAAGAGATAGTCACTTATCATTGAAGAAGGACATGCTTCTCTAAAGAGATTGCCACTTATCGTTGACAATGGATAAGCTTCTCAAAAGAGGTTGCCAATTATTGCTGAAGAAAGATAAGCTTCTCGAAAGAGATTTCCATTTATCGTTGAAGATGGGTAAGCTTCTTGAAAGAGATTGCCACTTATCTTTGAAGAAGGATAAGATTCTATGAAGAGATTTCCACTTATTGTAGAAAATGGATAAGCTTCTCGATAGAGATTTCCACTCACCATTGAAGAAGTATAGGCTTCTCTGAAGAGATTTCCACTTATCGTTGAAGATGGATCATCTTCTCTGAAGAGATTGCCACTTACCATTGAAGACGTATAAGCTTCTCTGAAGAGATTGCCACTTACCGTTGAAAATGGATAAGCTTCTCGAAAGTGATTACAACTTATCGTTGAAGAAGGATAAACTTCTCTGAAGAGATTGCTACTTGTCTTTAAAAATGGATAAGCTTCTCAAAAGAGATTGCCATTATCGTTGAAAATTGATAAGCTTCTCGAAAGACATTGCCACTTATCGTTGAAAATGTGTAAGCTTCCCGAACAATATCGCCACTTATCGTTAAAGAAGGATATGCTTCTCTAAAGAAATTGCCACTTATTTTTGAAAATGGATAAGCTTCTTGAAAGTGATTGCCACTTATCGTTGTAGAAGGATAAGCTTCTCGAAAGAGATTGCCACTTATCCTTGAAAATGGGTAAGCATCCCGAAAGAGATTTCCACTTATCCTTAAAAATGGATAAGCTTCTCGAAAATGATTGCCACTTATCGTTGAAGAAGGATAAGCTTCTTTGAAGAAATTCCCACTTATCGTTAAAAATGGATAAGCTTCTCAAAAGAGATTGCCACTTATCGTTTAAAATTGATAAGCTTCTCGAAAAAAATTGCCACTTATTTGAAAATGGATAAGCTTCTCGAAAGAGATTGCCACTTATCGTTGAAAATGGATAAGCTTCTCGAAAGATATTTCCACAAATCGTTAAAAAAGGATACGCTTCTCTAAAGAGATTGCTACTCATCGTTGAAAATGGATAAGCTTCTCGAAAATAATTGCCACTTATCGCTGAAGAAGGATAAGCTTCTCTAAAGAGATTTCCACTTTTCGTTGAAGAAGGATAATCTTCTCTAAAGAGATTGCCACTTAACGTTGAAGAAGGATAAGCTTCTTTGAAGATATTTCCACTTAACGTTGAAAATGGATAAGCTTCTCGAAAGTGATTGCCACTTATCATTGAAGAAGGATAAGCTTCTCTGAAGAGATTGCCACTAATCGTTGAAATGGATAAACTTCTCGAAAGAGATTGCCACTTATCTTTGAAAATGGATAAGCTTCTCGAAAGAGATTGCCATTTATCGTTTAAAATGGATAAGCTTCTCGAAAGAGATTGTCACTTATCATTGAAGAAGGACATGCTTCTCTAAAGAGATTGCCACTTATCGTTGACAATGGATAAGCTTCTCAAAAGAGGTTGCCAATTATCTCTGAAGAAAGATAAGCTTCTCGAAAAAAATTTCCATTTATCGTTGAAGATGGATAAGCTTCTTGAAAGAGATTGCCACTTATCTTTGAAGAAGGATAAGATTCTATGAAGAGATTTCCACTTATTATAGAAAATGGATAAGCTTCTCGAAAGAGATTTCCACTTACCATTGAAGAAGTATAAGCTTCTCTGAAGAGATTTCCACTTATCGTTGAAGACGGATCATCTTCTCTGAAGAGATTGCCACTTACCGTTGAAGACGTGTAAGCTTCTCTGAAGAGATTGCCACTTACCGTTGAAAATGGATAAGCTTCTCGAAAGTGATTACCACTTATCGTTGAAGAAGGATAAGCTTCTCTGAAGAGATTGCTACTTGTCGTTGAAAATGGATAAGCTTCTCTAAAGAGATTGCCATTATCGTTGAAAATTGATAAGCTTCTCGAAAGACATTGCCACTTATCGTTGAAAATGTGTAAGCTTCCCAAACAATATCGCCACTTATCGTTAAAGAAGGATATGCTTCTCTAAAGAAATTGCCACTTATTTTTGAAAATGGATAAGCTTCTTGAAAGTGATTGCCACTTATCGTTGTAGAAGGATAAGCTTCTCGAAAGAGATTGCCACTTATCCTTGAAAATGGGTAAGCATCCCGAAAGAGATTTCCACTTATCCTTAAAAATGGAAAAGCTTCTCGAAAATGATTGCCACTTATCGTTGAAGAAGGATAAGCTTCTTTGAAGAGATTCCCACTTATCGTTTAAAATGGATAAGCTTCTCGAAAGAGATTGCCACTTATCGTTTAAAATTGATAAGCTTCTCGAAAAAAAATTGCCACTTATTTGAAAATGGATAAGCTTCTCGAAAGAGATTGCCACTTATCGTTGAAAATGGATAAGCTTCTCGAAATATATTTCCACAAATCGTTAAAGAAGGATATGCTTCGTTAAAGAGATTGCTACTTATCGTTGAAAATGGATAAGCTTCTCGAAAATAATTGCCACTTATCGCTGAAGAAGGATAAGCTTCTCGAAAGAGATTTCCACTTTTCGTTGAAGAAGGATAATCTTCTCTAAAGAGATTGCCACTTACCGTTGAAGAAGGATAAGCTTCTTTGAAGATATTTCCACTTAATGTTGAAAATGGATAAGCTTCTCGAACGTGATTGCCACTTATCGTTGAAGAAGGATAAGCTTCTCTGAAGAGATTGCCACTAATCGTTGAAAATGGATAAGCTTCTCGAAAGAGATTGCCACTTATCTTTGAAAATGGATAAGCTTCCCGAAAGAGATTTCCATTTATCGTTTAAAATGGATAAGCTTCTCGAAAGAGATTGTCACTTATCATTAAAGAAGGACATGTTTCTCTAAAGAGATTGCCACTTATCGTTGAAAATGGATAAGCTTCTCAAAAGAGGTTGCCAATTATCGCTGAAGAAAGATAAGCTTCTCGAAAGAGATTTCCATTTATCGTTGAAGATGGATAAGCTTCTTGAAAGAGATTGCCACTTATCTTTGAAGAAGGATAAGATTTTATGAAGAGATTTCCACTTATTGTAGAAAATGGATAAGCTTCTCGAAAGAGATTTCCACTTACCATTGAAGAAGTATAAGCTTCTCTGAAGAGATTTCCACTTATCGTTGAAGACGGATCATCTTCTCTGAAGAGATTGCCACTTACCGTTGAAGACGTGTAAGCTTCTCTGAAGAGATTGCCACTTACCGTTGAAAATGGATAAGCTTCTCGAAAGTGATTACCACTTATCGTTGAAGAAGGATAAGCTTCCCTGAAGAGATTGCTACTTGTCGTTGAAATTGGATAAGCTTCTCTAAAGAGATTGCCATTATCGTTGAAAATTGATAAGCTTCTCGAAAGACATTGCCACTTATCGTTGAAAATTTGTAAGCTTCCCGAACGATATCGCCACTTATCGTTAAAGAAGGATATGCTTCTCTAAAGATATTGCCACTTATTTTTGAAAATGGATAAGCTTCTCAAAAGTGATTGCCACTTATCGCTGAAGAAGGATAAGCATCTCGAAATAGATTTCCACTTATCGTTGAAGAAGGATGATCTTCTCTAAAGAGATTGTTACTTATCGTTGAAAATAGATAAGCTTCTCAAAAAAGATTTCCCCTTATCGTTAAAGAAGGATACGCTTCTCTAAATAGATTTCCACTTATCGTTGAAAAGGGATAAGTTTCTCGTAAGAGATTTCCACTTATCGCTGAAGAAGGATAAGCTTCTCAAAAGAGATTTCCATTTATCATTGAAGATGGATAAGCTTCTTAAAAGAGATTGCCACTTATCTTTGAAGAAGGACAAACTTCTATGAAGATTTTTCCAATTATTATTGAAAATGGATAAGCTTCTCAAAAGAGATTTACATTTACCATTGAAGAAGAATAAGCTTCTTTGAAAAGATTTCCAATTATCGTTGAAGAAGGATCATATTCTTTGAAGAGATTGCCACTTACCGTAGAAGAAGGATAAGCTTCTCTAAAGAGATTGCCAATTTACCGTTTAAAATGTAGAAACTTCTCAAAAGTGATTGCCGCTTATCGTTGAAGAAGGATAAGCTTCTCTGAAAAGATTTCCACTTATCTTTGAAAATGGATAAGCTTCTCTAAAGAGATTATGACTTATCGTTAAAAATAGATAAGGTCCTCGAAATACATTGCCACTTTATCATTTAAATGGATAAGCTTCTCGAAACAGATTGCTACTTATCGTTTAAATGGATAAGCTTCTCGAAAGAGATTACCACTTATTGTTAAAAAAGGAAACACTTCTCTAAAGAGATTGCTACTTATCGTTGAAAATGGATAAGCTTCTCGAAAGAGATTTCCAATTATCGTTGAAGAAGGATAATCTTCTTTGAAGAGATTTCCAGTTACCGTTGAAAAGTATAAGCTTTTTTGAAGAGATTTCCACTTATTGTTGAAAACCGATAAGCTTCTTGAAAGTGATTGCCACTTATCTTTGAAGAAGGATAACCCTCCCTGAAGAGATTTCCACTTATCATTGAAAATGGATAAGCTTCTTGAAAGAGATTGCCACTTATCATTGAAAATTGATAAGCTTCTCGAAAGACATTGCCACTTATCGTTGAAACTGGATAAGCTTCTCGAAAGAGATGGCCACTTATCGTTGAAAATGGATAAGCTTCTTGAAAGATATTTCCACTTATCACTGAAGAAGGATAAGCTACTCGAACGTTATTGCCACTTATCGTTAAAGAAGGATACACTTCTCTAAAGATATTGCCACTGACCGTTGAAAATGGATAACCTTCTCTAAAGAGATGCCAATTATCGTTAAAGAAGGATAATCTTCCCGAAAGAGATTGCCATTTATCGTTGAAGATGGATAAGCTTCTTGAAATATATTACCACTTATCTTTGAAGAAGGAAAAACTTCTATGAAGAGATTGCCACTTATTGTAGAAAATGGATAAGCTTCTCGAAAGAGATTTCCACTTACCATTGAAGAAGCATAAGATTCTCTAAAGAGATTTCCACTTATCGTTGAAGACGGATAATCTTCACTAAAGAGATTGCCACTTACCGTTGAAGACGGATAGGCTTCTCTCAAGAGATTGCCACTTATCGTTGAAAATGGATAAGCTTCTCGAAAGGTATTGCCACTTATCGTTGAAGAAGGATAAGCTTCTCTAAAGAGATTTCCACTTATCGTTGAAAATGCATAAGCTTCTCGAAAGAGATTGCCACTTATCGTGGAAAATTGATAAGCTTATCGAAAGACATTGCCTCATATCGTTGAAAATGGATAAGCTTCTCGAAAAAGATCTCCACTTATCGTTAAAGAAGGTTACGCTTCTCTAAAGAGATTTCCACTTATCGTTGAAAATGGATAAGCTTCTCGAAAGTGATTGCCATTATCACTTAAGAAGGATAAGCTTCTCGAAATAAATTTCCACTTATCGTTGAAGAAGGATGATCTCTCTAAAGATATTTCCACTTATTGTTGAAAATGGATAACCTTCTTGAAAGAGATTGCCACTTATTGTTAAAATGGATAAGCTTCTCGAAAGTGATTGCCACTTTATCGTTGAAGAAGGATATGCTTCCCTGAAGAAATTGCCACTTATCGTTGAAAATGGATAAGCTTCTCGAAAGAGATTTCCACTTATCATTGAAAATTTATAAGCTTCTCGAAAGACATTGTTGTTGCACCCCAAAATTTGACCAACCTTTTCTTAACTTGGGTTATATTTCATTTAATTTTTCTTCTAGCATTTGCATTGTATAGCATTGTTCATTTACCAGGGGATCAAGAGATTGGGCATAGCAAGAGAAGGTCACCAAGAGTGTTGAGCCTAAGCAAGGGGTTTACTCATGCATGAGTGGTCATCAAGGTCATCAAGAGGTGGTCAAAGTTTTGTGAAAGATTTGTTGAGTGTATGTCGATTAGCTCCTAACTTAGAGACCAGTTGAAGATCCTCATAGGATTATGAATTCATGATTATGGATATGGGATTTTGAGGAAGCTCATTCAAGGCTTTGAGAGCCATGTTGGAGTTTGTTCAAGTTGTTGTGTCATGTGTAAGAAGCCACAGCTAAAGGTGTTGTAGTTAGAGTTTTCATCTGGTCAACCCTCAGTCAATTGTGAAATTGAAGGAGATCAAGACTCAATCCCAAGTCTTTGTGGTCATGGGATGTTGTGTTGAGATGTCTAATATATCATTTCAAGTTCAATTCATCAAGAATCAAGAGTGTGAGAAGTTGCTAAATTAGGGTTCTCAGTGTAAAATCCCCTATTTAGTGCCCAACATGAAACTTGTAGAGCATGTTTCTAGATTTATTTTGAGTACTAGAAGTCTTTCATCTGATTTCTAGAACTCAAGTTATGATGCTGACAAGTTACAGGTCCTTAGATGAATGTGATTTTGGTCAACAAAAGTCAACCAACTTCCAAGACATTTTTGACCTAGAAGGATGTTTCTCCTCACTTTGACCCAAACATGAAAGTTGTTCCTCATGATCTTAGCTTTCCAAAGAGTACTAGAAGTCCTTCATCTGATTTATAAAACTCATGTTATGAGGCTTGTAAGGCAGGGGTATTTTGGGAAAGCAGGATTACAGGTCATTTTCATTATAGGTCCATTTCACTATCTTGCACACATTAAATGAAACATTTCTCAATAGGAAACTTGCTCCAAATGGTCCTAATTTCATCACCAAACCATCTCATATCATGATTGAAGCTTAGATTGGAGAATTGGTGTGAGACTTTTTCATGAAGAAAGCTTAAAAGGCGGAAATGGCAATTAATGGATTTTGAACCAAAATAAGTCATGTTTATACATTTTTTGAGTCACAAAGATGTAATAAACTAGACGCAAGTATTGGATTTTAGTTTTGGTGCCATTTTCATGAGTAGTTCAATGGAAACTTTGATTGAAAAATTGATAAACCACTTTCAACCATGTGATCAAACAAGGGCTGAATCTCATCCACATGATCAAATTAAGTTCCCAACAATGATTTTGAATGACAAACAAGGGGAATTAAGGCTTATTTCACATATGCATGAGCATGGAAAAGTGAAATTGGGTATTTTGCAAATTTACATAATTGAGCCACATTTAGGCCTCCAAGTGATTCCTAACCCATCATATATAAGGTTAAAATGAATTTTGAGCATTCATTTATGTTGATTCGTGCCGAGATAGCTCAAGAGCAGTTGGAGTAAGCAAGCCAAATTCAAAAATCGTGAATCAGAATTGAGGAGTTTTCAAAGCAATTCAAGGTCAAATTCATCTTCCTCGAGCTTCCTTGAGTGGATTTGCAGAGTTTCATCAAGATTCAACTCAACAATTCTCTCAATCCTTGATGAATTAGCTTGCCATTTGTGTGTGTTTGGGATGTATGAACTTCCTGCTTGGATTCTGGATGCAATTGGCTGTTGATTGTGAACATTTCAGTATGACATGCGTTTTTTGTTTTCTTCGATTTGGCTTGTTAAGCATGACTAATGAAAACTAAGCTCATGTTTGAGATTTACGTGAGTTGTAGATGAATTTTGACTATGGTTTTGCATGATTCGGTGTTGTTTGGATTCACCTGTGATTGTGTCTCGCCGGAGAAGATGACCGGAGCCACCGTGCTCCGGCCATCTAGTTTTTCCCTCTGTTTTGTTTAAATGAAGGAGATGATACGTGGCTTGCTTGTGAGCCTTTGGATTTGTGCTGATTAGTTGACTAAGACCAGATCTGATGGTTGTAATTTGATTTCATTTTGTGGTGGGAATTTGGTGGTTACGTGGCATGTCCTTGGCCTTTGATTTGTATGACTCAGGTTGCTTTTTATGGTTGAGATCTTGTTGACTCGACTTTAAGTGAAACGTGCGTTTCACAAGCTTGCATTCCAGCCCTTGGATCGTTTGACTGGTCTTGGATCTTGTGGCTGTGATTTATTTGGTTTTTGTTTTTAATTCTGATTATACGCGTCGCATGTTTTGGCCCCTTGGATTGATTGACTGGTGGTGGTATCGTGTGGCTGAGTTTATTTCTCCTTTGTTTGGCTGATTTAGTGGATTGGGCCCTCATTTGCTTCTGGCACCCCCCTCAAGCCAGGCCCAAGCTTTTACACGTCTGTTTGTTGCTATTTGCACTGTGGATTTTCCTTTTTCTTTTAATTTTATTTTTTTATTTTTGTTTTGTGTTGTTTTAAATTAATTCAATATAAAATATTCCTCCAATCGATAAATTCATCAAAAAATACTTTCTGGTCAATTTAAAATGTCTTTTATTTTTTAGAATTTTTATTTTATTATTTTGGATTATTTTTCATTTAAAAAAGGAATTATTAATGGGAGGTGTATTTGTTTGGATTAATTTTTGACATTGTTCGTTTTTGATTTGTTTCTCCCATTTCCTTTTGATCCAATGACTAAAAATTAATCCTCATATCCATGATGAGTTGATGAGTTTTTGAGGACCATTTTTCCTCTGTTTGGTTGACTTTTGGGTTGATTTTGATTGCATTTCCTTTGACCCTTGACAATCCTCATTCACAATGGGACACCCTTGTGAATCAATTTCTTTGGTGGTGTTGTGAATTGATTTTGATTGTGTTTTCTTGGCTTCTATTTGCCAACATGTTTATGGACATTGTGCATTTTATTTGGTTATTTTTGAATCATTTTCCTAATTTTGACGTAACTTGCATGTCAAGTTACCCCAAATGGAGGTTCATACATACACATTAACCTAGTTTGTATTGGATATGAATTTGATGGATCCTTTGAGCCTTTGATTCCTTTTGATTCATGTTGATAACATGTTAAGGTTGCTGGTTGCTTAATTTTAGGTCATGATATGGTGTTTTGCTTGTTCATTTGTGTGTTTATTTTGATGCTTCCATTTAGGGTTTCCATATGTGACATGTTTGCATCCTCTTATGTATGAGCTTGTTTTCTCTTATGATGTGATTGCTTTTGCTTTTGAGCTCTCTTATCTCATATCCCATTATGTCCCATGACCTTGGAGTGTCATTTAAGGTGGCTTAGTCCCTCCTTAGGAAGTATTTGAAGCATACCAAAAATGATGAATCCTTGAGGACTCCTTTGTGCTTCTTTTGCACTTTTGTTTGTGATGCTTACGGTTGAGTGCATATTATGAGTTCCTTGCTGTCCTCATATTGCCTCCCATCCTCAGTTTGGTTTTGAGCTTATTTTCCTTTCATTTGATTTGCCTTTTGGCCCTTGTGGTTGATGTTGTTTGACTTAGGTCATTTCATCCCACTTTTGGTGCATTTTTGTGTGGTTTCTTCTTGTTATTTGATTTCATCTTGTGCATTTCTTTCTCTCTTCTTTTCTTGCATTCTCATATGCATGCGTGAGGTTGAGATGAGCTTGTGGAGGCTACTGCCCCACACATATTTCCTCCCTCACTTTCATCGTACTTGTGCATTCTATGTGTGCATTCTTGCATTTTTATGTTCTTTCTTCTTGTTCTTCTTTTGTCTCTCCTTCCCTTAGGACCTTTAATCTCTCTTCTTCAAGAGAGGTTATGATAGACAATAGGTGCTTAACCATGCATGATAACATTAGGTAGTTCCCTTTTGTATCCCAACTCTAAGTCCACTTTGCATGATAACTTTAGGAATGAGTTAGTCTCCCTCTAGAAGTCCTTTCTTCTCTTCTCATCTTCATACAATCTTAACATACTTAATAACAATAATGGATGTTGTGCCATGAGCCTCGTACTTGGGAAATAATGATTGAGTGGTTACCTCTCAATTGCCTAGAGTGTTTAGTATACGTCCTTAGGACGATATGCGACGCATTCGATCCTAGGTTTTAGACTTTAGTACAACATACATTATAAACACTCAAATTCAAAACACTTCTTCTCTAAAACCACAAAAACACTTCAAATCTTGTTCATCCCTCAGGATCTTCATCAAGGAAAATCTTTTTATATAAAAGTGTGTTGTTAACTTTTAGTTCTACCGCAAACGGTAACGCCTAAGTCTCCAATGGCCGAGCTGCATACACCAACTGCTAGAACTACTTGTTAACCCTACTTGGGTCTAAAAAATTTTGAACCAACATGTGGTCTTTTTAGCCCGAACTACGTTTGCTCTGATCTTTCATACTAGATGAAAGTACATAGGCACAAGACGCGATGTATTGGCGACAACCTTCCCCCTTTCACCCGTAGTTAGCCGAACTATGTTGACTTTGACTTTCCCATTGCACGAGGGAATACGTAGGCACAGAGCGGCAGTGCTCTGCCGAGTCTCTTTTCTTTTCTTTTGTCTCTTGGCCTTTAGGGTAGATAGTTTTAACACACCCTTTTAGATAGACAACAAAGCGTGGATCCTGTTGCACCCCAAAATTTGCCCAACTTTTCTTTACCCAGCTTATGTTTCATTTCATTCACATTAGCATTATCATTTGCATTTCATTGACATGTATGCAGGAGATCAAGAGGTATGATTACCAATCAAGATCTATACAAGACTATGAAGCTGGATAAGAAGGTTATTCAAGTGTTCAAGGGTTGATATCCTTGTCAGAAAAGATAAAAGATCCTCACAGAGAGTGGTTGAAACCAAGTGTGTGTGTCTCCTAACTTGAGAGTTGTGGGAAGCTATCAGATGATTCTGAGGCCATGAAAATGGACCTGAGGTCTTGAGAGAGCTCATGAGGAGTGTTGAAGATCACTTTGAGGCCTAGACAGGTCATTGTGCAAGATTGAGAAGCCTCAGCCAGGAGTAGTGCAATTAGGGTTTGAGGGGGTCAACCCTAAGTCAACTGATGATTTAAACAAGATTGAGACCTAATTCAAAGGCCATGTGATCATGGATTGACACATTGAGATTTGATAAGGATGATTCCAAGGTTAACTCATCATGATTGAAGAGTTTGAGAAGTTTCAAGCTAGGGTTTCTAAGGCTTGACAGTGTAAAATCCCCTAGTTTGACCCCTATCTTCAAGGAACTTTAGCTTAAGATGTGATTGTCATATCATCTTACCCCCAACATGAATGTTGTAGAGCATGATCTTAGCTTTAATTTGAGTGCTATAAGTCCTTGATAGGATTTGTAGAACTCAAGTTATGACTGTGACAAGTTACAGGTCATCTGAGGTATGTGAATTTGGAGCTTGAAAGTTGTCCAACTTGCATGAAACTTTTGCCCTAGAAGGATTATTCCTATGAACTTTTGTTCAACATGAATGTTGTTCCTTATCCTCTTAGCTTTCTATAGAGTACTAGAAGTCCTTGATAGGATTTGTAGAACTCAAGTTATGGCTTTGACAAGTCAAGGGTATTTTGGTCATTTGGAGATTATAGGTCATTTCAACCATAAGGCCATAACTCCTATTTCCAAGCTTCAAATGGGAAAATGTCCAACATAAAACTTGTTCAAAATGATGTTTTAAGGCTAGTCAAGAGGTCATGAGAGGTTGGAATTGCTTTTATATCAAAATCACAAAAATGGCTTAAAATAAGGATGATTTTCAAATGAACCAAAGATGGAAGTTGAGATTTTTGATCTACATGTCCAAACCAAGGCATGTAATATGTAATTTTGATTCTAAAACATATTTTAAGAACATTGGTATTGCCACAATTTTGACTTGAGGTTTAATTTGTGGACTTGCTTTGAAAAGTAGTTACTTACATCTTAAGTAACATTTGCCAAACCAAAATTCAAGGCATGACCAAGGCTTCTTTCAATCCAAACACATCCAAAATATCATTATGAGAGAAATTGGAAGAAAAGGAGGGTGAATACAAGCTGCTAACAAAATTGGTATGACCATGGCATGAGATTGAAATTTTCATGAAGTGAGATATTGAATTTCTCATTAGAAGGATCTAGAGCTTTCTAGATCATCCATACATGTTCTATATATTGAATAGAGGTGATCCAAGGCCAAGGTTGGTGTTAATTGAAGGAGAGAATAGAGATTGAGATGGGTAGACATCTTCCGAGCATACATCACTAAATGACTTTGAGGACAGGAGATACCTTTGTACTTTTCAAAGTCAAATACCTTAAATTTGTGTGGTATTTTAACATTTGGGACCGAGCAGAGGTCGGCGGCATCTTTTCCAAACAAGTCCTGTCCGTGAATAGCTTAAAGTTCTTTCTAGATTTTTAAGAACTGTTCTTGCAATTCATCCATCCTTTCATATACTCCCATATCCTTACTTGGAGCGGCGTGAAAAATCTGTTCTTTTGGAGTAGTATGTATCACAGGTTATGGTACAGACATTTCTACTATGGTTCTTGGCGCCTCAGTGACTTGAAGTCTGTAACCTTCAGGTTCAAGAACCTCTGCCATGGCTCTTGCATCTTCATTGACCTAAAGTTTGTAACCTTCAGGCTTATAGACTCCAGCTGTAGCTCTTGGATCTTCAGTGATTGGAGGTATATAACCTTCAAGCACAAAATTGAAAGGCATGCCCCAGGGAAAACCTTTAGGAATGGTGTACTGAGGAAGACTGACGGGTACCTTAAAGACTGGTGCGGAGACAATTTCTGAGATCACAATCCTCTGAGACTGTTGATCCTGAGATTCTTCCATTGTTTCTATCATGATGTCGAGTCTTTCCATATTTTCCTTTAGAGTAATGACCTCCTCTCTTAGTTCTCTGTTTTCTTCTTCTAGATCGTTCATTTTCTTCTGACGATTGGCTCGAGTGTTGTATGAATGATACAATTTGACTCTAAAGTGTGAAAAATATGTGTAAGTTTTTTGTGAAATATGTGGAATGCTAGAATGATGCATGATATGCAAAGGATGTAAATGCTCTTTTGTTGTGTTTTTTCCTTATTTTAGAAGAACTTTCAATATTTATGTTGCAAATATCATTCAGCGGATAAACACCAACACTTTTGTTTGATAAACTGAAAAGATTACAAAAGTACAATGTTCATAATGCATGGAAGGGAAACTAGACCTATAGATACTAAAGAACTCTTTTTCTATGTGGTTCAAACCTCTTGTTGCTGACTTTTCTTCTGCTTCTTGAATCGGGCTTCCTCAACTATCGGCAGGTTGACAATCTTCTTCCAAGTGAAAGGAGAGAGTAAATTTTCCTGTTATCCTTGTCTTTCTATAGCATGTTGTTCAAGTATATCAATCTAAGCAAGTTTTTCTTTTAGCAGTTTTTGGATTTTTGCATTCTCCAAGTTGACAATTTGATACTTGTTCCTCCAAGAGTTCCTTTTGCATTGAGTTTTGTTAAAAGTAATCTAGAGTTTCTATATGTCGTTCATGAAGTATGGGATAGATTCCTTTAGCAGAAAAACTTCTTGGTGAGGGTAAGGCATCCTCAACTTGATGGCTCTAGTTTACACCCATTCGAGATAAGGCTTCGCAGAGGCGCAGGTTGGTTTTCCCAAAGATTCTCTTCCATTTTTGTGAATATGACGCCAGGAATATACAATTTCTCCTTTAAGTGTTCTGTCATTTTCTCCCTCCTTGAAGAAAAGACCTTCCATATGAATGTTGTATGGTATGTTTTTCATAGAGTAACCAAGCTGACGACGAGCTAAAACTGGGGTGGTAGTTGATCCCTCCTTTAATACCAATGAGGGGTACATTGGAGAAACTTCCAGAAATGTCAATGATCTTTGTTCCGTCATAGACCTGTTTGTACCAATCTATGTCACAGTGAGTGAGAGGCATAATCTTTTGCGACCATCGCCTACCACTTTTGAGATCTCAAAAAGCCATAGATTTGGGCAAGTGAGAAATGAAGCATTTTTAGAGTAATGGTACACAACATATAATCATTCCCATGCGGTATAAGTTCCTTAGATGTATGGGGTGATAAGCATCTGCTAGCAAATTCAGGACTAGATTCCCAAGTAAGAATATTTTGATAGCGTTGATATCGACAATGTCGTCGATGTTGGGAAAGAGGAACAATCCATAGATGAGAAGAACAAAGATATCCTCGAAAGCAAATATGTTTCCTATACTGGCAAAGTATTGGGCTCTTTCCATCAAAACCATAGCTGGTAATTCTTGAATTCCTCCCTTGGTGGTTATGTGAGCTTTGATATTTGACACTTCCAAGGAGGTAGCTCTTGCAACGGTCTGATCTTTGGGAATATCTTCTAAACCGGAAAACGGGTCTCGGTCAGAAACGGGTACATCAATCAAATGAGAGTACTCTTTCAATGTTGCTGTGAGCTGATAATCTGGAAATGTGGAGTAGTGGTACACCGGATCATAGAACTGAACCAATATAGATAAGACTCCTTCCACCATGTTGAGCTTTAAAAAGAAACAAAAGTCCTCCATACTAAGCTCTGAATGCTTCAGGGTTAGTAACCAATCTTCCCAATTTCCTCAGTTCTTCCAGTTTTGGACTTTTGAAGGTGTACTTCTGAGTTTTTCTTCTACCAAAATCCATAGCACAGTTTTTAATATTTGCAACAACCATATTTTTTAGTTCTTTTGAGAAGTTTGAAAAAATAATTATTGAAATATTTTGATGAATGCATGTATGCACAAACACATATATTTACAAACATGGGTTTAAGGGTCTATCGTCACGAGCATGGGGTCATGGATCTACCCGCATCCCAGAGGTATGTACTAGGGGTTCATTTTGTACCTATAGAACGGGTTCTAAAAAGGTTCCAAAAATCACTGAGCCCTCTATAGAATATTAATAGCAAACCGATTAACTCATGGGAGCTTGTAGCGGGGAAATTTGTGAGTGTAAGTTATTGATTAACTTAACTCAAAATGCAAGAGTCTCCACCGCACTTTTATTTTATCTAAAAAGGAAAGTAAAAAGAGCGAACAAAACCTAAGAGTTATAAAACAAGAATAAGTAAACAGAGATCTGAGTAAGAGGGTTGGTTACGCGATGGGAAGGTGTTAGATCCTAAAACGTCTATAGTACTCTCTATAGGAGCCCTTTGAAATATCTACATTTTTTGGTTTAAAAAGGTTTGCTTGAAAGGAGATTGGGGATATGAGAAGTGAATTATTTTTTAAGATTTTTGTGTTTGGAGAGACTTATTGCCTCATGCCTACATACCCACAAAGTGCAATATAGGATCAAAACCCTAACTTCATCTACACCCTAACTCCAATGAATTTAAAAAGGAAAATGACTTTTAAAAGTGTATTCCAAGGCAAAAATCAAAAGACAGCGAAAGAATAAGGAGAAAGGACCAAAACAGTCCCAAAAACAAGTAAAAAGCACAAATCTGCCACTAGTTAATAGATTAACCATTTTCCAGTGCAAATGTGTAAATCGATTAACACTCCTAAGACAACAAATTTTTTTGAAAAAAATTCAGCATCCATGATCCAACCATCTCTTCAAATACCTCATGATCATGAATGAGATTAGCACGAAATTTTAAGTGAAACAACAACAAATAGCACCAATAAAACACAATTTGCAAGATCCAAAGATCAAGAAACAAAAATTAATAATAAATCACATTGTGAAGGATGGATCAAGAAAAACAATGGTGGAATGAAGGTTTACCACTTTAAATCTGAAATTGCTTCAAAAAACTTCAAGAACCACACTCCAAAGCCTTGATCTACTGAAATTGATGATGAAAAAGTGAATGGATGAAGGTTTAGCTCAATGGTTAGTAAGTTTTAATGATGAACTTACTAACTTTCAAAGGAAGAAAGAGCTTTGGTGAATTTGGTAGTTGGAGAAAAAGAGAGTCAAGAAGAAATTTAACAAGGTGAACTTGGCAATCAAAAGCTTGTGGAATGAATGAAATGAGACCTCTATTTATAGGATTTAGACTTGGAAATTTTGGTGGTTTGGAATTTGGTTTGGAACCAAAATTACGCTTGGAGTTTGAATTTGGAGGCAAAATCAAGATCAAGTGGTGATTAGTGAAGGTGTAGGGTGGGAATCAATTATGATGAGGCAGGGGAATAAAAATGAAGTGATCTAGAATATTCTCATGATGAGACATTTGAATTTAGTGCCAAAAATAATGCTGAATTTGAATTTGTTGTATTTTCACAAAAAACACAGTGGTTAATCAATTAACCATTTACACAGTAAAAATTGTGAAAAATTTCCTTTTGATGTGTTGTCTTGGTTCTGGCTTGATTTTTCTGACTTGTCAAAGAAGGCTTGGAAAAAACCACATGAACCTTCGAGTCTCTTGAATAAAAATCAATTAAATCTTGAGAAACTCTTGATCAAATTATTTTAAGTTGTTTGCGGATCAACTTTGACTTTTGTTTACACGAAATTTATTCGAGCTGAGGGATTGTTGATTGATGTTCTTGATTCTAACCTCTTCCTGAAAAAAGTTAGTAAAGGAAAAAATGAACATATTTTTGGATTTCAATTAATGGTTAGTAAACATAAATATAAACAAATATTAAACAAACAAGAAAACAAGGGTACCCGGTGATCTCTCAAGAAACAAACACACAGAGGAAGGCAAGAGAACCAAAGCTTACGGTCTTGTTTGTGGAATGAAATGTAAAATGATATGTGGAATCTTAGGGGTAAAAATCAGGGTATTACAGCTTCCCCTATTTAAGTTTCTTCTATCTGGAGATATGAAGATTGACATCTTTGTCTCGACTAGATAGAAGAGACTTAAATATAATAATAAACCCAACTTTTGGCCCTAAGAGGCCACAAAATGATATGATTATGATAATGATATACAGACACAGGACCTCTGTGGGGAAAACAAGCCACAAGAGACAAACGAACTGTTGGAGAACAAAAGAAAAGAAAAGAAACTCCGCAGGGGAAAACAAAAAGGGTGAGATTCTGTTCCGATAAGGGAAAGGAATCAACTCAACTGGGGAAGAGATGCCAACTGCCGGTTATTGGGCGAACATACTCAAACCAAAAAAAAAAGAGGTAAAATACTTTCTACTAGTTACTGAGTAGAAAATAAGAGCAATAAACACAAAAAAAGTATCATCTACCGGTTACTGGGTAGAAAAACAAAGAGATGTATTACTTATTACCAGTTACCGGGTAAAAAGTAATCCACTTGTTGAGAGATAATCAACTACCTGTTACTGGGTAGGAAAAGAAATAATGCCAACTATTGGTTACTGAGTAGTTTAGTGAGAGTAATACACTTGAAGGAAAAAGTTACCAACTATCGGTTACTAGATAGGGTAAACAAAATATAAACTACCTATTACTGGGTAGGAAAAGGAATATTAGCACAAGGAAAGATTACCAACTACCGGTTACTGGATAGAAAATAACGATAACTAACCGAAGGAGAGACAAATGCTACCTGCTACCAGTTACTGGGTAGAAAAATAATAACAACAAGCTCGGGAGGAAGGATTACCTTTTACTTGTTATTGGGTAAAAATAAAGGATAACCAACCAAAAGGGGTGAGAAATACTCAAAAGGTTAAGAAACATTATCGGCTACCTGTCACTAGGTAGAAGAGATGACGGTAACTAACAAAAAGGATGAGAGATATTACTTACTACCTGTCACTGGGTAGAAAATAAAGGCATTGAAATATCAAGGAATACCTGTTTCCAGTCACTGGGTAGGGTATTACAAATGTCGACTACCTGTCACTAGGTAAGAGGAAACAAACTCGACTACCTGTCACTGGGTAGGAGAAGGAAATAAAGGTTGACTACCTATCACTGGGTAGGACAAACAGAATTTAGCTACCTATTATTGGGTAGAAGAAGGAAATAAAGGTCGACTACCTATCATTAGGTAGGACAAAAAAACTCGACTATTTGTCACTGGGTAGGACGAGAAATATATCATTAGCTACCTGTCACCGGGCAACTCAAACCACACAACAAACTTCTCAAATAAAGACACAACCATCTATTGGGGTTGAAATATTCATAACTCTGTCGGAGAAATTCAAAAGAGATACGGGCAAGTTAAATCATGCAACAAACTTCTCAAATAAAGAGACAACCATCTGTTGGAGATTTCACAACAAACTTTTCATTGGGACTTCTTCCATAGAGATGCGATTTGATGGAAAAGCTGGTCGAATAAGGATCCATCATTTCACAATGAACTTCTCTGTTGAGGATGAATTGGAGAACTACCACTTATTGCGAAGATACAAATAAATTTATGGTGATTACACAAACTTCTCAAACAAAGAGGCTTTCACTTGTTACCAGGTGAGGTTTACCTTGCTAGGGAAATACAAGTTGCTCAAATAAAGAGGCTGCCACTTGATGTTAGGCAAAAATTATTACCAAGAGAGTGTTATCAAAACACTGCTGAAGAAATTCAAATCTTCATCATCTGATAGGGATTAATAACAGATTTCTACCGAGGAAAATAAATCCTCAAAAGGGAGAAATAAATACCTTCTCATCATCTAGGTTCCACATCCTAAAGAAAATTAAAATCACCGCTGTAAGAGACCAAAGATCACTCCAGAAACAAACTAGAGAGAAACGGTCAAACAAGACTCAACTCAATGAGGAAATAACTCAACTGGAGATCAATTCCATCCAAATAAAATCTGGGAAGGAAAGCTAAAATAAACATCTTCCACGAGGCATAAACTCAGTGGGGAATTAGAAAGGATAGGCATTCGCACTCTCTGCGGGGAAAACAACACCGGAGAGCAAGAAACCACCAACGAAAATGCAAGATGCACAATACAACAAAAACATGTTATGCTCAACAACAATGAAATGAGCATGCAATGCATATGGGTATGAATGTGCTGACAAAATAGACAAAGAGGATAAATAGAGGGTGAACAAACATTAGTACACCACAGAATACTCCGTTAATCTCAACAAGCTAGAGGCATCACTAGAGATCTTGCTAGGGATTTATTTTAAGAAAAACCTGCAAGAGATAAGAAAAAGCCACAAAAGGAAAATAAATCCTACTACAAGACTCAAATAATGCTTGGAGAGAAAGATATTGTTTGAGGAGAAAACCCAAAGATCGATCTTTAATGATCGGTAATCCACAAAGAATATAATAACATCAACTCTGTTTTAAGGAGAAAACACAAACTGTTGGGCGAACATCAATCCAAATCTTCTTGACTACATCCTTGGGATAAGAATAAAATTCATATGAACTTCGCTTCAAAAGGATGAAGAGATCTGCTGCGGAAAATAATGGATCCGCTGGGGATTGTAATCATGTAAGCATATACACAAACTTTGTTGGGGAACAACACGACTCTTATAAGGATACAAGAAAGAACTCTGAGGACTATCCAACTCTGAAAGAAACATCCTGGACTTGTCGGGGAAAATAAGAAGTTAAAATCATAACAAAAAGTCAAGTTGTGGGGGATTTTAAATCAATACCTAACACAGGGTGACAGAAATTCCCGACAGATTACTGCCATATCAACATTTCTTAGAAGAAAGCAACATTGTTCTTTGCTTGGGAAACATCCAAAGTAAATATGCATAACCTCTACTAGGAATCAACAAGGACAAATCTATGCGTGGGCATTAACATCAAAGAGAAGCGGACCTCAAAAAAACTGCTCAACTGTCTGATCATAACCTGGCTAGATGAAGGAAAAATACTCAGTTGGAGAAAATTTGAATCAAGACTTAGTTGGGGAAAGCCGAACAACACCCGTCTAGTTATCCATAGGAACAAAACTCTGCTAAGGAAATATCAACAAGCTTTGCTGGAGAAACATCAACACAACTCTATTAGGGAGCTGTCAATAAATTCTAGCAGAGGAGTAAGAACGAACCCTACTGAGGAAAATATCAACAAACTCTACCGGGGAGAGTATCAACAAGAACAAACTTTGCTGAAGAAATCACTAAGTTTTGCGCTTCGAGATTTTACCATTCTTGGGATTACTGTTGACATTCCTTTTTATATTTTCATAATTCAAAGGAAAATGATTTTATAGTTTTCAAAATTTAAATCAATTATTCACATTTGTTTCAAAAATCATCATCAAAAATAAAATGAAACTTTGCAAACAGAAAAAAAAAAATAGGAATTGCAAATAAAGGGACAAAGGCCCAAATTTTATTGATAGAATGGTGGTTCGCAAAAGGCATAACTCACGGATCATTACAAAGTTTGAAAAATGGTAAATACAATGGAAGGGCTACATTGAAATACATTATTCTCCCTAACAACTTTCAATTCCACTGTGCTTGAGACTTCAAGTGAGGATGATTGAAGTAAAGTCCTTGATAGGAAATATTGCTTCAAGCGATCAAGACTGGCTAGATAAAGTTACTTGCCATAATCCATAACTTTTTCCTAGATTTCCCTCTCGAGTGTTCAATCTACCAGGATGATTATTTCTGTTTTTGTCTCTAATTTTTGCCTGGACCGCCCAAAGCTAGAGGGATTATACCTGAGTGAATCGCACACTCAAAGATATAACAGAGTCTCCACCGAATTTTATTTAGGCCCGAAGGACAGGGAAAATATCGATAAAACCCAAGGGAAGAGAAACAGGAAAGAGGGTCGGTTATGCGAAAGGAAGGTACTAGCACCTTGAACATCCTTCGTACCCGACGAGAACCATTTCGCTTACTTCTAGGTTTGGATATGTTATCTATCTAAAGGCTTCTAACTAAAAAAGAAGGAAAGGAGAGAGGAAAAGAAAAGGAAAAGAACGTGCTCACGGAGGATTGGGGCCATCGTGCCTACGTACCCTCATAGTGAAATGAGGAAGTCAAAGCTCCGTAGTTCAGGAACCAAGGAAAAGAAGAAGATCTTGATGGACCAGAGAGACAAAAGAAGATGGAGGAAGGTGGATCGCCAAGATTTCATAATCTTGTGCCTACGTACGTACCCTCATAGTGCAATGAGGAAATTAGAGCCTATGTAGTTCTGAAACCAACGCTAAAAAAAGGACAGAGACAGCGTCAAAGCCAAGAACGAAGAGAGGAAAGCAATTCCCTTCTATGGAAACAAGAGTCATGGTGTTAAAACCAAGAAAGACAAAAAGGAAGTCTGTTGAGGAACACAAAAGATAAGTAAAAGCTCCACATGGGAACACATAAGAATAGAGATGACTCCACTCAGGGGAAAACAAAAGAATGGCGACGGGGTCGGGGAAACAAAAAGACAAGAATCGAGCATTAACTGGTAGGCAGTAGTTACCAAAGAAAAACAAGAGAAAGATTACTATACATGGCCAGATGCCACACAAGCCACACTACTCTCCACTTTAATTCTAAGTGTATACTCAAGCCTTGGTAGTGGGCTTATCTCTCATGGAACCACCCCATCCAATAGCACAACAATAGCAACATAACAGGATAATAATAATAATATGCAACAGTAAAATGCAAATGCAATAATATACAATAGATAATTTACATAAAACCAAATAATTGCACAAAAGTAAACACCCAATGAAACAGAAACAGACAAGCACTAGGATTGACTCGCATAGGGAACCAGAGTCCCCAGCAGAGTCGCCAACTTTCACAACTGCGAAAAACAATCGGCAGAAACAAACAGAAGAGTCGCCACCGAATGTTATTTATCCTAAAGGAGGGAAAGGAAATGATCTAAGAAAACCTATGAGAAAGGAGAAGACAAGGTCATCACAACCAAATATTGGGTTCAAGAGTCGTTTACACAAGGGGAAGCCATGAGCACCCTCACGTCCGTTGTACTCAACAGGATCCACGCTTGTTGTCTAATCAAAGGGTGGGTTATCTAAAAGCTACTGCTAAATGGAAATGAGAGAAAAAAATAAAAAGGAGACTCAATAGGACATCGCCGCCCTATGCCTACATATTCCCTCATGCAATAGGAAAGTCAGAGTCAATGTAGTTCGGAAAACTCAGGTGAAGGGGGGAGGTTGCTCGCCAAGACATCACTATCTTGTGCCTATGTATCCTCATCTGGTATGAGAAATCTAAGCAATCGTAGTTCGGCAAACGAAACCACAAGTCAGTTAACTGTTTTTTATGAGCGATGTTAAATTCCCATCCCAACAGTTAGGGTTGATGCCTATTTACGGTAGAATGAAAAAGTGACGTACTCTTTTCGAAAAATGAGTTTGAAGAACAACTCACGAAGGATAAAAAGTTTGAAGTTTGTTTGTGATTTTTAATGAAGTGAATTGATTTTCATTGTGATTCACGTTGCACTAAAAACTACGATATGTTGGACTAGGAGGCCTTAAGGGAGCATGCAAGAACACAACAAAACAAGAAAGCAAGGAAAAAACAGCAGCTACAACAGCGCTTCATGCACAAAGCATCAATAAATTCCAACAAGGCAGCACAACAGCATTCAACAACTACTAATTCAACACAAAAAGCAGATGTAAAAGGCAGGCAGCAAGCAAGAATAACATACAATAACATTTAAATTCAGAACAAAACAACTCTAGAAAACAGGGCAACAAGCATGCTTTACCACAATCAACATGAATAAGCATCAATCATGACCGAGTATCAAGAAAAGATGGACATGCATTAAAAATCAAACACAAGTGTTCAACAAGATTGCATCATCAAGTATTTAACAAGAACAACATGTTATTCACATCAATTAATCAATTTAATCGATCATGTGACAAATGGAATCAGAAGCAAACACGAACATGCATCACAAGTCCAGCAAGATAATCATCAACCATTAACAATTAATATGATACAAATGAGCAAGCACATGGTCATCACATCAAGCAAGCAACATAAGCATTTCAAACATTTATCAAAGGAAACCAAAAGTTGTGTGTCGAAGAATCGCAATCAAACAATCAACCATGATGAAACAGATTAAAAACAATCCATACAAATACATCATATTAATCCATGAAGGTTGAAGGTGGAAAGAAATCAAAACATGCTTCAAAGCAACCAAAAATCACATTCTGGTCCAGTGTTATTCGATTAACCATTTGCAATGCAAATGTGGTTAATCGATTAACCACTTGGAAAATGCTGATTACACTGGTTAATCGATTAATCCTTCAAAATTTTGAAAAATTGCGCCATTTGGAGGGAAACTTGCACACTCGTCCGTTTCCACCAGTTCTGAGCTATGTTAAGCCTCTGAAACTTGCCTTTTGACATTGTATTTATGAAAATTCCTGAAATAACATGTGACCTATCTTCTGTGCCAAAAATAACCTGCTGGATAAAATAAATTCGGACACTCGATTTCTAGGCAAAATAAATGTCGAAGCCTCTGACGCTCACTGTTTAAAACCTTACAATAAAATAGAACCTTGAGCCAAGAAACCTCTTGATCCCATGTCTCAAGAACCCATGCCATGATATGCAAAAATGAAAAATGCAGAGAAACACAGGCCAGTTAAGGTCAAAACAAAAGGGAAAATTTTGGAGTGTTACATTGTGGACGAGAATACTTATGTAGTTAATGTGAATCAATTGTGTTAAAATGATGTAAATGAGATGTGTGATTATTGGTGTTTAATTAGGCTACCCTTGTATACTTTTGCACCATTATATATTTTGAGCGTATTCTCACCCCATTTGTTGTTTATGTGGTTCTGTGCTTCTTCTTGGGGGTACATATGAGCATGTAAATGAGTAACTTCTTATAAGTTGAAGCATGGCATTGAGGCTATTCTTCTTTTCTCGTTTTTTACAATATGTAGATTATGTTGCTCTGATCTGTAACACCGGACGGGCTATCATTATGTTCCATTATTTTTTATTATTTTTAGGTTGTTGATGTGAAGACATTCTTCTGTTAGACGACGACGACTTGTCTAGAGGGGGCGGGTGAATAGACACCCAAGCCAAAATCACCAAATAAAATTTGGGTTTTAAAGTTATTTGAAAAAAGAGTGAGCGCGAAAGGTTTTTGTATGGATCGATAAATGTCGTCTATACGAACCTAGTTATTGGAACACGAATATGCAAAGCCAATTATGGAATGACAAACACAATAATTGAACTTAACCTTTAATCGAGTCTCACGTTATTACTCATTTAAACTATTTGACATAGTAATGTTATTTCCAATGATAATGAGAAAAAATATTGAACTACATAATTTATCAAACACTTGGTGTGCGAACGAATTTTCAGAATTTCCTTTGTGTTGTTGTTGATATGAAAACCACTTATAAACAAAGTGATTATAAGCTAATCAACAATCAAGTTAAAACCAAAAGATCACAGGAAAATTCTTTCGATTCGATCGATTGATCAATGCTATTTGATAAATTGCGTAATGAATAATAAAGCAGGGAAATTGATAATAGAGAGATCGACACGAGGATTTGTTTACGCAGTTCCCCACTTTCGTCCTCGCGTGTGGGTATGTTTGCGCCTAATTTCCAATGTGGAATTAGGATACCTTCTTAATATGAAAAGAGTAGATGTACAAGAGAAGTGTTCGATATCAACTATACAAACACCACTGGTTTTGATGTTAATTCAACCCCTTCTCTTCTTTTGATCTTGAAAAATACCAAGATAACAATGGATGCCATTTGAATTGTCGATATTGCTACTCCTTTGCATTCTTTATCTCCATGCTTTCGCGCACGATCAATTGCACCGATTGTACCACAAGATTTCAATTTAATTTGTTGTTCTGCGTTACTTTCTTTGCATTCTTTATTTCCAAAGGATTCTTCGTGTACTTTATCTCCAAAGGCTTTCACAATGTTGCAATCCTCTCTTGAATGTCTTGCACGAAAATCCTCAAATCTACACACGATCTTGGAGGACAAACCTGTGGTTCTTCCAGATGAAGACCCCTACAAATCTCGACCTGATATTCTCAGCTACACAAGAACATAATCAGATGTTATAAGGCTTTCGCCTAGCTGGCACCCCAATAAAATATTATTATGTGTGATTTGTCAGTATGTTAACATAGGAAAGAGGTTGAAGATGATGAGCAAATGCAAGCTAATTTTATGGTATTACCAGTTTGGAATGAAGCATGAATGATGTATTTATAGTTTTGGAATATTGGTGGAAAAGAAGTAATTTTTGGAATAAAAGGAATTAAAAAATTGACCAGTTTAAACAGTATGCGTCGACCTGAAGGTTGGATGTGCCAGCACATAATGTCAAAAATAACAGCATGTGTCAACCTGAAAGGGCTTATGAGTTGACCCAAATCAAACAGAGACTACAGCCTTATTTTGGACTGTAGATGTGTCGGCCTGAAACATGTATATGTCGGCACATAAAACTTAAGTTACATTATGTGTCGGCTTGAAAGGCTTATGTGCTGACCTGACTTTGACAGAGGCTACAGGCTTCATTATTGAGTTACATGTGCTAACCTGAAAAGCGTATGTGTTAACACACGTAGTGCATTTTTATACAAAAATTTGTTTTTCATGTTTTTAGGCAAGTTCAAGGTGGTTTTTGATGATTCCTAAGACCTCTAATGCAAGGGTGCCACAAAAACTCAAAGATATTGTTTGTCATACATAAATACTAAGTTTTATTATAATTTTGACATCATGCAAAACATATAACATAGAAGTTTCACTCACATACTCCTCCTTTTTTATGATGGCAAAACTTGCGACAAGGCATTTCACGTTGATATCAAAGGTTCCCCCTAACTTTGTGCTTTCCTTCTTCATCTCGCATATTTTTCTCCCCCTTTGACAACTCAAAAAGAAGAAAATAAAATTGTGAGAAATATCATATTCCAATACAAATAGTAATATATCACTCACAGGAATTTTTGAACAGAAGAGCAACAATCACATATCCCCACATATATGTAATGAAGCCAAATTGATAAATAACCAGCATTACAAATCAAGTAACACAAATTATAATTAAATAAATAAAGAAATGCAAGAGCAAACTCATCAAGTTGCCACAATTGCGTCACACATATCAAACATATCATAAACCAATTCGCGATGCTACGCACGCATGTGCTTAGTGGAATGCCCATTTTAATTATCTCGTTTTTCTGTGTATTTTATTTGTGGCGTGCCTTCTGTGTTAGGGGTGTGGTTGAGTGCGATAGCGTGTAGCCCTTAAGTTGGAGATTAATTGGTAATTTTGGACGTTAAGGTTAATAATAAAATTATTAATCATAATGATGATTCAATGAATAATAGTAATATTGTTAATATTATTATTATTATTATTATTATTATTATTGTTATTATTATTATTATTAATATTATTATTATTATTAATAAAATGGAATAAGAATGAGTTAGGGGTTATTTGGGAAAAAGAAAAGGAATTGGAAAAGGAAAGTGGAAGGAGAAAGAAGAACACGTGACAGAAGAGGAAAATTGGAAGAAGAAGAACAAAGGCAATTGGAAGAAGGTTGAAAGAGAAGGATCTTAGAGGAAGAAGAAAGTTAGAGTTCCGAGTCATCTTCTTCAGTTGTTTGAGTTATCGAGGTAAGGGGGGGGGGGGGGGGGAGAATCGGGTCGGAATTGGTAGAGTGCATGAATATTAGGTAGAAGGCGATTTCCCCTAACCCCATAGGTTTGATGATTATGTTTTATATGATGTTGTGATTCTGAATTTGATGCTGATGTGATAAAACCATTGCATGTGTTGTTTGATCGATTTGGGGGATTTTGGGTAGTTTACACTGTTATGCCGAAATTGATTAATTTAGTAGAGCTAATGTTTAGTCGGGTAAATTGAGAATAGATTATGTAGTTAAGTGGTGGAGTATTTGTCTGATGTGGTAGAAGCTCGGTTGAGTAGAATCGGTTGAGTTCGGAGCGTTTTGCCGACTCTGAGCAGCATGATATTTATGAAATCGCAGACATTCGCCAGCTGCTTCGCTGGGCGAGCGAGTAGCGAACCTTCGCTAGGGATTCGCTGGGAGAACTAGGTAGCGAGTGCTTCCAGTAGCCACTGTCTAGCTTCGCTAGGGAGCTCGTTGAGCGAGCAAGTAGCGAGCATTCGCTGATGCTTCGACTAGCGAGTGAGCCAGCGAGCATGACAGTGTTTTGTATTTTTGTGTTGTGATGTTCTGTTCTCTTGTGCTGTTGGACCCTTGTTGGTCGTGATTGATTATGAGATTGATGTTGAACTAGGGAGAGTGTATGTATGGTGTGGGAATGTGATTTCCGTGATGTTCACGTAAATATAATATTTGAATTTATGTGAATCATGTATGTATTATGAATGAATGTGGTGTTGTGTAAGATATATATATATATATATATATATATATATATATATATATATATATATATATATATATATATATATATATATATATATATATATATATATATATATATATATATATATATATATATATATATATATATATATATATATATATATATATATATATATATATATATATATATATATATATATATATATATATATTGCTCCGGAAGGGAGTGTGGTAGGGATAGGTCATTGCTCAGATGGAGTGTATATGATATATCCTGAGTTTGATTTGCTGGGGCTCCGAAAGGGAGCGTGGTAGGGATAGATCGTTGCTCAGATGTAGTGTATGCGATCTATCCTGAGTTTGGTTGACGAACCTGTGAGTCGGTACCACATATCACGTGTTGAGTTGCATGTGTTTGCATTATCTTATATGCTATGTTGGTGCGGGACAGTAGGTCCGGGTTGACGTATGTGAAATGATGTTTTTATGTTTATTGCCTTTCATTCATGTACGCTATTACCGTTATATTTTGATCGTGATTTCTCACCTCTTTCCTGTTGTTGTGGTCTGTGCTTCTTCGAAAGTACAAATAATCCAGGTGCGTAGCTAGCTTGGATTGTGGCGAGTCGTGTTGTAGGGATGCTCTGATACATAACACCGGGGCTTTGGGGAGTTGTTTGTTTATCTGATGATTTTGTGTGCCCCTGTGGCGTATCATGTTTTGGCGAATTCTTTTAGTGAATATATGCCTGGTGTATTTTGATATGCCTGGTGTATTTTGGGCAGTTGGCCGAGGATGATGTATATGGCATGTATATGATGTTTATGGGTATATATATATATATATATATATATATATATATATATATATATATATATATATATATATATATATATATATATATATATATATATATATATATATATATATATATATATATATATATATATATATATATATATATATATATATATATATATATATATATATATATATATATATATATATATATATATATATATATATATATATATATATGATAACGAATTTTCCGCTGTTTATTATCGTTGATATCATTTAATGAAAATGTTTTGTTTGGTTTCTTCTGTGACATCCCGTGTGTGGTGCGAAACTCTGTTAATTGTTTATTTTTAAACTGCATTTATTTTATTATGGGGAGCGGGGTGTTACTCCTAGCATAGTGACAAGAACATGTCATTACTCAATCCAAGCTGAGAATATTATGATAACATAAGTCACGCAACAACAATAACAATTTATGCAATAGCAAGCTTAAAGACAATAAACAAAACGAGCCACATGCTTATACACTTAAGGACAAACTTATACAAATGTGAAAGAGTTAATACATAAAGTCATTATAAGCATATACATTGAGAACACACAATTGTTATCAATCATAATTTTTGGAAATGAAGATTCATGGTTTTCATCATTTAAGAAAATATCAAGCATCTCTAACCAACAAATAACATGCATTAAGAAAAGTCTTACTTTCAAGGAGAAATTGAAACAATACTACCTCACTCTTGATGGGATAAATGTTGCACTCATATGATGTTAAAAACTCAAAATGAATATTAGAGAAATTGTATAAAGTTCAAGAAAGTAGTTTAACTTCCCCATGAGACTAATTTCAAATTTTCCCTGCATAAGCTTAGAGAACCCTTTTGTGGTGTCACAAATAATGTTGTCAATTAGATGATCCTTGGAGGTTCTCCACTCCAATGGAAGACCATCATTCTCTTGTTGAATTTCATCATATTCCTTTTCATGGTTGTCATCTTCCTCCTTCTCAATGTCCACCGCTACAGGTTGATCATTCCCTTTTTCGGTTTCATTGAGCATGTCTTCTGTAGATGCACTTACACCATCAAAAGAAATACCTTTCCCAACATTACTTGGGAAAGACTCATCAAAGGTAACATGAACCGACTTTTGTGTCAGCAAATACTGAACTAGTTTTGAAACAAAGTTGAAAAATGAATTTATGTGTTGGCACTTAGGACTTATGTGCTGGCCTATACTGAATCAAAATCAACAAGATTTAAATGACTTCATTTCAGACCGACCTGACTGCATCATGCATCGACACATGCTTGCAGATTTTTAGAGAAACACCAAGAGACATAATTTGACATATTTGTAGACATGTGACTTGACTCATGCATGACTGAGAAAGACTTATAAGTATGTTTTGAACAATATTTGTTAAGGCTCTGTATTTGAACAATTTAGAAAAACAAGAATGCATAAATAAGGAATAAAATAAAAAAATATACATATTTGCATAATTTGATCTAGGTCACTATAAGTATGTAAATTGAAATAACTTAAAATAAAATACGATAAAATACATAGCATACTTTTAGAAAGAAAATGAAACGATACAACCTCACCGTTCAAACGAAATATGCACGAGAATTTCACGAGAAGCTCTAGAACAAGAGCTTTGACAAATGCCAACCATACCATCAACACAATATTTTCAACACATATTCATTCATCTTCGCCTTTCTAAGTTGTCTCAATATCTTATTCCAAAGGTATTTCTAGTTTATGCTTCTAGAGAAAACATTCTTTTTTCTTGACACCAAGTCAATTTGATTTGAACATGTTATCTAGCAAATGTCTTGATGTTACTATAAATACAGCCCCACAACTTCTTCATAGACTCAAGACACTTTTTCCTGCAAAATCAACAAGATAAACTAGGTACCCAATCTTTGATGGATCCTTGAGGGTGAGTAACACAATTGTTGCACTTAGGTGACAATTGATAAATGCCATTAGGGATTGAAAATCTCCTAAGTTTGCATTTGGGAATAGTATGACCTTTCATGCAACAGTAGTAACAAGTTATATTTCAAGAAATGTCATGTTTGCTATTCAAGTATTTATGATACATTTTGATAAATAAACTCATCTCTTCGTCATCCGAAACATATTTATTGATACCATTGTTGCACCCCAAAATTTGCCCAACCTTTTCTTAACTTGGTTTATGTTTCATTTCATTTTCTTCTAGCATTTGCATTGCATAGCATTGTTCATTGAGCAGGGGATCAAGAGGTTGTGCATAGCAAGAGGAGGTTACCAAGGGATTTGAGCCTAAGAAAGGGGTTTTACTCAAGCATGAATGGTCATCAAGTCACCAAGAAGTGGTCAAAGTTTTATGAAAGAGTTTATGGGTGTATGTGGAATATCTCCTAACTTGGAGACCAGTTGAAGATCATCAGAGGATTGTGAATTCATGATTATGGATATGGGATGTTGAGAAAGCTCATTGAGTGCTTTGAGAGCCATGTTGGAGCTTGTTCAAGTTGTTGTGTCATGTGGAAGAAGCCATAGTCAAGAGTGGTGCATCTAGGGTTTTCATCTGGTCAACCCTCAGTCAAAGGTGAAATTAAAGGAGATTAAGACTCAATTCCAAGTCTTTGTGATCATGTAATGTTGTGTTGAGATGACTAATATATCATTTCAAGATCAAATCAAGAAGAATCAAGAATGTGAGATGTTACTAAATTAGGGTTCTTAGTGTAAAATCCCTTGTTTAGTGCCCAACTTCAAGACCACCTATCTCAAAATACAAGTCTCATCTCATCTTGACCCTCACATGAAACTTGTAGAGCATGTTCTTAGATTTATTTTGAGTAGTATAAGTCATTCATTTGATTTATAGAACTCAAGCTATGATGCTGGCAAGTTACAGGTCCTCAGATGAATGTGATTTTGGTCAACAAAAGCAAACCAAATTCCAAGCCACCTTTGACCTAGAAGGATGTTTCTCCTCACCTTGACCAAACATGAAAGTTTTTCCTCATGATCTTATCTTTCCAAAGAGTACTAGAAGTCCTTCATATGATTTGTAGAACTCAAGTTATGAAGCCTGCAAGGTAAGGGTATTTTGGGAAAGTAAGATTATAAGTCGTTTTCATTATAGGTCCATTTGACTATCTTGCACACTTCAGTTGAAAATCTTTCCAACATCAAATGTGCTCCAAATGGGGTCATTTGCTCAACCAAACATCAAAGAACCATGGATTTGGCTTGGATTGAAGGATTGGTGTGAGACTTTTTCATGAAGAAAGCTTAAAAAAGAGAAATGGCAATTACTTGATTCTTAATCATTTCAAGATATGTTTATGCATTTTTTGAGTCACAAAGATGAGATAAACAAGATTCATACATTGGATTTGAGTTTTGGTCATGTTTTCATGTGAAATCACTTTGCCATTTCAAGTGAAACTTTGGTAATCAAATCTCAACCATTTGATCAATTCAAGGCTTGAATCCTATCCACATGATCAAAGTAAGTTCCCAGCAAGGATTTTGGATGAAAAAACAAGGGAATTGGTGCACTTTTGCGTGTGTATGAGTATGGCAAATTGAATTTGGGAATTTCAAAAGTTCACACAATTAAGTTGCAATTGGGCCTCCATGAGCTTAGGTATCCAACATATAAAAACTTTAGGTCATTTCTGAGTAAGGGGAGAGTCATTTTCGTGGAGAATAGCAGAGAGCACAGTTGGAGCAAGCAAGGAAAATTTGAAAATTGTGAAATAAAATTCAAGCTCTCTCAAAGCAATTCAAGAGCAGAATCGTCTCTAGCAAGCTTCATTGAGTGATTCTGGAGAGTTTCATCCAGTTTCTTCAAGTGTAGAAGGCTCAGTGGAAGCTCTCCACTAGGTAACCTTCAATTTAACTTATCTCTCTGTATGTGATGCATTAGCACACCATTTTTGCATGATAATGACCTAGGAAATATGTAGATTAATTCCAACTAAAATTGATTGGCATTGGTGATGATTTGTGTTTTGAGCTTCAAACTTATTGTTTGCGATTTGGCCTGATTATGAAGTGAAACTAAAAACAAACCATGGATTCGTGTTCTACGTGAGATGTATATGAAGTTTGACTATGGTTTTGCGTGATTTAGTGTTGTCTGAGTCCACTTGTGTTTTTGCTTCGCCGGAGAAGATGACCGGAGCCACCGTGCTCCGGTCACCTGTTTTTCCCTCCGTTTTGGTTTGAATGGAGAAGATAATTGTGTGGCGTGATCATGTTCGTTGGATCTTTGTTTGATTGTTTGACTGTGACCAGATCTGATGGTCACGTTTTAATCTCACTTTTGTGTTGAGTTTCATTTATTACATGGCAGCATGATGGCCTTTGGATGTTTGTTTAGTAATCATAATGTAAGGCCAGGATTGGTTGACTGAGCTTTAAGTGAAACGGTGCGTTTCACTAGCTCTTCCCTCAGCCGTTGGATTTCTTGACCTGGGCTTAATCGCGTGGCTGTTGTTTTATTTGTTTTTTTTATTTTTATTCACAAGCACGCGTGGCATATTCTGGATCTTTGGATTGATTGACTGGTAAAGTCATCATGTGGTTGAGATCATTCCTCACTGGTTGACTGTTTTCATCTGGATCTGGGCTCAAATTGCTTCTGGCACCCCCTGTTTGAGCCCAGCTTGGTTTTACACGTTATTCTGTTACTATTTGCACCATTTGTTTTTCTTTTTCTTTTTATTTTCTTTTTTTATTTTGTTTTCTCTCTGTTTGGATTTGATTAAATATAAAATACTTCCAATGGTCCAAAAATTCCATAAAAATATGTTTTAGATATTTTGAGATGTCCTCTGATTTTAGGAAATTTTTATTTTATTTTCTGGTTTTATTTTCAATTAAAAATGGAATTAAACATTTGAAGTGTTTTGTTTGAGTTAAATCTTTACATGTGTCTATTCTTTATTTGTTTCTCTTGTTTCCTTTTGATCCAATGATTGAAAATTCATCCTCTTATCCTTAGTGAGTTGATGAAGTTTTGAGGACCATTTTGCCCCTGTTTGATTGACTTTTGTTGAATTTCATTTGACCCTCGACAATCCTCATTCACAATGGAACACCCTTGTGAATCAATTTCTTTGGTGGTGTTGTGAATTGATTTTGATTGTGATCTCTTGGCTTCTATTTTCCAACATGTTTATGGACTTTGTGCATTTTATTTGGTTATTTTTGAATCATTTTCCTAATTTTGAGGTAACTTGCAAGTCAAGTTAACCCCATGGGAGGTTCATACATACACATTGACCTAGTTTGCCTTGGATATGACTTGTTGGATCCTTTGAGACTTTGATTCCTTTTGATTAATGTTGCTAACATGTTAAGGTTACTGGTTGCTCAATTTTAGGTCATGATATTGTGTTATGCTTGTTCATTTGTGTGCTTCTTTTGTTGCTCCCATTTAAGGTTTTCATATGTGACTTGTTTGCATCCTTTTGTGTGATTTCCTCTTGTGAATTTCTTTCTCTCTTCTTCTTTTGCATTCTAATATGCATGCTTGAGTGTGATATGAGCTTGTGGAGGCTACTGCCCCACACATATTTCCTCCCTCACTTTCATCCTATTTGTGCATTCTATGTTTGCATACTTGCATTTTCATGTTTTTTCTTCTTCTTCTTCTTCTTTTCTTTGCTATGCTCCCCATAAGTTCTCTAACCTCTTGAGGTTATGATAGACTTTAAGTTCAAACCATGCACGATAACATTAGGTAACTCCCTCCTTACCTCAACCATAGGACCATCTTTGCATGACAACTTTAGGATTGGTTTAGTCCCCCTTTAGAAGTCCTTTCTTCTCTTCTCATCTTCATACAATCTTAACATACTTAATAAAGATAATGGATGTTGTGCCATGAGCCTTATACTTGGGAAATGGTGATTGGGGGTCACCACTCAATTGCCTAGAGTGTTTAGTATACGTCCTTAGGACGATATGCGACGCATTCGCTCCTGGGTTTTAGACTTTAGTACAACATACATTATAAACAAATCAAACTCAAAACACTTCTTCTCTAAAAAACACAAAAACACTTCAAACCTTTTTCATCCTTCGAGATCTTAATCAAGGTGTAATACCCTAAATTTTGCCCTAAGATTAGTCGTTTCATCTGGCATCCCATTTCATTGTGCATTGCGTTTAAACTAACAACTAACGGGTGGTGCAGTTGTTTGATCGTTGCAAGAAAATATCATGTGGCGCGCTCTTTTAGTTTATAGGGTTTCTAGTGCCACTTTATTTTGAATGAATAAAATAGCACAATTGGCAAGAGACCCTGTGTAAGGAGTTGTGAGTGTGAGAGGTTGAGAGTTTGAATCCCACCTTCTTCACTTTTTGTTTTGTTTCTTTTATTTTTATTCTAACTTTTCTATTTTCATAAAAAAAAATAACAAAAATAGTTTTTTTATTATTTAATTATTATTTTCGTATTTTATTTAAATTATTTTTTAAAAAATATTATTTTTTTACTTTTTTCCATATTATTCATAAAAACATCCAAAAATCATAAAATTAAAAATATTAGAAAAGATTTTATTCTTTTAAGTTTATTTTAGTTTGTTTTTTTAGCTTTGACTAATATTAATTCAAGTTGGGCTTTAAAATAGGCATTAGGTTAGAGTTAACCTTAATTTGTTACCTATATAAACATGAGTTGCATTTGATAAAAAAAAAAGAAGGGGACAAAAGAGAAAAACGACGGCCGTTCTCACGATTTATCAGAAGAGGGAAGATAGCTTCATCATCGCCAGAGGACGAGCATCAATACCTCCATCAAATTTCATCACCGCCAATCGGCCAAAAGATTATCCTTAAATTCCGATTAATATTTATTCAGTTTATTTTGTTCCATGGTGTTGCACCCCAAAATTTGCTCAACATCTTTTACCTGGTTTATGTTTCATTGCATTATCATTTGCATAGTTCTATCATTTTCATATCATGGCATATCATTCATCCAACAGGGGATCAAGTGTGATTACTATCAAGAGAAGCCTAGCAAGAAATCTTATCCAAGCTTGAGAAGTCATCTAAGATATCAGGAGGTGGTGGGGGGTCTTGATCAGCTGAGGACCATCAAAGGGATGTGAAGTATGAGGTGTGAATATGAGATGTGTATAGAGCTCATGGAGTGCCTAGAGGGCCATGTTGGAGCTAAATCAAGCCATTGTGTCAAACGCAAGAGCCACAATTGAAGTGCAGACAATTAGGGTTTCATCTGGGTTAATCCTAAATCAGTTGAGCAATTGAAGAGTATCAAAGCCTACTTTAAGGTTATGGAGTTCATGAAATGATGTGATAACATACTTTTGGTGTTGTGCCAAGATCAAATCAAGAAGAATCAAGAATGTGGGAAGTTGCTAAATTAGGGTTTTAGTGCAAATTACCCTGTTTAGTGCTTATCTTCAAGGCCACATAAGTCAAGATACAAGTTTCAAGTGGATCTTTGGCCAACATAAAACTTGTATAACATCTCAATACCTTTAATTTGAGTACTATAAGTCCTCCATTGGATTTATAGAACTCAAGTTATGGTCCAGACAAGTTATAGGTCCTCAAATGATTCTGAAATTTGTCTGTGAAAATCATATGACTTCAAGGCTATTTTTGACCTTGAAGGAGGTTTCACCTGAACTTTTGGTCAACATGAAAGTTGTTCCTCATGATCTTAGATTTCTAAATTGTACTATAAGTCCTCCATATGATTTGTAGAACTCAAGTTATGAGGTTTACAATTCAGGGGTATTTTGGGAAAGTGAGATTATAGGTCATTTTCAAGCATAGGCCAAAATCTCCAACTTGCAAGCTTCAAATGGAAAATTGTTCAACATGGAACTTTCTTAAAATGATGTTTTGAGTGAAACCAAGTGGTCATGAGAGTTTGGTTTGGCTTATATCAAAAAGTCACTTGAAATGGCTTGAAAAGAAAGAAATTTCAAATTTGGAAAGGAGGGAAAAATGGGATTTTGAGCTAGATGCCTCAAACCAAGCAAATGGGTGCATTTTCTGATTGGAAATCATATTCTAAGAGCATTGGCAATACCAGAATTTTGAGTTTAGTTCAAATTTTGAGAGTTGTCATGTGGTTGCTTCACTTGTAAGTTACATATGCAAAATCAATGCACAAGGCAATTCAGGCCAATTTCTCCATTCAAACTCATTCTAAATGACATGTGCAAGGTGTGAGAACCTTCTAGAACCAATGCAAAGCTTTCAATACACGACTGATACATTTCCTTTGGATGAAAAAACCAAAAAAATGCAAACCACTATTTTGGGCTTCAATTTGGATCCAAAGGCCCATGAAACTCTTCTATATATTCATTAGAGTGAGTTCAGATCAATTTTGAGCTTCATTTCGCGCCAGAACCAGAAAGAGCAATTGAAATTTCACAGCTGCAACTTGAAATTGGATTCTGAGTTTGGAGCCAATTCAAGCCAAATTGAGGTGTGCAATCTCTTCCTTGTGGATCATTGAAGCTATCTGGAGCATTTGGAAGCAAGCCACGAGCTCTAAGCACCTTTGTTTCAAGATCTATACCAGGTTTGCATTTCTCAAAATTCAGCATGATTTAGCATGAGACGATTAGATTTAGACTTGTGGTTAGGATCTACACATGACATAGATCGTTTTAGGCTTGATTTGAACTCAATTGGTGATGATTGAAGATGACATGTAAGATCTGTTTGGACTTGAATCTCTTGATTCATGAGGTTTTGGTGCTAGATGTTTAGATCAGGATGATGTCGGCAACATGAGGATGATTTTTATACCAATAGTTTGGATTTTAGTGGTGATCAAAGTTGACATGATTTCTGAAAATGGATTCGTATTTTGAAACCTAGCACGATCTAGAGGATTTTGAGTGAAGATTTGGAATCTACGTTGAAAATTGAGTGGAATTGTTATAGACTTTGTCATTTTTGGTTGCCTGAACCTGGACCCTCACCGGAGAAGAAAACCAGAGTCTTCTTTGGCCACCACGCACCACCGCCCTGTGTCTCTACTCAGATGATTTGAAAAATGAAGAAGATAACCTCATTGCCGTTGGATTGAACATGGACCTTTGACCACAGTTTGGATCTGATGGCCACGACTTAAAGTTTGTTTTGAAATTTCTGAAGCCAAAACGCAGAGTTTCATTAAATTGTGTGGCATCACCGGCGCGCTTGGATTGCTTGACCAGTCTCCTGATCCTATGGCTCATGTTTTATTTCAGCTTTTATTTGTTTTTATTTCATTTTGTTTTATTTTAATTGTTTGTTGATTCCAAAAATCATATTAATTCCAATTTTGATCCAAAAATTATTTTAAAAATATCCTCATGATCCTTATGGAATTTGTGATTTTCTGGGATTAATAAAAGGTAATTTCATGCATTTTTCAATTTAATTTGATTTTTTCTTATTTTTGTTATTTCTTTTAATTTGGCATAATTGACCATCTTTTTTGTGAAATTTTGTTCATCCAATTGGTGTTGAGTTTGGCTTTGATTTTTTAGTATGTGTTAGGGTAGACATGTATGTTCCCTTAGAATTTTTGGTGGATTTTTAGAACAAAATTAGGTTCTGTTTTAGGTATTGAGATTAGGACCCTCCCTAACTTGTGGATTCCCTTGACCTATCTCAATGTAGGAATTGTTTAGATAACTTAGAAGTTGATTTAGGATTCAATCTGTTTACACTAGGTTGTTCAAACATGTATGTTCCCCTAGGAATTTTATTAGATTTTTGCAACTTCATTTTCTATTTTAGTTGTATTTTGCAATTGGCTTGTGTTTGTGGATTCCTCTCTTGAGTGCTTTGTTTTGTTTGGTTTGGTTGGCTGCCTTGGAGCTGGTTTAAGCTTGAGTTCTTTTTGGTGGAGCTTCTGGATTCATTGAAGATGCTTGGGATTGAAGATTGAAGCTTGGAGTTGAAGGCTTTTCCTCTTGTGGAGTTTATTTAGGAGCTTAAGAAATTAGGGTTTTAGGAAGTGCCTTAGACCTAGTTTTGATTCTTTCTTCAAACATGGAGTGCATTGTTTGCCTCTATTCCATCCAATGACATAAAGTCCTTCTTGGGAAGCTCCATCTATCCTTAGGAGGGATGAGTGGTATGCCCAAGTGAGTAGAACTTTGAGGATACCTTTCATTTGCAATGTTGAGTTCTTAGTGATTTCCTTTGGTTGTCATTAAGTTCCTTAACATTATAACTTGATCTTGATTTTTAATCCTCCTCTTGGAGTGTACTTGATGAAGCTTGAAGATAGAAGCTTGCTTGAAGATGAAGTCCTTGCTGTCAACTTTGCTGTCTTTTTAACTGTGCTGTTTAGAGCTTGCTGTTGCTGTTTAGAGCTTGCTGTTGCTGTTTGCTGTAGGAGTTAGTTGCTGCTGCTTGGGCTGCCTTCTCTGTGTCTTTTGTTTTTCTCTGTATTGTCTGTTTGCTTGTGTTGATTACCTCTAGTTTTGAGGTGGAGCTTGTCTCCTCTTTCCTATTGTTTTCTCTTGCCTCTCTGGTACTGTTGCATTGCATGCATGTTTACTGTTTACTGTTTACTGTTTACTGCAATTGCTTGCTGTCTTTTGCTGTTCATCCCCTAGGATCTCTGATTTCCTCTGTGCAAGAGGAAATTATGATAGACATTAGGTTTTGACCCATGCATGATAACTATAGGTAGATTCCCCTTTCAACCATAGCTTTTTAGAGCGTCTTTCTCTTCTCATATCAAAACAATTCAAAAACACAGTAATAAGGATAACGTGTGCTGTACGTTACGAGCCTTAAGCTATTTGAGAAAAGGTTGCTGGAGGGTCACTCTTCAGTAATCTGGCTGCTTGGTATGGTACCTTAGGGTGACATGCAACGTAGTCACTCTCAGATCACAAGTCTTTAGTGCAGTACAAGTTGCAAACAGACTAAAAAAACAGTTCTTTCGTAAAAAAATCAAACAAACATTCAAACTCTGTTTTTATCCTCTTGGACCCTTAATCAGGAAAACCCTTTCTTAAGGAGATAAAAAACTGTCAGACAAACTTGTGTCTTCCGTAGCCCGAACTACGTTTGCTCTGATCTTTCATGCTGTATGAAAGTACGTAGGCATAGGATGCGATATCCTAGCGAGCAACCTTCCCCCCCTTTTTACCCGTAGTTAGGCGAACTACGTTGACTCTGATTTCTCGTTTCAGACGGGAATACGTAGGCATAAAGTGCGATACTTTGCCGAGTCATTTTCTTTTCTTTTTAACCCAGACCTGTAGAGTAGATAGAATAACATACCCTTAGATAGAAAACAAGCGTGGATCCCGTCGAGTACGACGAACGTGAGGGGTGCTAATACCTTCCCCTTGCGTAACCGACTCCCGAATCCAGGATTTGGTTGCGACAACCATTCCTTTCCCTCTTTGCGTTAGATTTACTCTGAGCATTTCCTTTCCCTCTTGTGGGATAAATAACGCACGGTGGTGACTCTTCTGTCATAGCCAGCGCCGATTTTCGCAGTAGCGACACATGGATGTAATTTACGCGAGGACATGGTCGCGGTTTATTTTATTTTGCATTTTTTGGGGATTTGTAATTTACGCGAGTGATCGTCACGACTCTTTCTTTACCGTTTTATTTACTTTCCGCACTTTAATCTTGTCGTATAATAATTTGCCGTATTTTGCACGTTTAGCCGTTAGAATCCCTTCAAAGGAATTAGGTCTAGCCGTTTGACCGCCGAGTCAATAACCCTAATTTTTGACCGTTTCAAAAACCTTAATAGCCTAGGTGTCCCGCCGTGGACGAAAATGCCCTTTACCCTAGCATTAGGTCAAAGAGTCGTCGTACTCTGTTTAGGGTTTCCCGTCGTGGAATCCCTAATTTCAACCCTAAATTTTCAATTAACAAATACAACATAAAAATAAGAGTTTTAAGACTCCACGTAAGCGTGTCCTTAAGATACGTTTACTCCCCTTGAAACCTTGACCACAGTCAAGACGTTTCTAACCTCCCTCTCGAGGGGAACTACGATTACTCTGATTCCATTCCCTATCCAGGATACGTAGGCACAAGATGCGACGTCTTGCCGAGTAAACTTAGGACTAACCCTTAGGTCTTTAGGTCACTATATCCCTTAGCTCAATATATATTAAAGCAGATAATGAATAAAAATAAAAAAGCATACAATAAACAAAAGGTTCCTGTAGAGTACTACAGAAGTTTAGGGTGCTAGTACCTTCCCTAAGCTTAACCAACCCCTTACCTAGGTCTCTCCCTGCATTGTGTTTACGATGCAAAAATAGGTTTTCCCTCTTTTGACCTTTTCCTTTGGATAAATCAAAGAGCGGTTGTGAATTAAGAATTGTGATTCAAACTAATTAATAGTTTGATATCCTATTTCCACCGCAACAGAAAATGGCGACTTCACTGGGGACCCTCCTAATTTTTAAGGGTTTCCCCTATTTTGTTTATTGTATGATATTTCTATTTTATTTCATTATCTGTATATATTGTACCTTGCTTTGGGTATCTTTGTTGTGAGATAAGTCCTACACCCGGACTAGAGTGACATTATTATAGGAAGGTGATATATTCGACGAGGCTTATAGGGAGTGGAATCCCGACCAAGCTGACTTGAGAATCACCACTCAGTTGAGACCCTTTCGAAAATGGTTCGGTTGAACGAGTAATCGTGAAAACTTTTACTATTGTCGATTGGAGTCTGTGATACTGGGGACCGTAGTACCTTAACACCACTTTGGCTTTATCTAGGACGTAGTGCGGGAGCTATGAGGGAGTAATTCCAAAATGGTTGCTATGCGATACTACACTCAAAAGAGATTCTCTTGAGAATATTATTAACCACCGAGTTAATCGGGAAATTGATAATATCCGAAAGATGGATTGATGACTTTGGGCACTTCTTTAGAACCTTGTTCTGCAGGTACAACTAACCGTAGTACATACCTTATGGGGATGGGTAGACCCTAACTCCTGACATATACCTTTAACCTAGGACTTTGTATATGTGCATTTGCATCCATAAAGCATCACATTGAATTACATGTCATGGAATTCAAACTTTATTTATGAACATCGCAGGATACCATGGATTACAAAAAAAAACTTTGAGATATTCTTTTAAAGGACTTAAGTTAGATGACCTAAGGAAGCTAAAAGCTTTGGTTCAAGATCAACAAAGGATCCAGAAACAAGTATGGAAGGCCATTATTTTTGTTGGAACCTCAAGTAGACGAAGGCTTCCTTTCGACTTTGTTACAGTTCTAGGATCCAGATTATCTTTTCCTTACATCCCTCGAGTACCAGCTCTTTCCTACCCTAGAAGAGTACTCTCAATTGGTGGGGTTACCTATTCTGAAGGAGTCTTCGTTCCCTTTCTGGGAGAAAGACCCTAAAGGACAAGACCGTTGCTAAAGCCATATGCTCGAAGTTATCCGACATCAAGGACACTAATCACCAACAATTGTGAAGACTTTTCCAATGTACCCTTGCTTGGTTTTGATGAAGGATTTATTTTCCTCTAACTATCGATCTACCTTTTGAAGAAAGGCTCATCCTCAAAAAGGCCCAGCTAGAAGAGCAGATCAAGGGGCAGAACAGGAGGCTTCCTTAGGGTCATTATTGGCTTTTATTTAGCTATTATGCCAAGACTTTTCTAAGAATGTTATTTGTGAAGACTTTTCCAACGTACCCTTGCTTGGTTTTGATGAAGGATTTATTTTCCTCTAACTATCGATCTACCTTTTGAAGAAAGGCTCATCCTCAAAAAGGCCCAGCTAGAAGAGCAGATCAAGGGGCAGAACAGGAGGCTTCGTTAGGGTCATTATTGGCTTTTATTTAGCTATTATGCCAAGACTTTTCTAAGAATGTTATTTGTAATCCGTTTTCAAAGTAAGAAATAAAGTTTTAGTATTCTGCGATATTTGTAAATATTTGAATTCCATGAAATCATTTCATTCGCATTTCGCATTTTTTGCATCATATTTTTGCATCACATGTGTCTCCCGGTTTCTTATTCTCGGTTCTCTCGCCTGCCAAGCTCGAAAAAGGATGGAAGAACAAGCTCAAGAGATCAACCGTGTCAGCCATGAATTTGAAGATCTTCGAGGAAGTGTGGGGCAGATTATGGAGATGCTGCAAGCCCTTAAGGTGAAGATGGATAATCAACCTACTGTTGTTTCTGAGATTACCAACGCTATTGTGGGTTCTCACCCAGCTGTTACTGTTGAGAACATACCTTCTCAGAATTGTCAATCCAGTTTAGTGAATCCTACTGTTGCTCAACCAGTTCAACGAGTTACTCCTCTGAAGTGCAAAACTCCAAGCGTTGACCACCATAAAGGACCTACATATCCGAGGAATCGCTCGATGGCTACTCATCAACCTTGGAAACCTCAGTAGAATTATGTTCAAGGTTATCCAGTTCAGTATGCTCCACAATCCTATGTAGCTACTGTTGCACCTCCTTTTAGTCAGCAATTTCCTACATATCAACCTGTGCAACCGGCTCCAGTCTATCAGCATCAGGTTTATCAACAACCTCCTGTTTATCAGCCTGCACAAGCTCCTGTCAACTGTCAACGAGTGCCCAACGCTCCCGTGTGCCAACCATCAGAGGAGACGATACCTCGTCAAAATAGGAGACCATACAAGCCTTGTCCTCCGATCCCAATGACGTTCACTGAGTTGTATCCTTTCTTAGTGCAACAAGGTCTGGTTGTTACCCGAACTTTGGGTCCACCTCCCAATCCGGTACCTGTCAATTACAATGCCGCCGCTCATTGTTTATTTCATGAGGGTGCGCCTGGTCATGATTTGGAAGGTTGTTACGCGCTTAAGAACATTGTCGGAGATTTGCTAGAAAAGAAGGTCCTGTATTTTGACGATCCTCAGCCGAAAGTCAAGACTCCTCTCAGGGCATCCCAGCGGCCAGAATCAAGCTCTGCAAAGCCTGTTTTCAACAGATCTCAGCCATTGACGCATACGGTGAATCAGCCGAAGCCGGTAGTTCTTCAGATGCCTAGTCCTTTTCATTTCAGCAATCCTCAAGATGATGCAACCCCAATCAACAGAGAATCTGGGAGAGTTATTCTGAGTGAAGATTTGAAGACCGATAATGAAGTAATGACAAACGTAGCTGGGGCAAGCAAGACGACTCCTTCCAGTGAGGCTCCGCCAGAGGAAACCACTACCATGCCGGTCTCAGACGCAAAGACTTCATAAACACATCTTGAAGGACTTTGATACATTACATTTTGATTATTTATATGTTTATTTTCTTTGATTAAGCATAATTAACATGTACGAACTTGTTTATTTTGGAATAATTAATGCAATGCATATTTGTCTGGAATAAATCCATTCGTTTCACTTATTAAAATATTTTTTTTCATAAACTTATAATGCCAACTTTACCCGAGCTCTCGTGTTGATAGAGAATTGGGAGGAGGATGATGAACAAAAACACCAGATCTCTTGTCGTATGCTTTCCACTGAAACCTGCTGATGATGTAAGGCATTGTTTCAAATCCCAAACACTGGAGACATAAGGATGATAATCCTTCTCTAACCCCTTTGAGCCTTGAAGTAGGAGTTTTCTTCTCTTCCAAAAAAAACCCTCATCTTAACCTGAGGCAGGGTAGTTTTTCAGTTAAATTGATCGAGCACTCAGACTCTCAAAAAGGAGGAGCGAACCTTCGAGAACCTATCCCTAACACCTTAGGAAGTTTAGAAGTCAATGACCATCCTTATACTACCTACAGAGTGAGGAAGTCACAAACCTTCAAAAGAGTCACATGACTTAGTCGACAAAAATAAAAAATATATATAGATAGCCCGCTAAGTCAGAACCTGTGAAGGAGACTTAGGCAAAACTGGGGTATCCCGCTGGACTCCAAAGTCAAATCCAAAAGACGTCGTCCAGGAAAAAGTTAGGGAATGAAAAAATATAACAAAAACAAAGGATTACCATAAAGAATTCCTAATAAAGAACAAAGTCGTGTGATCAAACACAAAAGACAATAGGTGAGTGACTGCCATGTCCAAAGCCTTAATGAGTTCTCGACCATATCAAACCCGACTGAGATATGAGTGCTCGTATCCCATTAACTGAATAGGATTGGAGAACATCACGAAGAATGAGTGGGTACAAATAACATTTTGAGCCTTTATCCTTTGTTTCTTAAACCGTGAACCGAGCCGCGATACAACCTTTAAAAGACCTAATTGAAGTAGGAATTCTTTTGGAAGCATACTCGACGAGATAACGTTTCCTGAATCCTACGAGCTATGCTCAATTTACCATTGGCATTACAAGTTAAATTCATATCCTAGCTACGCGACTTCGGTCGCGAGTTATAGCGATATCTTTTTTCAAAATGAAAACAAAAAATTTTTCAAGACAAATGTTATTGCGTTGATAGTTTCAGGATAGCATTTCGCGCATGTTGATTGTTCTTGATATCATAGAAACTTACAACGTACATCCACAATGGAACTTGAAGATTCTTTTAAACAGGGGGAGGTGATTTCCAACTCACTTACTGATGCGAGCATGACGTACTTAAGAGCTGTTCTTGTAGACTCAGTCGTAACACGGTTAATCCGTGCTAGTTACGTCGAGATCTGACAAATCTCTCCAAGAGTTTGAAAACAGTGGGGAAAACTAAATTCCACGTTCTCTGTAAAATCCTCTCGAGATGACTCTCTCATATAGCAGGTACTCTGGGGCATATTGTTTTTCAAAATGACGACTACTACACAGTCCATTAAGATCAAAACTAGCTTGTTTCATGAACATTTTCTTGCACCTGATGGATCTTACTCCCGATGGTCTTGATTCCCCAGTAAATCTCATCAACCATTGCCTCAGAGCAGTCCCCAAAGAGACTTTAAGCAGACACAGTCCCCAGCGAGACTATAAGCTGACAACACTTTGGACCGAGCCAGTAATCTCCAAGACAGCAGAGATTTTACCAGCATCTTCCTAGTGATAGTCCCAGCGAAACTTTAAGCTGACAACCCTTTTGGGATCAGTCCGATAAATCCTCAGTGACTCTCAAGACTACAGAGACATCTTCGGTATCCTCCAAGTGATATACAGTCTTGAAGACCCATTCTCAGTGGAATTATCTGTTCCTTAGTGGAATTGCCTTACTTTCCTCAGGAATATTCCCCAGTGTTGCACCCTAAAATTTGACCAACATTTCTTTACCTAGCTTATGTTTCATTTCATTCACATTAGCATTATCATTTGCATTTCATTGACATGTATGCAGGAGATCAAGAGGTATGAGTACCAATCAAGATCTATACAAGACTATGAAGCTATCCAAGAAGGTTATTCAAGTGTTCAAGGGTTGATATCCTTTCCAGAGAAGTCAAAAGATCCTCAGAGAGAGTGGTTGAAACCAAGGTTGTGGGCCTCCTAACTTGAGAGTTGTGGGAGCTCCTCAGATGATTCTGAAGCCAAGAATGTGGACTTGAAGCCTTGAGAGAGCTTATGAGATGTCTTGAAAGCCATCATGAAGCCTAGACAGGTCATTATGCAAGATTAAGAAGACCCAGCCATGAGTGGTGTAATTAGGGTTTGACTGGGTCAACCCTAGGTCAACTGATGATTTGAACAAGGTTGAGACCTAATTCAAGGGCCATGTGATCATGGATTGATACATTGAGATGTTATAAGGATGATTCCAAGGTTAACTCATCATGATTGAAGAGTTTGAGAAGTTTCAAGCTAGGGTTTCTAAGGCTTGACAGTGTAAAATCCCCTAGTTTGACCCCTATCTTCAAGGAAGTTTAGCCCAAGATGTGATTGTCATCTCATCTTACCCCCAACATGAATGTTGTAGAGCTTGTTCTTAGCTTTAATTTGAGTACTATAAGTCCTTGATAGGATTCGTAGAACTCAAGTTATGACTTTGACAAGTTACAGGTCATCTGAGGTATGTGAATCTGGGGGCTTGAAAGTTACCCAACTTGCATCAAACTTTTTCCCAAGAAGGATGATTCCTATGAACTTTTGGTCAACATGAATGTTGTTCCTTATCTTCTTAGCTTTATAGATAGTACTAGAAGTCCTTTATAGGATTTGTAGAACTCAAGTTATGGCTTTGACAAGTCAAGGGCATTTTGGTCATTTGGAGATTACAGGTCATTTCAAGCATAAGGCCATAACTCCTATTTCCAAGCTTCAAATGGAAAAATCTTCAACATCAAACTTGTTCAAAATGATGTTTTAAGACTAGTAAGGATGTCATGAGATGATGGAAATTCTTGTAGCTCAATGTTGCAAAAATAACCTAAAATAAGGGCATAAGTTAAATAAACCAAAGTTGGAAATTGATATTTTCAACCTACACATCCAAACCATGGCATGTAATATATCATTTTGACTCTAAAAAACATTTTAAGAACATTGGTTTAGCCACATTTTTGAAGTGAGATTCAATTTGTGGACTTGCTTTGGAAAGTGGTTACTTGCATATTAAGTAACATTTGCAAAACTCAAAATCAAGGCATGAGCAAAGTCCCTTGCAAGCTAAACACTTTCAAAATGTCACTAGGGGAGAAATTGAAAGAGAATGGGATGGTTTTCAAGCTGCAAACAGAATTATGCATGTCATGATAAGTGATTGAAAATCTCATGACATGAGAAGTGGAAACTCTCATTAGAAGGATCTAGAGGGTTCTAGATCACTCATACACCATCTATATATTGAGTAGAGTTGATCCAATGCAAAGGTTGGTGTTGATTTAAGGAGAGAGCATAGATTGAGATTGAGATTTCATAGCTTGCAAGTGAATTTGGTTTCATCAAATTCTCCACTTTCCATCCATTTTCTTGATTGAAACTTCTTCCATGGATGCCAAGGAGTGATTCCAGATCATAATCAAGAAGAATTCGTGGCTAATTGGTGCTCTTGAAGTCAGAATTTTCCACCTGCAACTCACCATCGGGTTTCAAGATTCAAGCACTTTCAACCGGTTCTTTTGCATACAGAAGCAAGAAAAGGGTTCATTGATCGTGTCTGCAAGATTGGAGAGCTTGAATTGGAGGTTTAGTGCATCTGTTCATCCAAGTTTTTCAGGTTGGTAACTTTCTTCCTCTAGCATGATTTAGGTAGAATCAAGGTGAATTAAGGTGTTAGATTCATTGTAGAATGCTGTAGGATGGATTTCAGATAGTTAATTTGAGAATTAGAGACAAAATAGGCGCATTACCATTTTCGGTTGAGATTTGGATATGGTGAATCTTGAGGTTTCAGAGGAAGTTAAGGGTATGGTTGAACTCGTGACAAGATTTCGGACAAGATTCATGTTTTGACCATTTGCAATGGAGGCCTGTAGAGAGAATTAGGGTTGGGGATGGTGACCGGAGCTCCACCGGTGGTGGCCGAAGCTGGGCGCGAAGCTCAGATGTTCAAAAGGTAGAAGATGATGTTAGCACCGTTGGATGGGGGTTGGACTTTTACTAGAAGCTTGATCCAATGGCCACGTTTTAAACTTAATTTGTGAAGGATCTGAAGAAACGAAACGCACCGTTTCATTTATTTGTGGTGCTGGGCTTAGTGAACTAAGTGATATTCACACCCCCCTGATGGCCCAATCCATAATTTGTACTGATTCTGGTTACTATCCACACCGCGCGTTTATTCTTTTATTTGAATTTTCTTTATTTTTTCATTTTATTCATGGTTCTTGAAAAATTCATAATAAATTGAAAATTAACCCAATTAATCCCATTCTTTTTGAATTTTACTCATGATTGAGTCTAGTATTTTTTAGAGAAAAAATATTTTCATTTCATGTATTTTCTGATTTAATGGGAATTTTACATTTTAATTGATATTAAAATGGTTATGTTTGATACATAATTTTGTGGAATTTAGTGTGATCATATGGTGATGAGTTTGATCCTAATTTTTTGTGTGTGATTAGGTTAGACATGTATCATCCCATAGTATTTTTGTCACATTTTTTTGATGAAAATAGGTGTGCTTTCTAGATTGATATTTAGATGCTTCCTTTTAGGGTTTAGGTTTGATACCTTGTAATGTAGGATTTAGTTCTAGGTCTAATTTGATGATTTGATCTCTGGAATTAATGTGGTAGAGTCATGATTGACCTAGGTTCCCCTAGTTATTTTTGTAGGATTTTACAATTGGTTTTAGTATTTTAGTTAGGACTAACTTTAGTACTAGGTTTTAGGTGATCCTAACCTACTAATTCAACTAGTTTAACTGCTTTAGTCCCCTTAGATTAGGGTTTTTGCTCTGTTTGCCTTTGGTTGAGATTGAAGACAAGTTAAAGACAAGGTGAAGATGCTTGAAGTTGCTTGGAGCTTTGGATTTGTCTGTGCCTGAAGGTGTCTGAGGAAGGTTTAGGAGATAGAGGACATAGGGAGAGCCTTAGAATTAGAATGATTTCCTTCACAAATGTGGAAAGCATCTTGTGCTTCCATTCCTCCCAATGACTAAAAGTCCTTCTAAGATATTCACATCCCTCCTTTGGAGGGATGAGTGGCTTTATCTGGGGAGTAGAACTTTGAGGGAACCAGTCTCTCATAATGATGAACCCTTACAGGCTTCCTTTGGTTGTCAGTAAGCTGTTTATCATTTCCCATCATCCTGTTAAATCAATTGTCTTCTAGTTTGAGTATCTTGAAAGATGTTAGACTTGAGTTTGAAGATGAGGACTTCATTGAAGAGTGTGGGAGAGGATGATTCCTTGAGCATTGCCATTGCAGCTGAAGCTTGAAAAGCTTGAAAAGCAGGAAGACTAAGTTGATACATGGGGATTCAATGAAGATTGAGTGAAGAGCTGAGGCTTGAAAAAGAATTGAAAGATGGAGTTGACACTTCCATGTGATTGAATACTACTCTGAGAAGCTGAAGCTTGTAGGAGAAGAAGACTAAGTTGAGACTGGTAAAGCAAAGAGAGCTGAGGCTTGAAGACTAAAGTTGATGCTGGTGAAGCAAAGGGAGCTGAAGCTTGAAGACTAAGTTGATACTTATGAAGAGGATTCAATTGAGATTGAGTGTAGAGCTGAGGCTTGAGGAATAAAGGATAAGGTGATACTTACATTAATGCTTGGAGAGCCTGAATGAATCAAGTTTATACTTGTAGTTAGGAGTGAAGCCTGAAGGTGGAATTGACTGAAGAGCTGAAGCCTGGAGAAGAGAGGATAAGTTGACACTTATATTTGGTGGGTTGAAACCTGGAGAAGCAAGTTGATACTTGCCATGAAGGGTGATTGAAGTGTGAAGACTGGATTGCTGTCAGAAGAGCTGAAGCTTGGAATTGAAATAGGGGTTGATCTGCTTTCTTTCTTGTCTGTTTTCTTTTCTGTATTGATGTGCCTTGTGTCGCTTGCGCGAAAATAAGGTGCCGGCATGACAGAAGAGTCGCCACCTTTCGTTATTTATCCCTCAGAGCGGGAAAGGAAACGATCGGAAAAAACCTGACGAATAAGGGTAAGACAAGGTCATCGCAACCATTGTCTGGGTTCGGGAGTCGGTTACGCAAGGGGAAGGTATTAGCACCCCTCACGTCCGTCGTACTCGACGGGATCCTAGCTTGTTTGTTTACTTGGACGGGTTGGTTATAATCTATCTACCTATCAAGGCTGGCTGAAAAAGAAAAGAAGAAATGACTCGGCAAAGCGTCGCACTTTATGCCTACGTATTCCCGTCTGGAACGAGAAATCAGAGTCGACGTAGTTCGGCTAACTACGGGGAAAGGTTGAAGGTTGCTCGCTAGGACGTCGCATCCTATGCCTACGTACTTTCATCTGGTATGAAAGATCAGAGCAAACGTAGTTCGGGAAACTACGGGTTATCTCCTAAAAGAAGTGTTTTTTATTGTTTGCGATTTCAACCGCACTAGAGACTATGACCTGAGAGTGAATGCGTCGCATGTCACCCAAAGGGTACCATACTAAACATCCAGACTGTGGAAAAGAAACTCTCCCACAATCCTTTCTCAGATAGCTTAAGGCTCGTACCGTACGAAAGAAATCATTCATGATTACTGTATCTTAAACTGTTTTGAGATGAGAAGAGAACAGGCCCAACTAGGAGGGAGACTATCAAGTCCTACTGTTATCATGCCATGGGTTCATCCTATGGTTGAGGTTTGAACAGGGAATTCCTAGATGTTGTCATGCATAGGTTTCAACCTAAAAGTCTATCATCAAATCCTCATCAGAGGAAATGAGAGTCCTAAGGGATCATGTCAATGATACACCAAAACAGACAAAAGCATCAGCTTTAACAGTAAAATGCATGCGATGCAAGTGAGGGAGGAAATGTGTGTGGGGCTTCAGCCTCCACAAGCTCGTCTCAACCTCAAGCCAGTCATGAAATAACAGTAATCATACTGAAATAAACAACATGCTATCAAGCAAAATAACAGTAAACTGTAATCATACAGACAAAGGAAATGAAATGCTATCAAGCAAAATAAACACATGGGCAAGGGAGCTGGGCTCTACCGAATACCCGCAAGCAAAGCCAAGCAATAACAATACAATCAGATGCACTCATGCTCTTAGACTGAACTTATTCTAAATGGGCTTAGTCTAATGCAACAGACAAATCAGACAAAACACAATACATCAAAGAAAACAGAAGAAAGCCTCAGCTCCTCCAGCAGCAACCCAGTCTTCAGACTTCAGAGATCACTTGCTTTCCAGGTACCAACCCTACAACATGAGTATCAACTCATCTTCTCCCTTGAGCTTCAGCTCCTTTGATCAGCTCTACCTTCAGGCTTCACTATCTTCAGGGATCAATTTGATCTTCACAGAGTCTTCAGACTTCAATAATCTTCAAGGAATCATCCTCTTCAAGGCCTCAGCTTCTATCTTCAATGGCTCCAATGCTCCAGCAAACAAGATTCAGTCAACAAGATGAGTGGGGGATGTTACAGTGCTCACTGACTTCCAAAGGATGCCATTGAGGACTTAACATCAAAGGAAAGGCTCTCTCAAAGTTCTACCTTATGGGGCAAGGTCACTAATCCCTCCAAAGGAGAGAGGTGAATACCCTTAAGGGACTCTATGTCACAGAGAAGAAAGGAGGTGAACAAGACACTCCTTGTTTATTGAACAAGGTATTCTATCTAGGGCTCTGCCTATGCACCTATAAACCTATAAACCAAACAACAAAAGCTATGCTAAACTCCTCCGCAAGGTCTTCAAAGCTTCCATGATGATCCACAAGGTCTTCAACTCAATCTTCAAAGCTCACACACTCAAAAGAGAAGGAAAGAAAACACAACAATACAACTTATGCCTTTAAGCAACACACATACTATCCATACATTCAAAAATCAATGAAAAATACTAAAATACCATACCAATTCCTAATATAAATTCTAGGGGATCCTATTTAACTACCCTTAAGTCCCATATATTCCCCATACACTAACCTGTCCTAAAAACCCCAAAAATAAAATGTTGAAGTTCAAGTACACAACCTAAAACCCTAATTAGAGCACCTAAATGTCTAACAATCAAAATACATCAAATTTTAATCCACAAATCTAGTAATAAATCCAGAGAGTACTACAATGCAATATGAATCACCACAAAAAAGAATGGCAAAAAATCTATTTCTAAATGCATGAACAAAAATATACAAATCCATGTATGAAATGAATGGTTAAAAAAGTGCATTTATTTGTAAAATATGCAAAAAATACCAATTAAAATATAAAATGCAATTTTTATATTTTTTAATTTTCTAGACATTTTAATGAAAATGTTAAAAAAAGAATGAGTTAAAAATAATATTTTTTCATTTAGTTATGATTTTTAGAAAATTAATGAAATGTGAAGAAAATTGAAAAATAAAATATACAAGAGAAGGAGAGAGGGGGTGAGAATAGTAGTGGATTCAGTTGATTCATTTGGGCCAGCACGCGTGGGGGGTGTGAATAGAAGGCAGACTAAGGCCCACACGGTCACTAAACCAAACGCAGCGTTTAGGTTTTTAAATTTCCCTCCGTTTTCTTGGACTGATCTGGGCCGTTGGATGCGATTGAGAAGTCAAATATTCAAAGGAGATGGACGGTTGTGATTACGTCTTCTCCAACGAACCAAACTAGGGTTTCAGAACCAGTTTTCATGCAAGCAACTTCTACTCCACGTATCTCTTTCAACTCTCAATCATTCCTCACGATCCAAACATCAAAATTCATCTACTCCTTTCCCTCTACACAACCACGGTGTTAGAATTTTCTAACTCTCCCTCAAGAAAAAGATACGAAGGCTGCAAGTCTTGTCCTCTATTCTTATGCTCTGGTTTGCATGGTTATGAAATGATCTCATATTAATCAAGATTATACCACATGCTAAGGGGATCATGCTGAGCTAAAAACCTAAGAATATAGTAGCCTAGGGTGCTTGTTCTTGATCTCTAAAGTTTCATGTCAAAACTTCAACCTCCATGAATCATGCTCAAAGTCTCAAGATCTCATCATCTAACTTAGCCTAGCCATTCTATGCCTAAAACATGGTATATCTACGCATAATTAAGGTGAAAAGGAGAAGGAAAAGAACCTGTCAAGAATGAGAAGAAGGTGATTCTATGGCACGATTCAAGCCCTGTAACTTCTCCACAGTGATCTTCCAATGGTGCTTTACTTTCTGTATGCAAAATCCTTGAAGATGAGAGCTTGTAGTAGTGACTTTTCTCTTGAAATGCAGCTATGGTGCACCTTGAAACCCTAGCTCGAATCTCCTTCTTCTCTCCTCAATTCTTCAACTTTCACCAACCTCTGAACTCTCTTCATGGCCCTCTTTAAATAGCAAGTGATGGAAGGGGCTAGAATCATCTAGATCTTTCTAGAAAGTATTGAAAATATCACCACATGAGAACTTGAAATATCATGATATCTTCTTTCATACCTTGCCAAAATCCCTTGAATATGTCTTTACATGAGATATTAAGTGTGTATGAAGGAAATCAGCCCTTACATTTGGCTTGTGTAAGGTTTTTCAACATTGCCTTATAATGCAAGTAATAGATTTACAAAGAAAGTCCCTTTTTTAGGCCTCAAATGAAAAATCTATTTGAACCAAAGTTCTCAAAATGATGTTTCCAATCAAAATGATATATTGGATGACCTATTTTGGATTCCTAGATCTTCCAAACCAATTTTCAAATTCAACTTTTCAAACTTATATGCCATTTTTAGTTCATTTTTGACCAATCATGTAACTTCATGCTATGAGCTTTTCCAACAATTTGTGACCTTCTTTCTAGACCTAAAATCACATTTTGAACAACTTTCATGTTTTGAGTTTTTCCATTTGAGGCTTGGAAATAGGAGTTTTAGGCATTGGCTAAAATGACCTATAACTGACAAATGACCAAAATACCCCTGTCTTGTTCAAACCATAAGTTGAGTTCCACAAATCCTATCAAGGACTTCTACCACTCAAATTAAAGCTAAGAAGATGCCCTCCAACATTCATGTTGACCAAGAGATCATAGGAATCATCCTACTAGGGCAAAAGTTGTCTGCAAGTTGGGTGACTTTCAAGGACCCAGATTCACACACCTCAGCTGACCTGTAATTTGTCAAAACCATAACTTGAGCTCTGTAACTCCTATCAAGGACTTCCACCACTCAAATTAAAGCTAAGAACAAGCTCTACAACATTCATGTTGTGGGAAAGATGAGATATCAATCACATCTAGAGTTAAAACTGCCTGGAAGATAGGGATCAAATTAGGGTTTTTCACTGATGATCTTTGGAAACCCTGACTTGAAACTTCTCAAACTCTTCAATCATGATGAGTTGGTCTAGGAATAATCTTTATAACATCTCTATACATCATTCCATGATCTCATGGCCCTTGGATTGGGTCTCAACCTTCTCCAAATCTTCAGCTGATCTAGGGTTGACTCAGTCAAAACCCTAATTCTATCATTCATGGTTGAATCTTCTGAACTCTTGCACAATGACTTCTCTGGGGTTCATGATGGCTATCAAGACATCTCATAAGCTTTCTCAAAACATCAAGTTCATTCTTAAAGTCTCAGAATCATCTGAGGAGCACCCCCAACTCTCAAGCTATGAAGCACACAACCCTGGTTTCAACCCACTCCTCTGAGGATCTCTTGAACTTTCTGATGAAAGTATCAACTCTCAAACACTAGATGGATAAATAATTGTTGGTCAAATTTTGGGGTGCAACAGCTGCCCCTATTCAAACGGCTTGAACCTGACTGGGTGAGGAGCGAACGGCTCTCAACCAATCACGGTGCGAGACGATTGAATACCGGTAAACCCGAAAATTTGCCAACTGCACGAGCACACGATGCTCTGCGGGGAACACATCTTCGAAAACTGGAGCACTAGCTGTACAGCAACTAGCTGGAGAAATATCGATCTGACATCGCCGTCAGTTATCCACGTCAACTTCTTCTGACATTGCCTTCAGACAACCAAACACCCAACATCGCCGCTGGAAGATTAAATCACCTGACATCGCCGTCAAGAACAACCATAACTCGGGGAAACAAGCGTCCAACATCGCCGCCGGAGACCTAAACCTGAATCACCAAAATACCCAACATCGCCGCTGGAGAAACTACAAAAATGAACAAAATACCCCGCATCGCCGCTGGAGAAACTAGAAGGATCTGCATCACCTAACATCGCCGTCAGAAGACTGGATCACCTTGACATGCCCAACATCGCCGCTGGAAAACTGAATCTGACATCGCCGTCGGAAACAGACACTCGACGTCGTCGTCGTACAAACATCATCTTTACTGGGGATTTAAAGAGTCTGACCTCGCCGTCAAACAAACATAATTTGACCTCGCCGTCGAATCCAAACGTTCAACCTCGCCGTCAAACAAACATCCAACCTCGCCGCCGGACAAATGATGATCTGACCTCGCCGTCAAATCCAAACGTTCAACCTCGCCGTCGAACAAACATCCAACCTCGCCGCCGGACAAATGATGATCTGACCTCGCCGCCAAATCCAAACGTTCAACCTCGCCGTCGAACAAACATGCAACCTCGCCGCCGGACAAATGATGATCTGACCTCGCCGTCAAATCCAAACGTTCAACCTCGCCGTCGAACAAACATCCAACCTCGCCGCCGGACAAATGATGATCTGACCTCGCCGTCAAATCCAAACGTTCAACCTCGCCGTCGAACAAACATCCAACCTCGCCGCCGGACAAATGATGATCTGACCTCGCCGTCAAATCCAAACGTTCAACCTCGCCGTCGAACAAACATCCAACCTCGCCGCCGGACAAATGATGATCTGACCTCGCCGCCAAATCCAAACGTTCAACCTCGCCGTCGAACAAACATCCAACCTCGCCGCCGGACAAATGATGATCTGACCTCGCCGTCAAATCCAAACGTTCAACCTCGCCGTCGAACAAACATACAACCTCGCCGCCGGACAAATGATGATCTGACCTCGCCGTCAAATCCAAACGTTCAACCTCGCCGTCGAACAAACATCCAACCTCGCCGCCGGACAAATGATGATCTGACCTCGCCGTCAAATCCAAACGTTCAACCTCGCCGTCGAACAAACATCCAACCTCGCCGCCGGACAAATGATGATCTGACCTCGCCGTCAAATCCAAACGTTCAACCTCGCCGTCGAACAAACATCCAACCTCGCCGCCGGACAAATGATGATCTGACCTCGCCGTCAAATCCATACGTTCAACTTCGCCGTCGAACAAACATCCAACCCCGCCGCTGGACAAATGATCTGAACAAATCTAACCTGGGGTTCACCCCGGGTAAATGGAACGAAAGGTACACTTGAAACTACTCCGCCGGGAATGAGAGACTTAAACCGAGCACACTCTGATTTGGGGTTCACCCTCAGAACCATAACGAACATCGGAATACTGCTGCACACTGCCCACCGTAGAACTTCATCATCAAAGATATATGAAACCCTGGCCCCTGGCCACTTCCAGCTTCAGCTAGAAAAGATCTTCAAGTACTTCTGAATATAGATGGAACCATGGCCCCTGGTCACTCCAGGTCCGCTGGAGAATCTTCAAGTACTTCTGAAGATAGATGAAACCCTGGCCCCTGGCCACTCCAGATCCGCTGGAGAAACTTCAAGTATTTCCGGATATAGATGGAACCCCGCCCGTCGGCTATTTCCAGCTTCAGCTAGAAAGAACATCCTTGGCCTTCAAGGATGTAAACTTTGCCCGTCGGCAACTCTGCAGGAAGTATCTTCGGCTTCAGTCTGAAGAAATGGTACTTGGCCTTCAAGGATACATGGATCTGCCTTCAGGCAACTCCACCTCTGCTATAGAGCATCCGAGACTTCAGTCAGGGATAGATTTTGGCCTTCAGTCCGAAAAATGAATCCTAGGTCATTCATGACCTTGGGGACAACCTTGCCCTTAGGCACCTTCGCTTCAGCTTAGGAAATCTGTGACTTCAGTCAAAGAAATAGTATCCTGAGCCATTCATGACTCTACGGGGATTCAAACACTTTGCCTTCAGGCAAAAACTCCGCTTCAGATGGAGAGACATCTTCGACTTCAGTCAGAAGAAACACCATTCACTTGATCGCAATCAATCATCACCTCAGGATAACAGACTTGGTCTTCAGACCAACACGGATCACTTTGAATACAAAATCTTGGAACCTTGTCTTCAGCCACACGTTGATTCATTAACAAGGACATCTGAGCACACAGGAACCTTCTGATACCACCTTCAGGCGCTTATGAAGTCAATCTTCAGATTAGACATCACTGATGGAGCAGACACATCACGCTGCTAAGGACTTCAAGAATCATCTTGAACAAACAAATCCGTCAGGCACCTTCAAGAATCATCTTGTACTGATAACCATTCTGGAGATTTTATTCTGCTGGGTGTTCCATGAATCTTCCTGGGCAACTCTTGCTGGGGACGCTATTGGGGAGCTCAAGAATCATCCTAAGCAAACAACTCGGGAAGTTGTACTGAGGTCTTAAGAATCATCTTAAGCAAACGACCCTGCTGAGGAATTCAAGAATCGTCTTGAACTGAAGACTTCGCTGGGGATCTCAAAAATCATCTTGAGCGAGCGACTGTGGGGATTACACCGGGGTCTTAAGAACCATCTCAAGAAAGCGACCTTGCTAGGGAGAATATCAGGAATTGCCCTGAGCAACCGGTCTCTTGGTGGAACACCTGTAAAACAAGAATGGTAGCAACCTAGATCATGCTTATGATGCGTATGCTTCTGCGCCATGCTCCAGACGGTGGAAATGTTATGCGTTTATGCTAAATGCTGTGCAATCATGCACGATGTTATACAACGTTAGATGCTATACTAACTGCTATGTAATCATGCACAGTGCTATGCAATGCTATGCACAATGATGCAATCCCGTCAGCAAAATAAATGCCGAAGGGGAATTCTCCTGTCAAGGGGAAAGAGCTACTCAGATAGAGGAATCATCCTGCTGAGGAGATCGTGGGCACGCCGATATCAATTGGACTCCGCCTGGGGCAATGATCTTCCGGTTGGCTGCTGCAGGGCAAACAATATCAATCGCGAGAATGAACTGCGCGGCCGTCTCGGCTAACTCTTCTGGGGATGATCACTCTGTGGGGAAACAACTTCAGCTGCTCCACACTCCGCTGGGGAAAGACCAATCATGATCTGATCAACCTTCAAGGACTCGGCCCTCCTGGACATCTGCAAACTCGGCTGAGGAAGGAGAAGTCATTTTGCTTCGCCAAAGGGAGTACGACTCTGGGAGATACAGCATCAGCTGTTCAACATCTGCTAGGGAAAATCCACTCATGGTCCCAACTGCTTCCAAGGATTCTGCTTTTCTGCGGACTCAGCCGGGGAGAGAGAAATCATTCTACTTCAACGGGAGGGTACGACTCTGGTGCGGAATTTCAATTTCGCCGGGGAAGAAAGAATCATCTGCCTTCGGGGGATAGTGCAACTCTGCGGGGGAATACAACCTCAGTTGTTCCAATACTCTACTGGGGAAGAGGGAATCATCCAACTTCAGGAGAGAACATGACTCTGGTGGGGAATCTCGATTCCGCTGGAGACTTTACTGGGGAAACACGAGCTCCGGCACCCGAACACTTCCATGAAATCTGCACTTGTGACCCGGTGCTGGGGAAGACATCATTCTTCGGTGCTTGACTCAGCTGATGAGGTGACGCTCCTTCAGGATGCATCTGCTTGGGGAAGAGAATCCTCTCTGCCTGGTGGACATACCAATGCTCACTGCTCTGTGTTCAGATTCTGCAGAGGGGAGACTACTGAACTCTGTTGGAGAAGGAGGGCTTGCCCTACTCCGGGGTGCGCACGGCATATCCTCTGGAAGGTGCTACACCTGCAACAACACAAACAAACAAGACAAGATTCCCTCCTCAAAGGGTTCTATCCAGGTTATTATCTGGTGACAATATTCAGTTAATCAATTGTTTCAACAATCAATGGGCCTGGGCCCGCAAGTTTATGTATGCGCATTTTATCAAAAACATCGGCGTTTTCATTCGTAAACAAAACAGATAAATGCTAAACAGACAAGTAGAATTGCTGAATAATGTGCATTTTTATTGATGATGAACCCCTGAATGGGCAAAAATGTTTTACAACGGAGGCTAGCCCCTGGAATGAGGAAGCCGCACGAAAAAGAAAACATAAATATACATCAGTATATACAAATGTTGGCAATCGAGGCGTAGACGAACACCATGAGTTGATCCTTCTAAGACCCACTCGACTTTGATACCTCTCCGACGCTTCAGCTTTGGAAGAGATTGATTCAGATAAACGGCCCTCAGGTCTTCCGAACCACTAAACAATGAAAGTCCATACGCGGAACGCAGTCATTTGCTTATTCAAATCCCTAACTTTTGCGTGAACCGCCCTTTCGGGTTTTCAGTTCACCGGGATACCCTTTTTTGCCGAAGCCGCCCAGTGTAGGTTTTCGACTTCGCGGGTGTACATTTTTTTCAATATATCCCTAATTTTTGCCCGAACCTTTTATTCTGTTTTTGGTTCGCCGGGATGCCCCTTTTTTGCCTGGACTCTTTCTTTTTTGTCCAGCGGGTCTCTTTCAAGCAAAGTATTTTTTAACTGCGTCCGCGTTCACCGGGGATGCAAAATCTTCACCATCCATCGTGGATAACAACAAAGCTCCTCCTGAGAAGACCTTGCTGACGACATACGGCCCTTCGTAATTCGGAGTCCACTTGCCCCGGTGATCGGAGAGTGGCGGAAGAATTTTCTTCAGGACGAGATCACCCGTCTGAAAGCTTCTGGGACGCACCTTCTTATCGTAAGCTTTCTTCATTCGGCTTTGGTACAGACGACCAAATGCGATCGATGCTAACCTCTTCTCGTCCATCAGGCTGAGTTGGTTCAAGCGATTCGTAACCCATTCTGCCTCGTCGAGTTTTACATCAACCAAAACTCGCAAAGAGGGAATCTCCACTTCTAACGGTAGGACAGCTTCCATACCATACACCAAGGAGAAAGGAGTTGCCCCGGTCGACGTACGCACCGTCGTACGATAACCGTGCAAGGCAAATGGCAGCATCTCGTGCCAATCTTTGTACGTCACAACCATCTTCTGAACGATCTTCTTGATGTTCTTGTTGGCCGCTTCAACAGCGCCATTCATCTTCGGCCGGTAGGGAGATGAGTTGTGGTGTTCAATCTTGAAGCTCTGGCACAGCTCCTTCATCATCTTGTTGTTCAGATTCGAACCATTATCAGTAATGATCCGCTCGGGAATTCCATAGCGGCAGATGATGTCCCTCTTTATGAACTTAGCCACCACCTGCTTGGTCACATTAGCGTACGAGGCTGCCTCCACCCATTTGGTGAAGTAGTCGATAGCTACCAGAATGAAACGATGACCATTGGATGCGGTGGGCTCGATCTTGCCTATCATGTCGATGCCCCACATGGAGAACGGCCAAGGGGAAGACATGACATTTAATGGGCACGGCGGTACATGAACTTTATCAGCATAAATCTGGCATTTGTGACATTTCCTCGCGAATCTGAAGCAATCCGACTCCATAGTCAGCCAGTAATACCCTGCTCTCAGGATCTTTCTCGTCATGGCATGCCCGCCGGCGTGCGTACCAAATGTGCCCTCATGGACTTCCTCCATGAGCATACTCGCCTCTTTTTCATCCACACATCTGAGCAGCACGAGATCGTGGTTTCTCTTATACAACACCCCGTCAGGATTGAGATAGAAGTTTCCAGATAGCCTCCTTAGAGTCTTCTTATCCTGGGTAGACGCACCCGCAGGATACTCCTTAGTCATAAGGAAGGTCTGGATGTCGTGGAACCATGGCTTGCCGTCGGTGGCATCCTCGATTGCAAAGACAAATGCCGGTCTATCAAGACGCGAAAGTACAATTCTTGGAGCCTCATTCCAATAATTGACTTTATACATGGAAGCCAACGTAGCTAAAGCATCAGCCATTTGATTTTCAGCCCTGGGTACATGATGAAGTTCCACTCGGTCGAAGAACGGAAGCAGCCTCCTGGCATAATTCATGTACGGCACTAGATTCGCTTGACGAGTTTCCCACTCCCCTTTAATCTGATTGATTACAAGCGCTGAGTCACCATATATGTCTAGATTCTTGATTCTCAAATCAATTGCCTCTTCTAGACCCATAATACATGCTTCATACTCGGCTTCATTGTTGGTAACTGGAAACGTCAGTCTCGCAGTAAACGGGATATGGGATCCGTGAGGAGTCGTGATGATAGCCCCGATACCACTTCCATAGGAATTAACCGCTCCGTCGAATATCAACTTCCATTGGGATCTCCTATCTGGCCCTTCATCGGGCAATGGCTCATCGCAGTCCTTTACTTTGAGAAACATAATGTCCTCGTCAGGGAATTCGAACTTCATCGGCTGGTAGTCTTCGATCGGCTGTTCGGCAAGGTAATCAGACAATACGCTTCCCTTAATGGCTTTCTGAGAGACGTACTGAATATCATATTCTGTTAACACCATTTGCCACCTGGCAATCCTGCCCAAAAGAGCCTGCTTTTCGAAGACGTACTTGATCGGATCCATCTTCGAAATGAGCATAGTGGTGTGGTTGAGCATATACTGTCGCAGACGTTTGGCAGCCCAAGCTAATGCACAACACGTCTTCTCTAGCATCGAGTATCGAGATTCACACTCAGTGAACTTTTTACTCAAATAATAAATGGCATGCTCCTTTCTGCCCGTCTCGTCGTGTTGACCGAGAACACACCCCATACTATTCTCCAGAACCGTCAGGTACATGATTAATGGTCGTCCAGCCACTGGGGGTATCAAGATTGGAGGTTCTTGAAGATACTGCTTTATTTTGTCGAATGCCTTCTGGCAATCCTCATTCCAAGTAATCGCCTGATCTTTCTTTAAAAGCTTGAACATCGGTTCACAAGTGGCCGTGAGCTGAGAGATAAACCTTGCAATGTAGTTTATTCGGCCCAAGAAACCACGAACTTCTTTTTCTGTTTTCGGCGCTGGCATCTCTTGGATAGCTTTTATTTTTGCAGGATCGACTTCAATACCTCGTTCACTGACGATAAACCCCAATAACTTTCCGGACCGCACTCCGAAAGTGCATTTGTTAGGATTCAGCCTCAGCCTGAACTTCCTAAGCCTTTCAAACAGCTTCAACAAATTGACCAGATGCTCTTCCTCCGTTTGGGACTTTGCAATCATGTCATCAACATAGACCTCGATCTCATGATGAATCATATCATGAAACAAAGTTACCATTGCTCGCTGGTAAGTGGCCCCTGCGTTCTTCAGACCGAAGGGCATTACCTTATAGCAAAATGTTCCCCAGGGGGTAATGAACGTCGTTTTCTCCATGTCCTCCGGTGCCATCTTAATCTGATTGTAACCGGAGAATCCATCCATGAACGAAAACACGGAAAACTAGGCTGTATTGTCGACCAACACATCGATATGAGGCAACGGGAAGTCATCCTTAGGGCTCGCCCTGTTCAAATCCTGATAATCGACGCACATGCGTACCTTACCGTCCTTCTTCGGTACAGGCACTATGTTGGCGACCCACGGAGGGTAAGTGGTAACGGCTAGAAATCCTGCGTCCAACTGCTTCTGGACCTCTTCTTTGATTTTTACGGCCATGTCTGGTCTCGTCCTCCTGAGCTTCTGCTTGACCGGAGGGCAATCTTCTCGCAACGGCAAGCGATGAACCACGATATCAGTGTCGAGTCCGGGCATATCCTCATACGACCAAGCAAAGACGTCACTATACTCTCGAAGCATCTCGACCAGCCTATGCTTGACATCATTCTGCAGCGCAGCCCCAACTCTGACATTTCTGACGAGCTCCTCCGAACCCAGATTTACAATCTCAATATCCTCCTCGTGAGGCAGAATAACCTTCTCCTCCTGTCTCAACAAGCGGGCCAATTCTTCCGGAAGGTCTTCGTCTTCATCAATCTCATCCTCGGCTTGATAGATCGGGCAATCAAAGTCGTAGTGAGCCGTAGAAGGTCCAGAGTCGATGTCGTCTGTTACGTGGATCCTGCAATAACAAGGGTTAAGTTTAAAGCAGGAATATGCAGGTTAGCACGAACCCCGTTGCCATTTTGCTGTTTTTTCGAAATAAACATAAAATAGGAATAACAGAGAACACAATATTTGATTACGAAGAAAACGCCTTTTATTTATTAACAAAATGCATACACATAATCCAACAAGGCCCTGACAGTAAAACCACTATGCCCCGGGCAGGACATAGGGTTGTACAAAGATTGTAAAAAGCAAATCATTACTCTTCACTTGTCAGCTTGATAATCTCCTTGATGGTCCAATTGTGGAGGCGCTCGCCTGGCTTGCTCGGTTGAATCCAGGCGTCAAGATCGCAATCACTGTCCCCGCTGTCCTCCGACGCAGCATTGATACCCTCGAAGATTACTCCCCCCTTGGTGAATAGGATCGGCCCTTTCCCACGAGACGAGCTACCAGAAGAAGATGAAGCTTCAGCTTGCGGAGAATATCCCAATCCAAACTTATCCTGCTTGATTGGTATATCCAAAACATGCCCCCAGCCTGGGGTAGAACCGGCTTCGACAACGGCTCTAGCTTCCTTAAACGAGGAGAGGTTCAACCCTTGCTTCTCTGCGACGACGGGAGCCACCTCCTTCACTCTGACGGTTTCAAAAGCCTGGAAAAGAGTCTCATGGATCTCACCATCCATTTCAACATATTTAAAGGACGACAGGTGGCTTACCATGATGTCCTCCTCTCCACAGACTGTCACTATGCTGCCCCCAACAGCATATTTAAGCTTCTGATGCAGCGTGGACGTCATGGCACCAGCAGAATGGATCCATGGCCGACCTAAAAGGCAACTATAGGCGGGCATGATATCCATGATATAGAAAACTGTGTTGAACGTCTCTGGACCAACTTGAATTGGCAGGGTCAATTCTCCGAAGACGTGGCGCTTGGTTCCGTCAAAGGCTTTCACGACCAGATCACTGGGCGTGCACAGCAGTCCCCGGGTATCCAACTTCATCAGTGCCTTCTTCGGAAGCACGTTAAGCGAGGAACCCGTATCCACCAGGACATGTGACATAATCGTGCCTCTGCACTCTATTGAGACGTGCAAGGCGCTGTTGTGATCTCTTCCCTTAGGAGTCAGCTCCAGATCTGTAAATCCCAGCCCATTACCAGCATTGACATGGGCTACTACTTCCTCGAGTTGATTTACTGATATCTCCTGCGGCACGTATGCAGCATTCAATACCTTCAGCAATGCATTGCGGTGCGCCTCAGAGCACATCAACAAGTTAAGAATCGAGATCTTTGACGGAGTCTGATGAAGATGATCTACAATTTTGTAGTCACTTTTCTTGATCAGTCGCATGAACTCTTCAGCATCTTTAACCAGCAAGTCCTTCTCTGCCCCTGCAGGGACCTCCTCAACAGCTTTACCTTTACCCTTATCCACAGCGTCAGCCCGGACCACTTTCTCTGCTGCAACCTCTGCTGGTGCGAACACCCTACCGCTTCTAGTGATACCACTGACTTCAGTAAGATTCTGCACAGTTGACTCGAACGGCTCAAGCTCTATCTTTTGACCATTACAATAAACCTCGGCGCCATAATGCCACGGAACGGCATTGGTACTCTCGAATGGGATTGGTCCGGCCCTGGTGATGGTGATGGTAGGAGGACGAGGCGCCGAGATAGTAATAGGGTGGCGAGGAATGGTAATGGTAGCAACTTCGTCTGCCTGCTTCAGCACAACTTCCCCTGATGCACTCTCAACGCTCCGGCTGAATTGCAAAATACCCTCGGACATCAGACTTTGGATACCCTCGATCAGCTGCTCACATCCGTCAGGAAGTGTAGCACAAGCCATACATAACTCTCCACATCCAGGGAAGAAGCCTCTCTTCAGCAACTTAGCCTTGACAAAACTAAGTGGGGTTTTCAAATCTTTGACATCAGTCAGTAAGTCCGCACTCTCTTCAGTGATAACAGCATTCACTCCGCCCCCCTTATGATGAGGCATCGGATTCTTGGTGACGTTGGGCACGCTGTCAGAAAAGTTGATAACCTTGGCGTCCACCAAGTCCTGGACTTTGTGCTTAAAAGCTTTACAATTCTCAATCGTATGGCCAGGTGCCCCAGTATGGAACTCACAAGTAGCACTGGCATCATACCCCGGTGGTGGCGCCCCTGTTAAGGGAGCCAACGTCCTCTTTTGAACTAGCTGAAGTTGCAGCAAAGTTTGCAGAAGCTGCGCATATGACATAGGTGGAGTATCAAACTGACGGCTTGCCATAGGAGCCCGATTCTGATATCTTTTATACCCCTGATTATTCTGCTGCTGAGGTTGCTGCGGCTGCGGCTGCGGCTGCGGCGGAGCAGCTGGAATGTTTATGCTAGCAATCTGAGGCTGAGGGCCCTTGCCCTTTCTCCTAGCGTTAGTGACAGCACTGGCATCTCCCTCTCGACGCTTGCCAGTATAGGGTTTCTTGCTACCTCCTCCAGCTGAGGATGATTCGCCCTGAATTTTTTCCGATCTTTATACCGTTCTCAACATGCTCGCCCAAAGTGATAAGAGCCGAGAATGTTCCCGACATGCCACTGACCAGCTTTTCATAGTAGATTCCGGGAAGGGTAGCCACGAACCTTTGTACCAACTCACGCTCAACCATCGGTGGTTGAACCCGGGCAGCCAATTCACGCCACCGCTGGGCGTACTCTTTGAAGCTTTCGTTGTTCCGCTGTGAGAGATTCTGAAGCTGAACTCGGTTGGGAGCCAAGTCGCTATTATATTGATAGTGGAGAACAAACGCTTCTGCAAGCTCTTTCCAGGTGCGCACAGCAGCGGGCTCCAAGCCCATATACCATTCGAGTGATGGACCAGAAAGACTATCCTGAAAGAAGTGCATCAGCAGCTTCTCATCGTCATAATAAGCGGACATCTTTCTATAATAAGATCGGAGGTGGACCCGGGGGCAAGTGGTGCCCTTATACTTCTCAAAGGTAGGCACCTTGAACTTGTGGGGTACTTTAAAGTCAGCAATCAACCCGAGGTTGGACATGTCAACGCCCAATGTGTTCTGATTTTCTATGCTCCTCATCTTGTCTTCCAGCGCCTTGAACCTGAGTCGAGCCTCGGCATTCAACTCTGCCTCTATACCTCTCTGAGAAAATATATCATCCTGATGGTCCTCCAGCCACGGCTGAGGCACCACCAAATTTCCTGCACCAGCATTGCCGTTGACCGGCCCCATGTTAACATTGGCTCCCAAACTACCATTGACGGCGCCCGCCGCGTTGAATCCGAGATTAGTCATCAGATTGTCGTTAGCACTACCGTTGCCTCCGGCAGCAGGAACAACGTTCTGTGGAGTATCCCCTTGAGGAGGAGTAGGCACGGCCCCTCCATGAAGTATGCCATTACTGTCGACCCTGGAGATCAGCGGTTGAACTAGAGTACGAAGCTGATCTTGACCATTCGCGACCACCTGCATCAGCTCCATAAAACGATCCATCCGCTCACGGAGCTCTTGAACCTCTGACTGTACCTGGTCCATGATTCTCGTCTGATTAGCGCGAGTTGAGTAGCGGTGGATGAGTCTTTGATCAATCCTGGAGATCGGAAGCAGCGCGGAACCTGAAAAACCTGTTAACAATAAAGGTTAGGAAAAGCAATAAGATATACACCATGCAAATATGCTTCATGCAGATGCATGCGTGTGTCTGTGTGCGTGGGAGATTTTTCCCCGATCCTAGTGCCTTAGTGACGGTGCTGATAATAACAGGAAGAAGAAATCCGAGCCCAATCATGGAAACATCAATCTCATATATATATGGAAAGGCCTGTCAAGGCTGTACACAGTATCAGCGAGTACAAATCAACAGCATGACCTCAGCCAACAAGTCTGGTGATGGTCAGCATACATCAAAGATCAAAAACAACAGGGATATAACTAGTCAAGTACGGCCACGGGCGCGATACTCTGCTAATAACTCCTTTGTCTCCGAATGATCTGGCGAAGTGAGCAACCCCTCGACGAGTAGTTCCCTCTGCCTAATAGTATGCTGAAGCCCCTGAACTGAACTCTCCCAAGCGCCTTCGCCAAAACAATCTTCCAGCTTCCGCTTCTTAGACTCAAACATCAGCTTGTGCTCCTTCAGGCTAGCAATGGCTTTGTTGAGACGTGCTTCAGCGGAGTACCTGCGGGCGGTCTCTTCATCAAACCTCCGCTCACTGTCCTTCACTTCAGTCTCTAGCTTAGAAATCTGCAGCATCAGCTTGTCTTCTCGCTCCTTCCTGGTGGCCATGGAAGTCTTCCAATGCTGGTCGAACTTAGATATTCTCCGGTATGCTTCCTCCAAATGCGTCTTCTTCGTAGCCAGCACATCATTAGCAGCTCTGAAGTCTTGACCTAAGCGTTCCCGATCAGCAATCTGCTTTGCCAAATCTGCACTCAGCTGGCTCACCGACTCTGTTTGCTTTTTGAGAGCATGCACGGCTTCGTTCCTCTCACTTCGAAGCTGAGTTAACTCCTTCTCTAATTCTGCATTTGCCTTCTTCAGTTCATCGCGCTCAGCTAATACCTGGTTGTGCTGATGAATGGACACAGTGGTAGGCTCTTCGACTGGTGGAGGACTCTCTGGTCTGACATGAGGGAATGGCATCCCTATAGCGCTGGCTATGGCTCTGATCCAATCTGAATAAGGAGAATAAGCTTGGTTGTCGCTCTTCCCCAAAAAAGACTTTCCTCTCGTGCTGATATTGTTCCACGCATACTGAAGCTTGGACAACAACTCCCCCTCTAGAATACCCGTGAGGTACAGAGATTCCCGTACCTCTTCTTCCTTCGGTGGATTCCTCAAAGCATATGCAAACTGACGAACTAGCAATGATGGGTTGTAGTTGATGCAACCCTTCCTACCTATCATAGGTACGTTAGGAAACCCACCACAACTGAAGATCATCTCGGTGCCTAACCTGCTTCTGTCAACGAACCAAACAATGTCTTCTACCGACAAGCTCATCAGACGCTCAGGCCACTCAACTGTGGCTGCAGACAAGACAGAAGAACCCCTCTTGGGCAAATGACTATCAAACCACCTGTACAACAACGGTACGCAGCATGAAACATTCTTCCCTCTCCGGTTCTCATTCTTGTAATGCACTGAATGGTAAACGTCTCCGATCAGAGTAGGGACTGGATTCCCTGAGGCAAAGATATGGAATGCATCAAAATCTACGAAATCAGGCATGCTGGGAAATAGGATGATGCCATATATGCATAAAGCGAGGATGGCGCTGAAGGCGTCCCAACATTTGTCCTTAGCACACTGTTGAGCCTTAGCTATCAGAAACTGCAGAGAGAACCCTGGGACCTTGTTCCAACTCGTCACCACTAACTCAGAAGCGCTCAAATGGAGTGAGGAAGCCAAGCTAACCAGATCAGGCTCAGCATCCATGTGGACAAAAGGCACCTGCCTTTTGATAGGCACACCCAACATATCAGCATACTCTTCCAATGTCGGCGCGAGAACGAAGTCGCGAAAAGTGAAACACCTCAAGGGAGGATCATAAAACTGCAGGAGGGCATGTAACCCATTCAACTCAGACGCGGAAGGTTTGTAGACCAGACTAAGCAACTTGCCATAAGACTTCCTGAACCTATCCTTCACAGAATTCCCTGCCAGGGCTATCAAACCAGTCAGCTTCGACACATCGGGGGTCGGGAATTTGTACGCAACAGTCTTCCTGAGAGAAGCCATAACAACAGTAGGAGACGGGAAATCCTGGATCGGGGAAACGGTACCTGCAACACAGACACACGTTAATGGAATGCAGATGAATGCGTAAACTAATGCAGAATGCAAGTATGCAATAATATATCCAGGTGGCTGCTGTGGAGATTCAGTATCAACAGTCACTGATGAGGACGAAACCCCGGTGTAAAACCACTGATCTGATCTGCTGAGAATAACCATCTGATAGGACCAAAATTCTGTCCTGACAAGAGTAAGTACCAGATAATAAGGACCCCGGGTGCAATATCAAGGAATATCTGCTGAAGTCTTCAGACCCCAAATCAAAAATCTGCCCTATCGAGAACAAACACACAGCTGCTGATGAGATCTTCAGACCTCACTCAAAATTTGCCCTATCAAGAACAAATAACATCTGCCGTTGAGGTCTTCAGACCTCACTCAAAATCTGCTCCATCCAGAACAAACCACTGATGATAACATACTGATCAAAGCCTGCTCTACCAAGAACAGACAAACACCCGGCGACAAGATCCTCTGATCAAAAACCTCTTGCTCTATCAAGAACATGTCTGCAACTGAGAACCCAACATAACTGATTCACTGTCAAGAAAACCAGGTAGTCTGAAGGTCTAAGTTTCCTGCAATAAACCCAGTCCCACTCACAGGTATGAACCTAGACTGACTCAAGGTACGGCATCCTATGCGTTCATCAGCGTCACAGACTTTCAAAACTGATGATACGATTCCCAGAAGGAGTGGCATCATCAAGTCCTGAAGAGGCCTCACTTAGCTGAATCACAAATGATCGGTCCCCAGAGTCGACAATCCACCAAACTAGCAACCGTCTCAACCCAAAGGGTTGAAAGTGAAGCCAACCGGATGAACCTCGTCTGAGCGTGGATTTCATGAGACACTAGTGCCTGCAAAGCAAGCACGCGCCCACTAATTTCCACTCTAAGTCTATGGTGCACTCAAGCCTGGGTCTGGCTTCTCACTCAATCAGAACTCCCATCCCACAACAGCACAAATAATCATATTATACTGAAAATAAAATGCGGGAAATAAAGTGCGAGAAGTAAAAATGCGGTAAATAAACGCAACCCAACAAGCAAACACACAAACGATAGGATTGACTCTCTTAAGGGACGTTGGATCCCAAAACTGACTCGCTTTCGGGACGTTGGATCCCTAGGAAACTATCATGTTTATCCCCAGCAGAGTCGCCAGCTGTCGCTTGCGCGAAAATAAGGTGCCGGCATGACAGAAGAGTCGCCACCTTTCGTTATTTATCCCTCAGAGCGGGAAAGGAAACGATCGGAAAAAACCTGACGAATAAGGGTAAGACAAGGTCATCGCAACCATTGTCTGGGTTCGGGAGTCGGTTACGCAAGGGGAAGGTATTAGCACCCCTCACGTCCGTCGTACTCGACGGGATCCTCGCTTGTTTGTTTACTTGGACGGGTTGGTTATAATCTATCTACCTATCAAGGCTGGCTGAAAAAGAAAAGAAGAAATGACTCGGCAAAGCGTCGCACTTTATGCCTACGTATTCCCGTCTGGAACGAGAAATCAGAGTCGACGTAGTTCGGCTAACTACGGGGAAAGGTTGAAGGTTGCTCGCTAGGACGTCGCATCCTATGCCTACGTACTTTCATCTGGTATGAAAGATCAGAGCAAACGTAGTTCGGGAAACTACGGGTTATCTCCTAAAAGAAGTGTTTTTTATTGTTTGCGATTTCAACCGCACTAGAGACTATGACCTGAGAGTGAATGCGTCGCATGTCACCCAAAGGGTACCATACTAAACATCCAGACTGTGGAAAAGAAACTCTCCCACAATCCTTTCTCAGATAGCTTAAGGCTCGTACCGTACGAAAGAAATCATTCATGATTACTGTATCTTAAACTGTTTTGAGATGAGAAGAGAACAGGCCCAACTAGGAGGGAGACTATCAAGTCCTACTGTTATCATGCCATGGGTTCATCCTATGGTTGAGGTTTGAACAGGGAATTCCTAGATGTTGTCATGCATAGGTTTCAACCTAAAAGTCTATCATCAAATCCTCATCAGAGGAAATGAGAGTCCTAAGGGATCATGTCAATGATACACCAAAACAGACAAAAGCATCAGCTTTAACAGTAAAATGCATGCGATGCAAGTGAGGGAGGAAATGTGTGTGGGGCTTCAGCCTCCACAAGCTCGTCTCAACCTCAAGCCAGTCATGAAATAACAGTAATCATACTGAAATAAACAACATGCTATCAAGCAAAATAACAGTAAACTGTAATCATACAGACAAAGGAAATGAAATGCTATCAAGCAAAATAAACACATGGGCAAGGGAGCTGGGCTCTACCGAATACCCGCAAGCAAAGCCAAGCAATAACAATACAATCAGATGCACTCATGCTCTTAGACTGAACTTATTCTAAATGGGCTTAGTCTAATGCAACAGACAAATCAGACAAAACACACAATACATCAAAGAAAACAGAAGAAAGCCTCAGCTCCTCCAGCAGCAACCCAGTCTTCAGACTTCAGAGATCACTTGCTTTCCAGGTACCAACCCTACAACATGAGTATCAACTCATCTTCTCCCTTGAGCTTCAGCTCCTTTGATCAGCTCTACCTTCAGGCTTCACTATCTTCAGGGATCAATTTGATCTTCACAGAGTCTTCAGACTTCAATAATCTTCAAGGAATCATCCTCTTCAAGGCCTCAGCTTCTATCTTCAATGGCTCCAATGCTCCAGCAAACAAGATTCAGTCAACAAGATGAGTGGGGGATGTTACAGTGCTCACTGACTTCCAAAGGATGCCATTGAGGACTTAACATCAAAGGAAAGGCTCTCTCAAAGTTCTACCTTATGGGTCAAGGTCACTAATCCCTCCAAAGGAGAGAGGTGAATACCCTTAAGGGACTCTATGTCACAGAGAAGAAAGGAGGTGAACAAGACACTCCTTGTTTATTGAACAAGGTATTCTATCTAGGGCTCTGCCTATGCACCTATAAACCTATAAACCAAACAACAAAAGCTATGCTAAACTCCTCCGCAAGGTCTTCAAAGCTTCCATGATGATCCACAAGGTCTTCAACTCAATCTTCAAAGCTCACACACTCAAAAGAGAAGGAAAGAAAACACAACAATACAACTTATGCCTTTAAGCAACACACATACTATCCATACATTCAAAAATCAATGAAAAATACTAAAATACCATACCAATTCCTAATATAAATTCTAGGGGATCCTATTTAACTACCCTTAAGTCCCATATATTCCCCATACACTAACCTGTCCTAAAAACCCCAAAAATAAAATGTTGAAGTTCAAGTACACAACCTAAAACCCTAATTAGAGCACCTAAATGTCTAACAATCAAAATACATCAAATTTTAATCCACAAATCTAGTAATAAATCCAGAGAGTACTACAATGCAATATGAATCACCACAAAAAAGAATGGGCAAAAAATCTATTTCTAAATGCATGAACAAAAATATACAAATCCATGTATGAAATGAATGGTTAAAAAAGTGCATTTATTTGTAAAATATGCAAAAAATACCAATTAAAATATAAAATGCAATTTTTATATTTTTTAATTTTCTAGACATTTTAATGAAAATGTTAAAAAAAGAATGAGTTAAAAATAATATTTTTTCATTTAGTTATGATTTTTAGAAAATTAATGAAATGTGAAGAAAATTGAAAAATAAAATATACAAGAGAAGGAGAGAGGGGGTGAGAATAGTAGTGGATTCAGTTGATTCATTTGGGCCAGCGCGCGTGGGGGGTGTGAATAGAAGGCAGACTAAGGCCCACACGGTCACTAAACCAAACGCAGCGTTTAGGTTTTTAAATTTCCCTCCGTTTTCTTGGACTGATCTGGGCCGTTGGATGCGATTGAGAAGTCAAATATTCAAAGGAGATGGACGGTTGTGATTACGTCTTCTCCAACGAACCAAACTAGGGTTTCAGAACCAGTTTTCATGCAAGCAACTTCTACTCCACGTATCTCTCTCAACTCTCAATCATTCCTCACGATCCAAACATCAAAATTCATCTACTCCTTTCCCTCTACACAACCACGGTGTTAGAATTTTCTAACTCTCCCTCAAGAAAAAGATACGAAGGCTGCAAGTCTTGTCCTCTATTCTTATGCTCTGGTTTGCATGGTTATGAAATGATCTCATATTAATCAAGATTATACCACATGCTAAGGGGATCATGCTGAGCTAAAAACCTAAGAATATAGTAGCCTAGGGTGCGTGTTCTTGATCTCTAAAGTTTCATGTCAAAACTTCAACCTCCATGAATCATGCTCAAAGTCTCAAGATCTCATCATCTAACTTAGCCTAGCCATTCTATGCCTAAAACATGGTATATCTACGCATAATTAAGGTGAAAAGGAGAAGGAAAAGAACCTGTCAAGAATGAGAAGAAGGTGATGCTATGGCACGATTCAAGCCCTGTAACTTCTCCACAGTGATCTTCCAATGGTGCTTTACTTTCTGTATGCAAAATCCTTGAAGATGAGAGCTTGTAGTAGTGACTTTTCTCTTGAAATGCAGCTATGGTGCACCTTGAAACCCTAGCTCGAATCTCCTTCTTCTCTCCTCAATTCTTCAACTTTCACCAACCTCTGAACTCTCTTCATGGCCCTCTTTAAATAGCAAGTGATGGAAGGGGCTAGAATCATCTAGATCTTTCTAGAAAGTATTGAAAATATCACCACATGAGAACTTGAAATATCATGATATCTTCTTTCATACCTTGCCAAAATCCCTTGAATATGTCTTTACATGAGATATTAAGTGTGTATGAAGGAAATCAGCCCTTACATTTGGCTTGTGTAAGGTTTTTCAACATTGCCTTATAATGCAAGTAATAGATTTACAAAGAAAGTCCCTTTTTTAGGCCTCAAATGAAAAATCTATTTGAACCAAAGTTCTCAAAATGATGTTTCCAATCAAAATGATATATTGGATGACCTATTTTGGATTCCTAGATCTTCCAAACCAATTTTCAAATTCAACTTTTCAAACTTATATGCCATTTTTAGTTCATTTTTGACCAATCATGTAACTTCATGCTATGAGATTTTACAACAATTTGTGACCTTCTTTCTAGACCTAAAATCACATTTTGAACAACTTTCATGTTTTGAGTTTTTCCATTTGAGGCTTGGAAATAGGAGTTTTAGGCATTGGCTAAAATGACCTATGACTGACAAATGACCAAAATACCCCTGTCTTGTTCAAACCATAAGTTGAGTTCCACAAATCCTATCAAGGACTTCTACCACTCAAATTAAAGCTAAGAAGATGCCCTACAACATTCATGTTGACCAAGAGATCATAGGAATCATCCTACTAGGGCAAAAGCTGTCTGCAAGTTGGGTGACTTTCAAGGACCCAGATTCACACACCTCAGCTGACCTGTAATTTGTCAAAACCATAACTTGAGCTCTGTAACTCCTATCAAGGACTTCCACCACTCAAATTAAAGCTAAGAACAAGCTCTACAACATTCATGTTGTGGGAAAGATGAGATATCAATCACATCTAGAGTTAAAACTGCCTGGAAGATAGGGATCAAATTAGGGTTTTTCACTGATGATCTTTGGAAACCCTGACTTGAAACTTCTCAAACTCTTCAATCATGATGAGTTGGTCTAGGAATCATCTTTATAACATCTCTATACATCATTCCATGATCTCATGGCCCTTGGATTGGGTCTCAACCTTCTCCAAATCTTCAGCTGATCTAGGGTTGACTCAGTCAAAACCCTAATTCTATCATTCATGGTTGAATCTTCTGAACTCTTGCACAATGACTTCTCTGGGCTTCATGATGGCTATCAAGACATCTCATAAGCTTTCTCAAAACATCAAGTTCATTCTTAAAGTCTCAGAATCATCTGAGGAGCACCCCCAACTCTCAAGCTATGAAGCACACAACCCTGGTTTCAACCCACTCCTCTGAGGATCTCTTGAACTTTCTGATGAAAGTATCAACTCTCAAACACTAGATGGATAAATAATTGTTGGTCAAATTTTGGGGTGCAACACCTTGTTTGACTTGCTTGATGCATTAGAATAAGTTCATATCTAGACTGACTGTAAGCTAGGAGCATGATTGCACTAGAGGTTGAGTTGCTCCCTCTGCTTGTATTGTTACTGTATGGCTTTGCTTGCGGGTATTCGGTAGAGCCCTGCTCCCTTGCCCATGTGGTTTATTTTGCTTGACAGCATTTTATTTTCTTCTGTATGATTACAGTCTCTTATATTCTGCTTGATAGCATGTTGTTATTCTTTCTGTATGATTACTGTTATTCATATCTGGCTTGAGGTTGAGATGAGCTTGTGGAGGCTGCTGCCCCACACACATTTCCTCCCTCACTTGCATTGCATTCATTTTACTGTTTACTATTTAAGCTGATGCTTTATCTGTTTCTCTTTATCATTGACATGATCCCTTAGGAATCTCACTTCCTTTGATAAGGAAGTGATGATTAGAACTTTAGGTTGAAACCTATGCATGACAACTTCTAGGAGTTCCCTGTTTCAAACCTCAACTATAGGATGAATCCTTCGTATGACAACAGTAGGACTTGATAGTCTCCCGTAGTTGAGCCTGTTCTCTCTTCTCATCTCAAAACAGCTTAAGATACAGTAATCATGAATGATTTCTTTCGTGCGTCACGAGCCTTAAGCTATCTGAGAAAGGATTGTTGGAGAGCTTCTTTTCAACAGTCTGGATGTTTAGTATGGCACCCTTTGGGTGACATGCGATGCATTCACTCTCAGGTCTTAGTCTTTAGTGCGATTGAAATTGCAAACACAATAAGAAACATTTCTTCCGTAAAAGACAGAAAACAAACTTCAAACCTTTTTGCCCCGTGGGCCTATAATTCAAAGGAAGCTTTTCTGAAGAAAAAAGTGTCGTTAAACTTCAGCGCCAATGCAAATAGGCTTTGTCCCTAACTGCTGGAACTGTTGTTTAACCCTACTCAATGAAACAGATGAATCTGAATCCCCGTAATCCGTATTAGCCCGAACTACGTAAGCTCTGATCTCTCATATCTGTTGAGAGTACGTAGGCACAATACTGACGTATTGGCGAGCCACCTTCCCCGTAACCCGTCGTAGGTCGAACTACGTCGACTCTGATTTCTCATTCTCTGATGAGAATACGTAGGCATAAAGCGTGACGCTTTGCCGAGTCATTCTCTTTTCTTTTTGAGCCAGCCTTGATAGGTAGATAGATAAACCAACTCGTCCAGTAAACACAACAAGCGTGGATCCCGTCGAGTACGACGGACGTGAGGGGTGCTAATACCTTCCCCTTGCGTAACCGACTCCCGAACCCAGACAACGGTTGCGATGACCTTGTCTTATACGTATTCGTCAAGTTTTTCCGATCGTTTCCTTTCCCGCTCTGAGGGATAAATAACGAAAGGTGGCGACTCTTCTATTTTGCCGGCACCTTATTTTCGCGGAAGCGACACCCAGGAGTGCCAGGTTTTCCCCAAGAAGTCAAGATACTGCCCTCACGAATGTTTGTTGATTTCTCCCAAGTAAGTCTGATGAACTCTCCAGGGAAGTTTGATATACTTTATCCCCAGTCAAACGTACCTTTTCCCCAGGAAGCCGAAGTATTATTTCCAGGAAGTTGATACACTATCACCATGAAGCCTCCTAGCTCCACACCTTCCCCATACAGCGGATATTTATTTTATCCCCGGAAGTCTCAGAGCCTTGTTTCCCTTGAAAATCGGAAAACAACCGCTGATCTTCCAAATTTAACTTTGGTGACTCACAGGATCAATCAGATTGATCCTAGGACATGTGCTAAAGTATTATACGTTTAGAATTAAATTTAAAGTACTTGTGATAACGAATTGGTAAATGTGCTTGTAATGAAAAAGACTTTGACTGGGTATTTTAAAGTGCATAAACTTAAAGAAACGTTGTAAAGGATTTGTAAAAGGCTGATTGAAAAAGGTAAAAAAGTTTAAAAGGGAAGAAGGAATTGGAGTAAAGGATGTAGGAAAGGTAAAGGCAAAATGTAACACTTGCACAAGTGGTTCGACAGAGGAAACGTAAATGTTGCTGAAATTATAAAAGACTTTATTGAAAAGTTGGTGATTTTACATAACGTACATTCTCCGTGAAAATACTCTCTTCTCACACTCGGGTACTTTGAGTAAATTTGATTGGAGTTACTTTGTACAAATGATAAAACACACTAGAAATCTGCCTAACAAATCCCTATTTATAATGCTAATAATTAACTGCTAATAACTTTCTATTATCTCCTCGATCTAACAAGTGTCATTTACATGTAACTTCCTGCTCTAGAACTCGCCACGTGTATTTATGAACAAAACTCCTCCCTCCAAATTTTGAATTTCAAAACGACGTAGCAATGCCATTTGCGAAATTTCGGTCGAATGACCTCTGACACGGTCGAAATGCTCATAACTTTAGGCTTCTTAATTTTTCTAAGTTATTTCAACCGTTCAGCTTAGAAAATTCCTTAGAGGCTGTCGAAACCTCTTTGCTTCATTTTACATAGACATTAATTATGTCTTAAAGTTTAGTAACCCAAGGCAGTGTCGAATTTGGGAGCTAACAAATTGCCCCCCAAAGAATGTTCTTTTCGACCTTATTGCAGGAAAAGGACATTTTTTAATAGTAGCCCATTCGATACTATCAGACCCTTTGGTTTGCCTCTTATCCTTTGGAAGATAAAACAAAAGAAAGAGAAATGTTTATATTAAAAACCGCGCCACTTTGCACGCTTCTGACGTCATCATCATCATGGCAGGTTTCTTGGAACTCACAAAAATTCAGAAAACATCATCACCCTTTTAGCGCCTAGGGGTATAGGTTATAACTGCCCCTTACTTCTTCCACTAGGTGGCACACGTGGCCCACTAACTTCACCCACGTAAGAATTCTTAATTTTCCGAATCCTTATAAAATCACCAAAAAAAATTTCATAAGACTTTCTACTCTTTACCAACCTTTACTCTTCTCCTCTTTGCTGAATAAACCCGTTTTTCCAACACAAGAAAAAAATCTCCTTTTCCTCTGAAAAACTTCAATCATGGCTGAACAATAGAAGAAAACTCAAACTAAGAGACCATCTTCTTCATCTGCATTGCCACCTTTCTCTACCTTGAGCGGACCAAAAATCATGAAGAACCAACAGCTCATCAGGGAACCGTTAGCAGAAGAAAAACGACACATCTACGAATCTCAGGTAATCATCCCCGTTGATATGGCTGGAAAAACCTTAGCCATGTCTGGACCATTGTCACCCCCAGACCTTGATTATTCCACCTTGAGTGACTTTTTCCCTTCCTATCGGAAGACCAAACCCTTAGGGAAAAAAGACGCTAGCAAAATTCCTTCTGATAACCCAGATGACCTTTCTCTCTTCAATGTGGACCTCAAATATTTACATGATGGAGCAAGACTCTTTAGAGCTACGTCGTACTTCAAAAATTCTGAACTTTACCTTAACTGGTTGGCAAAAATAGAGAAAACGAAGGCACAACATTGGAAAGAAATAGGTATTTATGACCTAATCATGCTGTCGAAGGTTGGGCCACCTTACTGTCCGTTAATGCTGGCCTCCTCTTTGTATTTCTGGGACAACACTCACCATACCTTCCATCTTCCCTGCGGAATCGTGACTCCCACGCTCTTCGTCATGGCTGCCATCGTTGGATTAAGACCATGTGGATTGGCTTACAATCCTGAAATTGATTCACGGGACACCATAGGTTTTGGTAGTACGAAACATACTTACACACCCTTCATAAATCATTATCATAAGAAAGACACCGACGTAGTCGAAGATGAGGAGCACATAGCCTTTCTGGCCATGTGGTTGTCTCGTTGCATTTTTTGCACAAAGTCCTTGCAGGTGGCGAGGAAGTACCTGACCCTGGCGAATCAGTTACACCTTAAAAGGGACGTATGTCTTAGTGAGATGATACTAGCCAGCCTGTATGAGGCTTTGGGAGAAGGCGCTGATAAACTAAGGGATCCAAAAACCCATGGCGCTCTTATAATGGCGGGGCCATTTTGGTTGCTTCAACTATGGTTGAACGCTACCTTCGAGCACAACCTTCCCTTCAAAGGAGAGGTCGATGAAGCCCAGGTATCTGAACGTCAGGTCGAATGGCCACGCTTGGTTCAGTTGACACCAAATGAAGAAGGTCGAAGCCTTCGTGCCAACCTTACCAGCTTCATCCACTTGTTTGCAAAAAGGCATGAATTCACTCCCAGGATGGCCCCTTTTGCTCATAGGCTGTATGACCCTGAATGGTTCACCAGGTCATTTCCTCCAGTCTCACAAAAACAAGAATCAGAATCAAACCTGATATGGGAGAGATTCTTGACGCCACGCTTGATTGTTCATAAGCTCAACCTTGTCATAGGACAAGCAATATTAGTCGCTTATCAACCTAACTTGGTGTCAAGGCAATTTGGGTTAATTCAATCATTGCCTAGGTGCTTGTATGATAAGAAGTCTCATGTTATCGTTCTCTCCACTAGCTTCAACCCACTTGAGTGTTCGACTCAAATGGCCCGTTATGCCCATAAGTCCCATTTTACTCCAATTTATTTTGAACCCTCTCACCTTTGTACCCCATATTTTTACAACTAGTGGACCAATCATTACTCTAATAACTTTCTTGATGTTTCAAGTTTTTCACGCTTGATTGACCAGGCTTTTATTGATGTGCAGGAAAAGGTCAAGAAAGGTACGCCTACTCATATCAAAGAGATACAAGCTTTCCAGAAGTACTTCGAAACTGCCTATCGACCAAATGATGTTAGTCAAACCATCCGCGAGGCTGCTGTCACTTTAAAAGAAAAATTTTCTAAACGAATGGAGAAACTGAAAATCCCCTCATCTATCCCTTACGATAGACGATATGAGGCTGCTTTTAAACTCTTTCCCCCAAAGACCCCTCGATTACCAACCGCTGATTTTGGCGTGGCTCTTGCCCCTCCATTTCCAGACTGGTTTATCTGTGAGGATAGTATAAAAATACTTCGACAGCAGTCGAAGCCTAAGGCGCAGCGGGTGGTTCTGACTAAACATACACTTGATACCTTTAGAGGGAACCTTCATGTCAGTATCGAAGATGTTCACATCGAGACCGAAATCCTTGAAGGTCATCTCCCTTCGATTTGGCTTCCTCTCACGAAGCTTCAACGTTACTAACCTATATCTTCTATATTTATTTATTCGCAGCTGCTCCCAAAAGAAACGCTCCGACCAATAAAACGGAAGGAAAGATCGAAAGTTCAAAGGTAAATTCTTACATGCTCTTATTCACCTGAAGCTTTTCTGTCCTTTGTTGATCACTTCGATCTTCCCAGGTTGGCCGCAAACCTCCAACTCCTCAAAAAAGAAGAAACGTTGCAGCCCAAGTCATCATAGACTCCGACGAAGATGAATCTTCTCGTGAAGATATTCCCCTAAAAAGAAAACGCAGGGTAACTCATGGGCTAGAGAGCGTCGAATCTCCTCCATCTCCCACCAAGATACAAAAACAAAACACGCCTCCTGAATCTCCTGTCAAAGCTCTCACAACAAATGATCCAAATCCTTCTGTCGTTCCCATAGAGAGTGATAACTCTAGTCCGGCTGAGGAAGCCACGAAGGTATTGTGAAAGAATCTCTGACCTTTCTATATCGAGCTCTTGTCTCTTTCATCTCACGTCTCATGAGGTTTATTTTCCCAACTGTAGACTACTACTGAGGCCTCCAAACCTTCGATACAACCGTCTCCCTTGCCTATTTATCCATTGAACAGCCAAGGTGAACCCACTTATATCCCTACATCTGATTTGGGTTTTGGTGTGAGTTCTCTTGGTGAAATTAACAAACCGGAATTTTATGCAGCCCCTTCGCCCCTAAAAACTACTACCCAACAATCAAAAACTGATGGGTCTGACCACGAGGAAGAGGGAGCTCCTGAGACAATAGTCGTGGCAGATGAAGACGAAAACCCCAAACCTGAGGACACCAACCCTGCCACCACAACAAGTTCCCCTCTTGATCACACCAAACCCGCTACTGACGACGTTGATGCGGACGAAGCCAACGCATGTGAGGAAGAAGCCATGCACCAGTCTGAGCTAGGCGAGTCAGATGGTGAGGAGAAAGAAGCTACCTTGGCTCAAGACTCCACAAAAGCTGCCCCTGTAGAAGGGGAAATAATTACAAAGGGAAAATCTGATGAGCCTGCTTGTATTGATGCTACCAAAGTTACTACCGTCGAGGTGCCACAGGCAATGCCTCTTCAGAGCGAAATGGTCCTCTCTAAGGAAGAAATGGATGCGCTAAAAGAAAGCGATCCTCGTCGATACGTCCAACTACTGTTGCGTAGTCGAGGCAGTTCTTCTAGCAAAACTCGGAGTACTTTAACTTCTGAGGGCCAGGTCTCTAGCAAACCTTCAGATGACATTTTGGCGAAGATCAAAGCCAAAATCTTTAAAGGAGACCTTTTCATGTTGTTGAAGATGGATTCCGTCACCCATCTATCTTTGAAAACGCTTCTTCAACAGGTGAAACTTGACTCCATATCCCCTGAAGCTGCTAACGTCATTCGAGAGGTGGGAATTTTGATAGATCAAGTCTACAAAGACCTCACGTTGCTGCCCCGCCTCGAAGGTGACATTTCGACGAAATCTTGTTGTGAAGCAGCTGCCTGGACAAGTGCAGCGGAATCAGAACAAAAGATCGAAGAGCTAGAGGAAGAGAAAAAGAGAGACCAACTAGAGATTGCTTCCAGTAAAGAAAACATCGTCTGTTGGAAACGCAAGATCAAGAAACTTCAAGGCAAGATCAAGAAAGAAGAAAAGAAGATTTCTCAACTGTCTTCCAAAGACGATTTGACCCTTGCTGCTGAACTCGAACATGCTATCACCTTCGCAGAAGAGGCTCGAAGCTTAGAAGAAGAAGTTGCCAGATTAACTGACGAAAGGGCCTCGTGCCAACAACGTATGTGGATTTCGACTAGCAACACTGCATCGTGACCAAAGGTCAAACGATATGGGGTGGCGTTGGTTGCTTCTTTGGGTGACGTTCGACATGCCCATAGAACCTGATCCAACACTTTGTGCCAATTCTTTGGCTTGGTTCCTACTTGCTTCTTTATCATGTCAATGACCACTTTATTTGCGGCCTCGACTTGCCCGTTAGCCTGCGCGTAATAAGGGGTCAAAGTTAAGAGTTTGAACCCCATCTCTCTGGCGAAATCCTGCATCTTTCTACCCGTGAAGATCGACCCTTGATCCGTTGTTATTGTCTCTGGCAGTCCAAACCTAAAGATGATATTTTTCTGAATGAATTCAATCACATCTTCCTGATCCACTTTAGGTAAAGGCACTGCTTCGACCCACTTGGTAAACTAATCTATCCCCACTAAGATATACTTTTGGTTTTTTGAGGATGCTGGTCGAATTTCTCCAATCAGGTCCAAAGCCCAACCTCTAAACGACCATGGTTTAATTATGGAATGTAATTCGCTTGCTGGGACATGTTGTATGCCTGCATGAACTTGACACTCCTGGCACCCCTTGGCGAACTCGATGCAATCCTTTAGCATCGTAGGCCAGTAAAAACCTTGTCGAAATAACAACCATTTCATTTTATGGCCAACTTGGTGTGCGCCACATGCCCCACTGTGGACTGTTGACAAAGCCAAGTATGCCTCTGATTCACTCAGGCATTTCAGCAAAACTCCTTCAGGGGTCTTTTTGAACAATTCGTTGCCCATCAAGACGTAGCTCAGTGCTCGATATTTTATCTTTCGATCCGAGGCTATTGACGAGTTCTGGAGATATTCGACTAAAGGCTTTCTCCAGTCATTGTCCAACAATTCTCCGATGGTAAAGACTTCGAAAGTCTCTTCATCCATATATCCAAACTTTGTAGCCTCTAAGTCTGATGGCTTCAACCCAACCGACACTACCTTTCCTCTGGCTTCAATTACTTCCTGCAAGTCTTCCTTTGAGACCCTATATCCCGAGGCAATCTATGCTAGATCGTTGGCCACTTGGTTCTGTATTCTCGGTATATGTCGAATAGTTGACGCTTTGAATTTTTTAAGCAGCCTATTGGCCACTACGAAGTACATGATGAGATTTTCTTTAACACATTTGTACTCTTTTGTCAACTGTTTTATCACTAATTCCGAATCTCCCATTATTTCGACCTGGGTTGCCCCTAATTCTAACAAAATTTCAAGTCCAGCTATTAAAGCTTCATATTCAGCCTCGTTGTTGGAACACAACCCCTCGACTTTATACTTGAATTTTGTTGGAATTTTATCTGGCGAAATAATCATTAGAACAATACCCGTGCCATGTTTGTGGCTAGAGCCATCGAAGTATAATTTCCATGGTTCCACTTCAACTATATTCAGGGCATTATCGTTTATAGAGTGGTCGGCGATAAAGTCTGCCACTATTTGCCCTTGGACTGCTTTTAGCGGTCTATAAGTCAAAGAATATTCTGTCAATGCCAGTGCCCATTTTCCAATTCGACTGTGCAAAATAGATTTTGATAACATGTGTTTAATAACATCAAAGTGCGAAGAAACACAAACATCTACTGGTTTAATATATTGCTTTAACTTTGTACATGAGAAATATAAACATAGACATAACTTTTCGATTTCACTATATCTAGTTTTTGCGTCATTTAAAACTCTACTAAGGTAGTAAATAGCCCTTTCGGCGCCATTCTCATCCTCCTGAGCCAACATGCTCCCTAAAGTTCTATCTGACGCTGCTATGTACAATCGCATACTCCTGCTTCTACACGGAGGCGAAAGGACTGGGGGGTGAGCCAAGTAGTCTTTGATTTTGTCGAAGGCTTCCTACTGCTCTTTGCCCCACTCGAGTCTGTCCCTAGTAATTCGAAGCAAAGGTGAGAAGGCTTGCGTCTTGCCGCTTAAGTTAGAGATGAACCTCCTTAGAAAATTAATTTTCCCCAGCAGCGATTGCAACTCCTTTTTGTTCGATGGCGCTTTTGTTTCTAAGATAGCCTTCGTCTTATTCTGGTTGATTTCGATTCCCTTCTTATGGACAACGAAACCCAAGTCTCCCGCCTGTACACAAAATGCGCACTTCAACGGATTCATTTTGAGGCCGAACCTCCTCATTCTGGCGAACGATTGTCGCAGATGATCCAGATGGCTTTTTCCTGAAATAGATTTCACCACAATATCGTCAATGTATATTTGCATAAAAGATTCAATGAAATCATGGAATATAGAATTCATCACTCGCTGATACGTTGCCCCAGCGTTCTTTAGGCCAAATGGCATTACTACCCATTCGTATGTGCCTAAGGCCCCTGGACAACGAAACGCTGTTTTGGGAACGTCATCTTCCGTGATAAAAATCTGGTTATATCCAAAATAACCATCCAACATACTAAGGTACTCATGGCCAGCGGCTGAATCAACTAACATTTCCGCCACTGGCATCGAATATTCGTCTTTGGGAGTGGCTGAATTCAATCTCTGAAATCAATGCACACTCTTAGGGACCCGTTCTTCTTGATGACTGGGACAATGTTGGCCAGCCATTCGACATACCTCGCAGTGCGAATGAATTTGCAACGAAGGAGCCTTTCGATTTCCTCCTTGATCTTCGACATGACATATGGAGCAAAACGCCTTGGGCCCTGTTTGACGGGCTTCTTTCCAAGTTTTATTGGTAGTTTATGTTCCATCAAATCTCTTTGCAACCCAGGCATTTCGTCATAGTCCCAGGCGAAACAATCCTTATACTCCTAGAGCAATTGGATGACTTCGATCTTCAGTTGAGGGTCGAGGTTAGCACTAATGTACGTTGGCCTCCTGGTTGGACCCTCTCCTAAATCAATTTCCTCTAATGGATCCTGTGCGAGCATTTTGATGTCATTCCCCAAAGGATCTCTTTCGAACCCCAGAGGTTCGTCATGATAGATGGCGTCAAGCCTCTGGCTCTCCCGCTGCATTTTGGTGGCTTCTTCAGCCATTTTGTCATGGGCGTCCATTACGGCCGTTTGTAATTTGGTTTCAGCCACATAGGCCGAAATTCTTTGCAGCACCACTGCTTCAGTCATCAAACTCACTACCCCACCCAGTAGGGTCAACTGGGGCTGCCCCCAGGTATGGGAGTCTCTCCCCAGGTATTTCCCTATCCCAACGAAATCCGTCGATAGGGTGGAGGTATAGTGAGTAGTACACCTCGTCATTTGGTGCGAACTCAAAGTCCGCTGGAGCACAAGGGCCTATGCTGGCCAAGTGCTTGTCGAATTGGAACTGATCTATTTGCCTTCTTGGCACCCTGAAGTATCCTTGATCAGCTTCAATATTTTTAACTATGCCATCTGGCCTCCAGATAGCAATCCTTTGATGCATCGATGATGGCACTGCTCCAATGCCATGTATCCATTCTCGGCCAAGCAATAAATTGTAGTTGTCCGTGGTTTCGACCACCATGAATATCGTTGGTCTTGTAATTGTTCTGACGGTTACATTCACCTGAATCACACCCCTGGTGGTTCCTAGTTTTCCTTCATAATTCGACAAAACCATATTATGTGGATTTGTATCAGCGTCATGCTTTCCTATTTTGGTCAGCAAAGAATGTGGCATCAGGTTTACCGTAGCGCCACAATCCACCAGTATTTTGTTGATGGGGGTGTTCTCCACTTTTGCTGTAATATACAACGGTTTCAGGTGGGTCCTCATTTCTTCAGTGGGTCGTTCGAAGAAAGCGTTTTGCTCTTCGACACAGCCGTTGTTCATCACGTAATAACATACAGGTTTATGTGCTGCCATTTCCCACTCAGCGTTTGCGCCTGGTTCTTCGACCTCTGAAACCCTATTGAACTCCCGGGGCATCACCGACACCATGTTGACCACCAGGTCCAAAGAGTCATCGGAGTCAAAGTTATATGTCATGTCTTCGTCCCCTTCTGTTGGTCTGTCTTGTTTAGGCGAAAACAGCCTTCGCCCAACTGGTAACTTTTCAGCTATCTTCAACTGCTGTTCTTCTTTTCCGGGGGGGTTTGAACTATTCTTTGACTGATTTTTCTCCATCTCTTCTCTGAGAGCCTTTCTTCTTCTTTGCTCTCTCCTCCATTGAGATCTAGTAATAGGATTCTTACCTTTATAATTTTCAGATATGTGCGCTGTTTTTGAGGATTGATACTCCTTGTTGTAGGAGACCGAAGATCCTCGATTCACTTCGAAGCTCTTCCACCTTTGCTGCCCTTGCGCCCTCTCTTCATTAGGCTTCCTCCACTTTCCATGAGCAGAATCGACAACAGGTTTGAAACTGGCGGTCCTAGCACTTGGTGGCCTGATTCGAGGTTCAGAGCGTTTGTCTTCTGTCCTCCTGTGGTAGCTCTTTCGTTGATCAAAACCATGACCACCTCTGTTCAGACGACGTCGACGTTCTCCCTCTAGCTTCTCTGCTGCTTTTCTATCGAAAATGGCGCTGCACCTAGGGCACAGCATCACGCTCGATCCATTGTCTTTGCACCAATGTAAAAAACCAACGATTGACTCTTCTGTCTCTGGGTATGCTAACCTGCTACATCCCTCATGGTGTTTTGATTCTTTCTCTTCCATGGTCTCCGATGGGTTAATGTCGACCATATTTACTTTGACCGTCCCGCCTAGCTCCATTCTTTCCAAGCCCTCAGTGGCCTGGTCCATTCTGACGAAATGGTCAGCTGTTTCCTTGGTTACCATGGCGTAACTTTGATGCCTTTGAACCCCTAGACTTGAATCGTTATCGTTTCGACCAGTATTCTCCTCGACTGTGACTGTCGTATCGTCCAAACCAAAACCCATGACGCATTTCGCCATCACTGGTGATGAAATGAGGTCCTCAGTAACCTCCATCATGTTAACCGAAAACTCGATGCCCTCAGCAGCATCTATCATGTTTGCTTCCATGCGTTCAGCATAAAGAGCATCAGCCAATTGCAGTGGATCAGCATCCACCTTCATATGGCCCTTCGCCTTATCTCCAAACTTCAAGCGTCCCTCCTGTATTGTATTCTGGACGAGATCCCTGAAAAGAAAACACTGAGATGTTTTATGACCCAGAAAATTATGGTACTTACAAAAACCTCTCTTTTTTCGCTGCTCTAAGGGCGGCGTTTTAGCACCAGGCGGCACTATCATCTGCCCATCTTTTACTAGCAAATCGAAGATTTCATCACATTTCGTGATGTCAAAGGTGTAAGTTTTCTTAGGGAACCTGTCGTTCTTTTCTTATTCGACAAAGCCCTTTCCTTGAGAAGGGGCCAGTACTCGACAGGAATATGGGGGGCCCTGTTTTAATTCAGCAAGATCGACTTCGTTCTCCTCGAAGTAGGGGGACTCTTCGCAAGCCCCTTCGCTACTTTCGTTGAGTTCGACAAAAGCTACTTTCTTGCCTTTGTTAAATCTTGACTTTTCGTCTTTCAGCCTTTCTAGCTGTCGGACTCTGTCGGCCAATTGGGCCATATCTCTCAGATACTGCGTATCTAATTTCTTCCTAATAGAGTAATCTAAACCTCCTGCTGCCATTTCGACCAACTCATGTTCAGGCACCTGTGTAAAACACCTTGCCTTAAGTAGTCAAAACCTATTGAGGTATTCTTCAATTGGCTCTGAAAACTTACGCTTTACACTGGCCAACTCTTTCAAACTAATCTTCGTCTGGCCCATGTAAAATTGTTCATGGAAGAGTTGTTCTAACTGCGTCCAGTTACATATTGTACTTGGTGGTAAAGTGGTAAACCACGTGACATCGTTCTTTGTAAGAGAACTTGGGAAGTATTTTATCCTAAGGCTTTCGTCATTGGCTATCTCCCCAGCCTCAATTATGTAGCATGCTACGTGTTCGACGGTGGACTCCGTCGTGTCCCCTGAAAACTTAGTGAACTTAGGCACCTTAGTCCTAGGAGGAAATTCCGCTCGAAGGATGTAGTCGACTATTGGTGAAGTATAATTTGGCCTAGTAAACCCAGTGTTTAGGCCATTTCGAGTCATGATTCTTTCTACCATCGTAGCCAAGTTGTTTTCGACCGCGAGGTTGTTGCGTCTTACTTGCTGCACCACATTGTCTGCATCCTGGTTTCGATTCACCATAACTATTTATGGGTTTCTCTCGACCTGGACTCTGGGAGTTTCGACAACATAAGGGTTTATTCCTCCTTGGTTCTCTAAATTGGCTTATGGCGCCACTCTTGGAATTTGTTGTGGAGTATTCTCCACAGGGGCTTGGTTTCTTTCTAACGGAGGTACCCCTATAAATTTAGTCAAGCGTGTTAACTGTGTCGCCAGTTGTTGGTTAGCGTGAGTTGTGTCTAAAATTAATGGCTGAAAGATCTCACCCATAGTCTGGGAGAGGGTTTGAACCATCTGTAAGTTACTCTCATCCATCTGCTGCCTCAAACAGGCAACAGACGTATTGGTTAGATTGGGACCTTGAGTCGAGTATCCTAGACTTAAACTCTGAGGGTTTCGACCAATGTTTGAACCAGGTCCTGATCCTTGCAAAGGTGACGCCATTGTGTTTTCAGAAAATATTGGGGGCGCATTTTGCAGCCTCTGCATTACAGTCGTTGACATCCCATACGGGGGATTCCTTGGCAACTGCGAAAGACCAAAAGGGGCAAACTGCCTTGGCACTGCTGGTCTTGCTATTGGAGTTTGGGGATTCGACACTGGTGGCCCAATATACTCCAATACGGGTTGTGTGTAAGGCCTGACTATCACTATCCCAGATCCTACTGGGGCGACGGTTTGTTCTGACCTTATGGGAGGCGCTACTTGCTCTCCTGTCGATGGTATAGGCGGCGGGACCATGTTGTTACTGGTTCCTTCACCAGAACCTTGGACGTGTGGGTTAGGATTGTTTGGCTGGTTCGTTTCCGTCGCCATATTCCTAAGGATTGTTCGTCTTTCTTCGTTAGCAGCGGTAATTCTACCACTTCTTAGTAACATATAATGTACTTTCTACGAAGATTATTAAGACTTGTGAATGAGAATCTTTTAATTCTAAATCGCGGGGATATTTAGCACCGTCCCACCAGGTGTGCCATTTTGTTTCCCTTGAAAATCGGAAAACAACCGTTGATCTTCCAAATTTAACTTTGGTGACTCACAGGATCGATCAGATTGATCCTAGGACATGTGCTAAAGTATTCTACGTTTAGAATTAAATTTAAAGTACTTGTGATAACGAATTGGTAAATGTGCTTGTAATGAAAAAGACTTTGACTGGGTATTTTAAAGTGCATAAACTTAAAGAAACGCTGTAAAGGATTTGTAAAAGGCTGATCGAAAAAGGTAAAAAAGTTTAAAAGGGAAGAAGGAATTGGAGTAAAGGATGCAGGAAAGGTAAAGGCAAAACGTAAAACTTGCACAAGTGGTTCGACAGAGGAAACGTAAATGTTGCTGAAATTGTAAAAGACTTTATTGAAAAGTTGGTGATTTTACATAACGTACATTCTCCGTGAAAATACTCTTTTCTCACACTCGGGTACTTTGAGTAAATTTGATTGGAGTTACTTTGTACAAATGATAAAACACACTAGAAATTTGCCTAACAAATCCCTATTTATAATGCTAATAATTAACTGCTAATAACTTCCTAGTATCTCCTCGATCTAACAAGTGTCATTTGCATGTAACTTCCTGCTCTAGAACTCGCCACGTGTCTTTATGAACAAAACTCCTCCCTCCAAATTTTGAATTTCAAAACGACGTAGCAATGCCATTTGCGGAATTTCGGTCGAATGACCTCTGACACGGTCGAAATGCTCATAACTTTAGGCTTCTTAATTTTTCTAAGTTATTTCAACCGTTCAGCTTAGAAAATTCCTTAGAGGCTGTCGAAACCTCTTTGCTTCATTTTACTTAGACATTAATTATGTCTTAAAGTTTAGTAACCCAAGGCAGTGTCGAATTTGGGAGCTAACAAGCCTAAGAGTTCCTTGGCTGACTATGGTTCATGATAACAATCCCCCCGTGAAGTCATGACATCGTATCTTCATGCAGAGATCACGGATCCCCTGTTGAATTCAGGACATCATACTCTCCAGTAAAGCCGTATCATATCCCCATCTGGAAGTCCTGAGATTTTCTCCCCAGGGAAGTTATAACTTTGAAGCAAGATTCGGTTCTACCATCAACTCTTCCTATCCTCTAATAGATGTACTGTTGCAGAGGTCACCGGGTATTCCTGTCGAGATGTTTATTTCATCTCATGTCTCCTCTCTCATTTGTTTTGTCAGCATAAGCATAAGCATGAGCATTACATACTCATTTTCATTTCATTTTCATACACATGAACATACACATTCGTATACACTTTGGCATACGCATTAGCATTTGCATGCTTTATATTTATCGTCATCCTTGTCATTACCGCCGAGTAACTGGGTTTGTCCGCTCTCTCCAAGTAGATCGTCAGCCCTAAGCATAAAATACTATTTATTCTCAGCTAATCCCCACAGAGTTCAACCCTCGTGGACGATGGTTATTCCAGTTGTCTTTCCTCGATAGGATAAGATAGTTCCCATGTGAGCTCCTTTCCTCAATGGAGTCTTGTTCATCAGTTCTTGCTAGCCCAATCTTAGATCGAACTTCGGTCTCGTTGATCGCCGAACCTACCTGGAAGTGCATTTATTTTTCACTATCTTTCAAAGAAATCATGTATAGTCCTTTACAGACAAGCGACAGTTCCCAACCGAGGAGCGTATCACCTACATTAAACTTTAAGACGTTGATTCACCGCACTCATGCTTGGGCGTCCCGCCGTGGACATATCATTTAAACCTTAAGACATCGAGTCGTCGCACTCATGCTTGAGCGTCACGCCGTGGACGTATCCTTTCCTAAACTTTAAGACATTGAGTCGTCGTACTCATGCTTAGGCATTCTGCCGCAGACCATTTTATCCTTTAGTAAAAGAAGGAGCTGCATCATGTTCCGGGCGCCGACCTTGAAGTGTGAAGAAGTTCATTCTATCCTTTAGTAAAAGAAGGAGCTGAATCATGTTCAGGGCGCCGACCTTGAAGTATGAAGAAGTTCATTTTATCCTTTAGTAAAAGAAGGAGTTGAATCATGTTCATGGCGCCGACCTTGAAGTATGAAGAAGTTCATTTTATCCTTTAGTAAAAGAAGGAGCTGAATCATGTTCAGGGCGCCGAACTTGAAGTATGAAGAAGTTCATTTTATCCTTTAGTAAAAGAAGGAGTTGAATCATGTTCATGGCGCCGACCTTGAAGTATGAAGAAGTTCATTTTATCCTTTAGTAAAAGAAGGAGCTGAATCATGTTCAGGGCACCGACCTTGAAGTATGAAGAAGTTCATTTTATCCTTTAGTAAAAGAAGGAGCTGAATCATGTTCAGGGCGCCGACCTTGAGGTATGAAGAAGTTCGTTTTATCTTTTAGTAAAAGAAGAATCTGAATCGTATTCCAGGCACCGACCTTAGATATGAAGAGGGTTATTTACCAGATGAATGACAATCCCTTCAGCGAAGCTCATCAACCAATCAATTTTTCATCTATTATTCACCGATAAGCAGCAGTCTCTTTATTTGAGAGCTTATCCAGTTTGGCATATAAGTCCCTTCCGACGATAAGTGGCAGTTCTCTCTCGAGAAAGCTTATCAGGACGTTTCCCATTTAAGACCGTTTTATTTTGGCATACAGCCGGTTGTTACCCTGTATATTGTCTACGGATTCCTAAATTCCGTCTGATCCTGTCACGAGGGAGAGTTTCCAGAAGCTCGGATGTTATTCTTTGCTCAATGCTCCAGCATCTTGTTAATCGATCCTACAGTCGTGCAAATCCATTTTTATCATTTACTCTTACATATTCCCAGTGGAGGTCGTCTCGCCGGTGCCATCTCCATTGAGGATCCCATTCTACTATTCCTTTTTCCTAAAGTGATAATTGGTCGTACTCGCACCAGTTGACTATCACTTTAGAATTCCCCAGTGTCGTGCTGTCACCCAGTGCGTCGTATTCCCAGTGTGGTCCGTTCATCGCATCTGTCCCATATGTCGTCGTGTTGTCTGCATCTCTGCATTTACCATTCCATCATACGCACCACACTAAATTCATGGCATTGTTAGCATTATAGTTTATTTCCGTTTTGTCCATAGCATTGCATATCACTGCATCTAAGGGCAAAATTTTCGGTTATCTATATTTAAATCCCTCCACCATGATTTCTCAAGCCTTTGTCGCTCCAATAATCTGGTGAAGCTATTTAAATAGGGGCAACTGTAATACCCCAAATTTTGCCCTAAGATTAGTCGTTTCATCTGGCATCCCATTTCATTGTGCATTGCGTTTAAACTAACCACTAACGGGTGGTGCAGTTGTTTGATTGTTGCAAGAAAATATCATGTGGCGCGCTCTTTTAGTTTATAGGGTTTCTAGTGCCACTTTATTTTGAATGAATAAAATAGCACAATTGGTAAGAGACCCTGTGTAAGGAGTTGTGAGTGTGAGAGGTTGAGAGTTTGAATCCCACCTTCTTCACTTTTTGTTTTGTTTCTTTTATTTTTATTCTAACTTTTCTATTTTCATAAAAAAGAATAACAAAAATAGTTTTTTTTATTATTTAATTATTATTTTAGTATTTTATTTAAATTATTTTTTAAAAAATATTATTTTTTTTACTTTTTTCCATATTATTCAAAAAAACATCCAAAATTCATAAAATTAAAAATATTAGAAAAGATTTTATTCTTTTAAGTTTGTTTTAGTTTGTTTTTTTAGCTTTGACTAATATTAATTTAAGTTGGGCTTTAAAATAGGCATTAGGTTAGAGTTAACCCTAATTTGTTACCTATATAAACATGAGTTGCATTTGATAAAAAAAAGAAGGGGACAAAAGAGAAAAACGGCGGCTGTTCTCACGATTTATCAGAAGAGGGAAGATAGCTTCATCATCGCCAGAGGACGAGCATCAATACCTCCATCAAATTTCATCACCGCCAATCGGCCAAAAGATTATCCTTAAATTCCGATTAATATTTATTCAGTTTATTTTGTTCCAAGGATGTAATTTACGCGAGGCCATGGTCGCGGTTTATTTTATTTTGCATTTTTTGGGGATTTGTAATTTACGCGAGTGATTGTTGCGACGCTTTCTTTAGCGTTTTATTTACTTTCCGCACTTTAATCTTGCCGTATAATAATTTGCCGTATTTTGCAAGTTTAGCCGTTAGAATCCCTCCGAAGGAATTAGGTCTAGCCGTTTGACCGCCGAGTCAATAACCCTAATTTTTTACCGTTTCAAAAACCCTAATAGCCTTGGTGTCCCGCCGTGGACGAAAATGCCTTTTACCCTAGCATTAGGTCAAAGAGTCGCCGTACTCTCTTTAGGGTTTCCCGCCGTGGAATCCCTAATTTCAACCCTAAATTTTCAATTAACAAATACAACATAACAATAGAAGTTTTAACACTCCACGTAAGCGTGTCCTTAAGATACGTTTACTCCCCTTGAAACCTTGACCACTGTCAAGACGTTTCTAACCTCCCTCTCGAGGGGAACTACGATTACTCTGATTCCATTACCTATCCAGGATACGTAGGCACAAGATGCGACGTCTTGCCGAGTAAACTTAGGACTAACCCTTAGGTCTTTAGGTCACTCTATCCCTTAGCTCAATATATATTAAAGCAGATAATGAATAAAAATAAAAAAGCATACAATAAACAAAAGGTTCCTGTAGAGTACTACAGAAGTTTAGGATGCTAGTACCTTCCCTAAGCTTAACCAACCCCTTACCTAGGTCTCTCCCCGCATTGTGTTTACGATGCAAAAATAGGTTTTCCCTCTTTTGACCTTTTCCTTCGGATAAATCAAAGAGCGGTTGTGAATTAAGAATTGTGATTCAAACTAATTAATAGTTTGATATCCTATTTCCACCGCAACACAAGGAAAATCTTTTCAGATAAAAGAGTGTTGCTAACCTTTAGTTCTACCGCAAACGGTAACGCCTAAGTCTCCAATGGTCGAGCTGCATACACCAACTGCTAGAACTACTTGTTAACCCTACTCGGGACAAAAAGCCTTTGAACCAACCTGTGGTCTTTTTAGCCCGAACTACGTTTGCTCTGATCTTTCATACCAGATGAAAGTAAGTATGCACAAGACACGATGTCTTGGCGAGCAACCTTCCCCCCTTTTTTTCATCTGTAGTTAGCCGAACTACGTTGACTCTGACTTTCCTATTGCACGAGGGAATACGTAGGCACAGAGCGGCGATGCTCTGCCGAGTCTCTCTTTTCTTTTTTCTTTTTCCCCTTGACCATTAGCTAGATAGATGATCACCCTTTTAGATAGACAACAATGCGTGGATCCCGTCGAGTACGACGGACGTGAGGGGTGCTCATACCTTCCCCTTGCGTAACCGACTCCCGAATTCAGACTTAGTTGCGATGACCTTGTCTTTCCCTTTTTCGTCAGGTTTTTTCGATCGTTTCCTTTCTCTCTCTTTGGGATAAATAATGAAAGGTGACGACTCTTCTGTTTTCCGCCGGGTGTTTTTCGCAGTTGCGACAACCATCACTATCATAAAGATGCTCATTTAAGGATCTTGAACTTGAAGTCCTAAGAGCTTTAGGCTTCGTTCCTTCCTCCTTGTAGGTGTCTTTCTCGTTTTTATTCTTTTTCTCAAGCTTCTTTTCACGTTTTTCCAAGCAAGCGAGTTCTTGCTCTTGTTCTTCTAACTTTCCAAACAAGGTGGTAAGATCCAGTGTTGTAAGATCATTGGCTTCCTTGATAGTCGTAAGCTTCAGTTGCCAATTCCTAGTAAGACATATCAAAACCTTGTTAGTAGGAATAACATTGGAAATAGGATTACCTAGCAAGTCTAAATGATTAATAAGATGTGAGAACCAATTTTGCATTTGAGCAATGGTTCACCATGCATCATGTGAAAGCATTTGAATTCTTAATTAAGTGTGTTAGTTCGGGCTTGTTTGACATCATTCGTTCCCTCATGGAAAACTCGTAGAGCATCCACATCACCTTAGCGGTCTCACAATGAAAAATAAGATAAAACTCATCGACACTGAGCGCGGATATCAAGATTTTTTTCTCTTTCCAATCGTATGACCACTTCTTATTATTTTCCTCATTCCGTAGTGCTTTAGGCTTAGGTAAGGTAACACCATCAGCAACATGTATGATTGGTGTAGGTCTATTTTTAATGACCTACCAAACAGCTTTATCATAAGAGTTTACATGAACTTTCATACAAGCTTTCCAATAACCATTGTTTTCACCCGTAAATATTGGAGCTCTTTATAATCCCCTTTAGGTTCGTGAGCCGTTTTCTAATAAGTGTTTTGAAGCACGGAACCAACCGAGCTCTTGATGCCACTTGTTAGACAACGGCGACTTGTCTAGAGGGGGGTGAATAGACATCCAAGCCAACATCACCAAATAAAATTTGGATTTTAAAGTTATTTGAAAAAATAGTGCGCGCGGAAGGTTTTGGTATGGATCAACAAATTTCGTCTATACAAACCTAGTTATTGGAACTTGGATATGTAAATCCAATTATGGAATGAAAAACACAATAATTGAATTTAACCTTTAATCGAGTATCAAGTTATTATTCGTTTAAACTAATTGACCTAATAATGTTATTTCCAATGATAATGTGCAAAAATATCGAACTATGCAATTTATCAAACACTTGTTTTTTTGTGTACATATCTTTTGTTTTTTTGTAAAATTCTGCATGAATGATGGGATTATGTTATTGCAGTGGTACCTTCATGAAATGTTGGTGCAGGTTATATCATGGCATAGTTGTGATGGTTGGTACACTTATGAATCATATTTTTCTTTCAGCAGCGTGTGGTAGCCAATTTGATGCACACAATCTATATGGGCTTGGTACGGTAAAAATGATGATCGTCCTACTATAAAAAATATTAACAAAAAATAAATGGGCTTTAAATGATGGAACTTGTGGTGATTTTGTAGAAGCATGTGCTTTTTGGGCTAGGCCTTTTTGGTGGTAAGTCATGAGTAAGAAATCTATAGAATTCGGATGCCAATGAACTTGAATTGTCAATTGGATTTAACATGTAATATTGGCACCCTTGAACTTGATTTAAATAATGCTCGATCTTAATTTTTTTTGTCTTGATAACAAACTTCGAATCCTGATTCTTGACTTAAAATGTTATGATAATTAATCTTGACCATCCAATGAGAACCAAACTTCCATATTCTAGATATCTCCATTTGAAGATGAAACAACTCAAATAGATTCTTGGCAAAAAGAACGTGAATCCATCTCTAATTTGAAATGAACTAGAACCCTAAATTGAAATGAATCCAGCACTAAATCAATCCTTGGAGTTCTCAACTTGCACTGATAAAAATAATTCTTTCACCATGAACCAAATAAGCAGTAAATGCCTCTAAATCAAAAGATAATGGCTTGAGTTGTGACTACAGTGCCCTGAACCCTAATTGAATCTTGACGATCCTTGATCATGAAGCACTTGTACTTATCACACCCTAATAGCCTGACCCTCACCAATTTAATTGAATCAATCTAACCCAGGCCTTGATCTTGAATCAAATTCTTGCCTAGCCAAGATTAGGTCAAACCCAGATCAACTTCAATGAATACTGCATACACAAATAATCTGATGGCTCTGCCTGAAACCCAACCCTATCCTTGCATCAAAATGGATTTAAACAGCAAGAAAATATAAACAGAAGCAACATACAACTAGTGGACGTATATACAGATGAAAGTTATAAACAAGCAGAAAAAATTTGGGGTATGACAGATGCCCCTATCTAATTGGCTTAAACCTAGTAAGATGAATTGCTACAGCGTTCTTTCTTTCAAGGTTGAAGACGATTAGACATGAAGAAGGCTTCGAATTTGTCTGAAGAATAAGAAAGTGTTTCAGAAGTGAAATAACAAATCAATGTCAACCCTCGAGTGGACACTGAACAACATGAAAAGGTCGTTATCAACAAAAGAGTGATAACATAAATAATTTGTCACCAAAAGGGTGACAGATATATCACCAAAAGGATGATAGTTACTCACAACCTCCGACACCAAAAGTATGATGGATCTATTACTTAAAGGATGATAGAACAACACTCACACAATCTGGCACCAAAAGGATGACAGACCCATCACCAAAAGGATGATAGAGCGACACATAAGTTACTTACCACCAAAAGGATGATAATAACTTCCCAATCTTGGAGGAAACAAACACCAAAATGATGTAGGCTAGGTTGAACTAACGAGGTTCAAATATCACCAAAAGGATGATAGTAAGGCAATTGACAAAAGGTCAAATTTGCTGGAAACAACTCACTAGGGAACACCCAAGAGGAAGATTGTGTAAGTGCTCTTGATTGGTTGCATTTTATGGCAAAACACTAGAGCATGTATGTATGTCATGACTGATATTAGTGCATACATAATATGGTCTGTGCAGGGTAAGTTGACTTAGCTAAAAGCAAGTTAAGCTGGATGTCATACCCAATGTTATAACTTGGGTCGTATGACATCAAGCGCAAGTTTGTTTTTCTGGTAGCTATAAACCAGGAACCAGAATAGGAGCTCAAGATGGATATCAGGAGACTTTCTAGAAGCCCTAGGAGAACTAGAATATCCCTAAATTAAGTGGCAAGCGTGCAGATCATTGAAAATAGGTTTGTTATGAATAAAACCTAATTTATCCACCAAGGCCCAAAACGACTGACAGCTGCTATAAATATCAGAAGAAGCAATCCTGAATAGCAGCTCTTGATAGAAGAATAGAAAGTGCAGATTGCAGAGTCCTTGTGAGTGAAGAAGGCTAGTCTTCACGTGTGATTTGAGTCTTAGGAATACTTGTACTCCAAGCAATTGTCTGTTGGATGATTGCATTGGTTAGGTAGATTATAAGCTTTGTCTCACTCAAAGCTGTGAAGCAAGAATGTGTGTACCTTGATCAAAGCTGTGAAGCAAGATCAAGGTGTGTTTGAAGTGTCTCTCCAAAACTATTTTGTAATTGTGAGTTATATATCACTATGGTGTGATTGAGGGGGAGTGAATGGGTATACTCAGGTCTAGAGTGTCTCTAGGCTGAATTGTCATTGGGTAGGTTTTAAGTGAGGAGTGCAAACTGTGTTGTTACTCTGAATTAATTCTGCTAATAGTGAAGTTCCTCCTTGGCTTGGTAGCCCCCAGATGTAGGTGTTGTTGACATTGAACTGGGTAAACAATTGTTGTGTTTTTACTGCTTTACTTTACAGTCAAATTAGTTAGTACAACAGTCAATGTCACAGTGGATGTTATAACTTTGGGAATAACATCCATCGTGTGCTTGCCAGAATTTTCAGTTGGCATCAGAGCAGGCACCCTGCCTGTTTATTCTAAGTGAGGTCTAGGGAAATAAATTTTGGTACTATGGATAAAGATACTTGATTCACTAATAGACCTCCAATTCTGGATGGTTCTAATTACGATGATTGGAAACCTAGGATGATTGCATTCCTAAAATCATTAGACAACAAGGCTTGGAGAGCTGCAAACTCTGGCTGGAAACATCCTGTGAAGACTGACAAGGATGGAGTAGATGTGTTAATTCCTGAAGAGGAATGGAACAAAGAGCAAGAGGCCTTAGCTCTTGGGAACTCTAAAGCATTGAATGCACTCTTCAATGGTATAGACAAAAACATCTTTAGACTGGTACACCACTGTGAACTAACAAAGGATGTTTGGGACACTCTCAAAACTACTCGTGAAGGAACTTCCAAGTTCAAATGGCAAACACCTCATGAGTTTTACATGAATGTTCTTGAACTTGCAAACACCTCAGGAGCATTGGGAGAAAAGATGGCTGAAGAGAAGCTTGTAAGGAAGATTCTCTGGTCCCTACCTAAAAGTTTTGTTATAAAAGTAACAACCATTGAAGAAGCCCAAGACATATGCAACATGAAGGTGGATGAACTTATAGGTTCTCTCCAAACATTTGAGATGGACATGTGTGATTAGTTTGTGGAGAAAAAGAACAAAAGTATAGCTCTTGTCTCAAACATTGTTGATTCAAATGAAGAAGATGGTGAAAAGGAGGAGAATCTGTCTGAAGCAATTGCCTTGCTTGGAAGACAGTTCAACAAACTAGTCAAAGGGATAGATGCTAGGTCTAAACCTTATACCAAAAGCATGCCTTCTGATAAAGAGAAATCTGAAGATAAAGTCAGCCAAAGCAGAGGAGTACAATGCCATGAGTGTGAGGGATATGGACATATTAGAAAGGAATGTCCCACATATCTCAAAAAGAAGGGAAAAGGCCTAACAGTCACTTTGTCTGATGAAGATTCTGACAGTGGATTAGAGGAGGAATCAGCTAAACATGTCACTGCTCTTAATAGTGTGTGCATCTCTGATGGTGATTCAAGTGATGAAGAGTTGTCCTTTGAGGAGCTTGCAGCCTCATACAAAAAACTTCACATCAGAAGTGCAGAACTGGTTCAGCAAGGAGAGCAACAGAAGAAAATCATCAAGGAGTTAGAAGCTGAAAAGAGAGAGCATCTAACCACAATAAACACACTCAGAAGTGAAGTGAAGGAGTTGAAAAGTAAAAAGGATCAAATGACAAAATCCATAAGGATGCTCAATTCTAGGACTGACACCCTAGAGGAAATCCTTCAAAGTGGACAAACCTCAGGAGATAGGTCTGGACTAGGATTTGTTGATAAACAAAATCCTGTGCTAAAACTCAAGAGATTAGAACCTGAGGTCCAGGAGTTAAAGAGGATGTCACAACATCCAACTAACAGAAATTGGAATCAAGTCAAAAGTAGATTCTAAGGGTATAGATGTTACCACTGTGGAAAACTTGGTTATATCAAATCTGTGTGTTTCTGGCTGCATGGATTTCCTTGTCATCCTCATCAAGAATAGAGAGCTCATGTCAAAAGGCAGCATCAAGCAAGAACTAAGAAGGGTTCCTCTTACAAGAAAAAATATTGGGTTACCAAGAATATGGCTTTAGTAGCTCACAATTCCCCTAGAATGGCAACCAAAGAGGATTGGTACTTTGATAGTGGATGCTCCAGACATATGACTGGGATTGAGGATCACTTGATAAAACTCAAACCCTATTCATCTAGTCATGTAACATTTGGTGATGGATTTAGAGGAGAAATTAAAGGTGCTGGAAAACTAGATGGCCCTGGAGTTCCAAGACAGGATGATGTCTTGTTGGTTAAAGGGCTGACTGTAAACCTAATAAGTATCAGTCAGCTTTGTGATCAAGGCTTAAAGGTTAAATTTACCAAAGGTAAATGTGTTGTCACCAATCAAGAAGGGAAGGAAGTCATGAGATGATACATAGCCAAGAACAATTGCTATCTATGGGAGCCTAGAAGTAAACTCAATGCCTTGGCCAATAAGGAAAATAAGGACTAATATGGCTGGAGAAAGGAAGACAGCCACTGAAGATGGATAGGACCAGGTCCAACACATTAGCAAGTGGATCTTCAAAGTGTGCTTCAGAGAGAAGGACAGGATGTAAGAAAAGTCATGAGGGGAAGCTAGCCAAGAAGGGATACCCAAAGATCGGTCATTAGGGAAAGCTAGATAGGCTATACTGGAACCTGATGGATTCCATGGATGCTACCCTGCCTAAAGGAAGCAATTACGTCGGATGTCATGACCTTGTTTTGTGACATCTAGCGCACCATTCAACCAAGTCCTGGTGAGTTCAAGGGAGGCATGCTCAATGGTAGCTCGTGTAAATGGCAAAGGATTTGCGCAATACCTGATTATTATGCAATAAATAGGGCTGTAAATGGTGCAAGAAGTGTCAAGGACCATAAATTTAAAAATGATCTACAAAAATTGAGGCCCTTGAGTAATGGTGAGTTATAACAATTAATGGGAATAGGGAATTATAATTTAAAATTCAATCATTTACTGATTGGTCAAAACATTAAGTTCCTTCCTCATTTGCCATATCATCTATTGAGCCCCTACACATCAAACTCCTACACCACTTGGTTCACGATCAAACTGTTCATCTTCCCTACAGCCTCCAACGAACGAAAACTCCTTTCCACACGATCAACATTTTGTGCAATGTCTCAACATTCACCAAAATCCTCTCCCTCCAAGAGAATATCCACCAACGAGTCTGAGGTAGGAACTGAGTCAAGAAACCCTAACTCAGTGCTTGAAATAGCACCCTTGCGCATGATGACTCTTGAAGGAGTTCTGGTAAAGAATCCAAGGAGCCAACATGCAAGAAGACCCAAAGACCTTGTCTCAGGTAAAAATCCTACTCTTGCAACTTCTGATATTAATGATGATGGAGCCAAGAAAACCCATAACATCATTGTTGGCATGGTAGCTAGGGCTCTGAACATACCCATTCCACCCAGCAATGAGGGGTCTGTTTCAACTGTGCATGATCAAGGTGATGCTATGCCCAATGTTGGAAGCTTGAAAGGCCATACACCAGAAGAGAAGAACAAGGGTGCAGGGTCTGATAGTGTAGGTGATGATATGTAAGGTACCAAGAATACTGAGTTGGTGGACCTTGATGAGTATTCTGATAATGATCGAATAGCAAAAATCAATCCTAGCATAGCTAAAAGGCTTATGACAAGGAAAGGTAAAAAGGTGGCTAATCAAGGTCCCCCAAGAAAAAGGCAGTTGAACAGGTTGTTGAGCAAGACAGCCTTACAAAGAAGACAACTGAATATGACACTCCCTCAAAGAAGGCTAGAACTAAAAGAAGACAAGTTGGACCTCCCAAATCCTGGATCAAAGTAGTCACCAAGAAGAGAAAGGCTGAATCTGGTACTGAATCAGAGTCTGATGTTGCTGAGGATGTCACTGACATCCAACATAAGAAGAAACCCTGAAAGAGCAAACTGGTTAAAAAGGTCCCTGAGGTGCCCATTGACAACATCTCCTTTCACTATCCCTCAGGTGTTATCAAGTTGAAGTATGTCTACCAGAAGAGGTTGGCCCTGTGTTGCACCCCAAAATTTGCCCAACCTTTTCTAACCTAGGTTTATGTTTCAATTGCATAATCATTTGCATTGGCATCATGTACATAGTGTATTCATCTGCATTGCATAGCATAAGCAAGCTATCTTAATCAGGGGATCAAGTGCTATTCTTATCTCAAGAGGCATATTCAAGGGTTTCATTCATATTCAAGACTACTCAGGTCATCAGGGAAGAATTTGAGCTTTGAAGTGTTGACAGGTTGATCAGTGAGTTCTCCCTTATCTTTAGGTCATTTGGGGATCATCAGAGGAAGTGTGAGCCATGAGCCAAGAGCATGAGGTGTGTATGGATGTTATGAAGAGCATAGATGATCATTTTTGAGGAGTAACCAAGTCATTGGAATGATTGCAAGAGCCTTAGTTAAAGTCAGTCAACTAGGGTTTTATCTGGGTCAACACTAGGTCAACCCTAGGTCAAAGACTTGTTTTGAAAGGCATCAAGGATCATTTGAAGAATGTGGGATTAATTATTTGCTATATGGATATGGATATGGTGTTGTGCCAAAGAAAAATCAGAAGGAGTCAAGGAGAAGTGGAGTTACCAAATTAGGGTTTCAGTGTAAAATCCCCTGATTTAGGTCAAACTTCAAAGCAGTGTTACTCAAGATGCAAGCTTCATATGAATTTCTGGTCCACATGAAACTTGTAGAGTATCTTCATAGATTTAATTTGAGTTGTGTAAGTCATCAAGATGATTTATAGAACTCAAGTTATAGCTCTTGCAAGTTACAGGTCATCTGAGGGCACTGAAATTTGTCTGTGAAAGTTGTCTGTCTTCGAAGCAACCTTTGACCTTCAAGGAGATTTCAAATGGATTTCTGGCCAACATGAGAGTTGTTCCTAATTGTCTTAGATTTCTAGGAAGGTATGGTATGCCTTCATATGATTTGTGGAACTCTACTTATGTCCTTGGCAAGCAAAGGGTATTTTGGTCATTTGAGAATTACAGGTCATTCTTAGCCTATGCCTAAAACTCATACAAGGAAGCTTCAAATGAAAAACTTCACAACATCAAAGTTGCTCAAAATGTCATTTTAAATCTAGAAAAGAAGTCATGGAAGTTTGGAAATGCATAGAACTCAGATTGATAAAAGTTGGTAAAAAATGACTTAAAAATGGACATAACTTGAAAAATTGAGATTGAAAATTGGTTTGGGCAATCTACAAATCCAAAATGTGTCATGTAATATACCAAATTGATTCTAAACAACATTCTAAAGACATTGGTTCATCCACATTTTTGAGTTAAGGCTTAAATTTTGGAGTTGCTTTGAAAAGTAGTTACTTGCATCATAAGGTACAAATGCCAAACCTAATGAAATGCAAAGAATAAGCTTGCTATGCATCTAGACCTTTTCAATAACTCATGTAAGGAGATTTTCAAGCATAATTAAAGGGCTGTACCAAGTCTAGGCATGAGATATCATAAGAGATGAGATAAAAGATCATATCATGACATGATAAATTCCACACTCTCCTAGACTGTTCCAGAAACTTCTAGGCATTTCCATCATCATCTATATAATGAATTGGGATCATTGGTGAAAAAGGTTGGTGAAAAGAGAGAGAGGAAAGTGAGGACTCCATTGTTGCTTCAATTGTAAGAAAGAGTGAAACTCCATATTCAGCATCAATTCAATTCATTCTTTTTCTTCATTCATGATCCATTGATCTTGTTGAGTGCATAGAAGCTGCTTCAGAGGCTTATCCATGGAGGATTGAGGAGTTAGAGTTGAAATTGCAAGAATCCATATCAGATTCGAATCCCTCCCTACAAGCATCCTACATCTAGATTGTTGCAAACATAAACAAGATCACCATCTGAGGAGCATTTGTGAAAGATTGCAAGCACTGAATCAAGCCAATTCTCATCTGTTTCATCAAGAATAACAGGTTTGCATTTTGATCTCTACATCACTAATTATGCATTGTTAGCTTAGTTTGTTAGGTTAGAGTTGTTAGGTTAGGTTAGATGATTGAATTCAGAGAGTTTGAGAAGGTTTCATGGAGGTTAATGACAGACCCTAGAATCTTTAGGGATCAAGAACTCTTGGGTTAGTAGGTTTTAATCATAGTGTGCTAGCATGTTGGAACCAGGGAGAGGTGGGGAGCATTTTAGTGCAAGAATTCGCAAGGATCATGGAGGTCCATCACTGTGGAAGTTTGGTGTGCCATGGAGTTCCAGCTATCGGGTTTCACATTAGAGGAAGTTTTAGGAAGAACTGAGGGCATGGTCGTGTTCAGGGGAGAGAGTAGGTTAATTTTGCTTTTTATATCTTAGGTTTTCATGGAGAGATGAGGGAGAACGAGGGAGGGGAAGATTCGTGCATGCAACCTGGTTTTCCATGAAACCCTAGGCTGGAGGTTGAAGACAACCTCCCAGCCCTTGGATCACGCCCAAGACCATTGAATTCTAATCCAATACGACGGCCCAGATTTGAATTAATTTGAGAGGGAGACTGAACTGGCCAAAACGCCCCGTTTCATTAAACGGAGGCAAATGGGCCTGAATCAATTTTGATACCCCCACCCCCCTTAGCAAAGCCCAACCAAAATGAACTGAAATATGTTACTATTTGCACCGTTCTCGTTTCTTTTTCTTTTTGATTTTCTGTTTGATTTTCTGAAACATAATGGGCCTAGCGCGTTTGTTATCCGCACCTCCCCTTTCTGGCCCATCAGCCATAATGAACTGAGCGCAGTTGCTTGTGACACCCCTCCCCAATTTATTTCATTTTGTGATTTTTAATTCTTTTATATTTTCTTCATTTTGTAAAATCCATATAAAATTGAAAAAAGCTTATTTTTAATTGCTTCTTTTTGTGCTGGTTTCATAATTCTGTTAAGAAAATTATCAAATATTAAAAATAGCATTTTATTTTGTTTTAGTATTTTTTGTGCATTTTTCTTTTAAATAGCTTTTTAATGAGTTTAGGTTAATACATAATTTTGTTTATTTTAGTTCAATTAGCTCCCCTTAGATTTAGGATCCATTCTTTTTAGGGTGATTAACTTAGGACTTTAGCTTCCTCATAGGATTTAATTCATAATTTTAGGATTAATTTTTTTAGATGATTTGATTAGGTGAGATTAGAGTGATTAAAATTAGGGTTTTAAGTGAACATAGGTGAGATAGATCATTTCTTTTAGGGATTTTAATTTGATTTTGGGGTATGGGACTATAGGGGTTATGGGTAGATAATAGATCCCTTAGAAAAAATTAGGCTTCCCCTATTACTATTAGTATATTGCTTGTATTTGATTGACTGTGTGGTGTGCCCTCTCTAGGGTTATTATTTGACTGTGTGGGGTATTAGGCTTGTTTGGGGCTTGGGGTTTGAGCTGAAGACTGTGCTGATGAAGCCCATTTGAAGATCAAAGAGAATGAAGACCAACTTCCAGAGTTGATGAGGAGTATCTCTTGCTGGCAGCTGTTGAAGGTTGTAGGATCTAGGAATTAGGCAGAGCTCTAGAATAGAAAACTTGGTTCACAAACATGGAAGGTCTTGATTGCCTCCATCCCTCTCTATGATGCAGAGTCTCTCTAAGACATTCACCCCCTTCCTTTGGAAGGCTTGGTGATAGTGTCTAAGAGATAGAACTCTTGAGAGAAATATTCTATGTGTTGTTAGCAGTTTGTTTGCCACCTTTGGTGGTCAACTAATTGCTTAACATCCAGTTCACTCTTGTGATTGGTTCCTCAGCTGGGAGATTGGGACTTGAAGAAAAGCCCTGAAGACTGATGATAAAGGAGCCATTGAAGGCTGTGAAGACGAAGACTGATGCTTGCTTGAGGCCTGTAGATGGTTGAAGATGACTTGAAAGCCTGCTAATGAAGACTGCTTTGCTGTGTAGCTTTTGCTGTTGATATTTCTTTTTGTATTGATTGAATTTCCCTGACTGTATTGCTTGCTGTTTAACCTGTTAGGTTGAAAGTGAATTCTGTTCACTTTTGCCTATTGTTTTCTAGGTTCGAGGTTGAGTGGGACTCCCTTGCCTCGCTTGTATTGCTGCATCCATGCATTTTACTGCTTTATTGTATATATATATATCTGTTGTTTCTATTTCCGTTTATCCCTTAGGATCTCTATTTCTCTTTGCGCAAGAGAGGAGCATGATAGACATTAGGTCTTAACCCATGCATGATAACATTAGGGTAGATTTTATTCCCTTTTTAACCCTAGGATTTTAGAGTGTCATCTCTTCTTTCTTCAAAACAACAGAAAAACATTAATAAAGGTTATAACAGAGATCAATTCATTTCTTCCGTCAAAAGATTTGAACAAACACAAACCTTTTTGCAATAAGAAAACCCTTGTTTAAGGTGAGATTTTTCATAAAAGACACTTGAACAGCTTGTGTCGTGCGTAGCCCGAACTACGTTTGCTCTGATCTTCCATGCTGTGTGGAAGTACGTAGGCATAGGATGCGATATCCTAGCGAGCAACCTTCCCCTCCTTTCCCGTAGGTAGGTGAACTACGTTGACTCTGATTTCTCGTTCCAGACGGGAATACGTAGGCATAAAGTGCGATACTTTGCCGAGTCATTTTCTTTTCTTTTAACCCCAGACTTGTAGAGTAGATAGAATAGCAATCTGTACCAGAAAACAAGCGTGGATCCCGTCGAGTACGACGGACGTGAGGGGTGCTAATACCTTCCCCTTGCGTAACCGACTCCCGAATCCAGGTTTTGGTTGCGATGACCATACCTTTTCCCGTCTTTGCGTTAGGTTTACTTCGAGCGTTTCCTTTCCCTCCTTTGGGATAAATAACGCACGGTGGCGACTCTTCTGTATTGCCGGCGCCGATTTTCGCAGTAGCGATAGCTGGTGACTCTGCTGGGGATCCAACGTCCCCTGGCTGCTAAGGACTGCGATAGTTCCTTATGCATTTGGGATCCAACGTCCCTTAAGCGAGTCAATCCTAGCGCTTGTTTTCCCGTCGAGGATTTTGTATGGATTTATATTTCTGTCATTTACTTTCAGCATTATATTATTGTTATTATTGTTGTATTGTGGTGTGACGGGGGTTCTATGATTGAGAGATAAGCCGGACTTGGGCTTGAGTGCACCTAGAATTAGAGTGGAAATTAGTGGGCGCGCACGTGCTTTGCATGTCCTAGTGTCCCATGAAATCCACACTCAGACGAGGTTCTTCTGGTTGGCCTCCTGTCCTGCCCTTTGGGTGGCTCGGGTTGCTGGTTAGTTGGATTGTCGACTCTGGGAACCGATCATTTGGAAGTTGGCTAAGTGAGGCCTCTTCAGGATTTGATGATGCCACTCCTTCTGGGAATCGTATCATCAACCCTAAAAGTCTGTGACGCCGACGACCGCATAGGATGCCGTACCTTTGTCAGTTGCTAGGACGCCTACCTGTGAGAGGGTTTTGGGGTTATGCAGGTAACTAGACCTTCAGATAACCGGTTATTTCTTGATCTGAGATCCTGGGTATTTATGGACAGGTGTGAGGTCTATCAGAGACCAGGAAGAGTTATGGTATGAGGTCTATCAGAGACCAGTTGGAGTTATGTTATGGGGTCTATCTGAGACCAATGTTGGAGCTTTGTATTGGGTCTATCTGAGACCAGGGTTTGAAGAATTCTGGAGGGTCTATTTGAGACTTTTTGATATAGTTCAGACTTCTCAGCCACGGCATTTGGTCCCTGTTGCATGTTACTTGCATTGCATTGTTTGCATAACCATTATCATTGCATCCCATTAACGTGTGTCTGTGCTGCAGGTGCATTTGCATATTCCCTGGTTCTAGTGTCTGGACTCCTGAGTATTGATCATGGCTGGTTTGAGGATGACAGTTGCCTACAAGTTGCCTATCCCTGATATTACTCCCCTCCTAGGTCTGATTTCTCTTGCTGATGAAGATGTCCATAGAAGCTTCAGACAGAGTTACGGACGGCTGTTGAGATTGGTTCGCAAACCAACTGATGACGAACTGAATGGGTTGTACACACTGATGCAATTCTACGACCCTGCTTTGAGATGTTTCATGTTTGCTGATTTTATCTTGGGGCCCACCATGGAAGAGTATGTAGAGTTTACTGAGCTGCCAGTACAGAATAAGGTTCCCTTTATTCACTCTGTTGCTGAGCCCAAGTTGGAGGATTTGGCTAAGGCCTTGCACATGAATGCTTCTGAGCTGTTGATGACTTCTTGGCGAGGGGTTCCAGGTTTCTCTCTCCAGTTTCTGGTTGGTAAGGCTCAAGAATACGCCAAGAATGGATGTTGGGTAGTCTTCAACGCTGTTTTGGCCCTATGCATTTATGGGATAGTGTTGTTTCCCAATTTCCCAAATTTTGTGGACATGGATGCATTTCATTTGTTTGCTGCTGGCAACCCGGTACCCACATAGATCGGGGACTTTTACCATTCGATGCACTACAGAAATGAGAACAGGAGAGGCAAGAATGTCTCTTGTTGCGTGCCTTTGTTGTACATGTGGTTTAAGAGCCATCTTCCCCTGAAGGGACCTTTTGTGGATAGTGCAACTACCGCTGACTGGCCAGAGCGCATGATGAGGCTATCTTCTAAAGACATTGAGTGGTTTGACCGAGACTTGTTGGGGTCTGAGCTTATTTTCAGTTGTTCTGGGTATCCTAATGTTCTGTTGATAGGGAGAAAAGGGTGCATCAATTACAACCCATCTCTGTTTGTTCGCCAGTTTGGATATGCGTTGAAGAACCCGCCTCAGGAGGAAGAAGTACAGGAATCTCTGTACTTCACCGGTGATCTAAATGGAGAGTTACTAGCCAAGCTTCAGCATGCCTGGATGCGTATTAACAGAAGAGGGAAACCACTGTTGGGGAAGAATGATTGTCAGGCTTATACCCCCTACAAAGTTTGGATCCAGGAGAGAGCAAGACAGTTACTGATGCCATTTCCAGCTGCGCCGGTCCCTGTTCATATTCCGGTAGAAGAACCAACCACTGTCACCAGGGAGGCCTACGAGCGAGTTGTGAAAGAAAAGGAAGCCTTGATGAAGATTAATGAAGAGTTAGAAAAGGAGCTGGCTCAGATGCGTAGTGAGAAGAACAAGGTTGTGCATTCTTTCCAACAGCAGATCGGACTAGTAAACAGGCTAGGTGCTGAGTTGACTGAAGAGTAAAAGAAGCGCGAACGTTTGGGTCAAGAGTTCAGAAGCTCTCATGACATGTTGGAGTCCAAAAAGAAAGCACTCGACGCCGCTCACCGAGAAATCTCTTCTTGTAACAAGACGTGGAATGCTACGCTAACCAACAACAAAAAGAGGGAAGATAAATTGAAGCAGCAAATTTCTGAACTCGAAGAGCATTTGAAGGCTAGAATCAAGAAGCATGAAGAGGAGGTAATGGCCAGATATAGTCTCCAGAATGCATTGAACAAGGCCATCGAAGGCAGGAACGAAGTTGTGTCTCAGAAGCGGAAGCTAGAGGATCGCTTCGGAGAAGGGGCATGGGAGGAAACCACTGGTGACGTGCGACGTGTTCTCAAACGAAGAAATCAACTGGTTGAGGGGCTGCTTACCCGACCAGGTCATCCAGAGACTAAGAAGTTACTAGAAGAGTACCAGGCTCATGAGTGTACTTGACCATTTCATATATTAATGTGTATGCTTTATTTGCATTCGTGCTGACCATCACCAGGATTGTTGGTTGAGGTCATGCCTTCTTATTGTACACTTAGTGATATTGTATTTTTGGATTTCTCTGCAATATACGAGGTTTTCTATGACTCGGCTCCAATCACCGTATTGCTAGCACTGTCACTGCACTGGCACATTCACACTAGAATCGGGGAATGATAATCCCTAATGCACAGACACATACTGCACCTTGCATACATACTCATATTTGCATTACAGATTTGTGATCCGTATGTCTTATCTCCTGCATCCATTACAGGTATTTTCAGGATTGCAGAAAAGCGGGTCCACCGTTACTCTACCAGAACTAATCAGAAGAAGATCATGGACAACGTGCAGAGTGAAATGCAAGAGATGCGTGACAGGATGGCCCTGCTCATGCAAACCATGGAGACCATCGCCAAAGGACAAGAGCAGCTGCAGAATCTGGTTCAACCGATAGTCGCACGGGCTGAAAACAACGGGACACCGCATGGTGAAAATATTGCTGCTTCTCCCCGAATTGAGAATCGTCAAAGTGCTGATGCTATTCCCGTAACCGGTTTGAATGCTGGAGAAACTGGTCCTGTAGGTGGAGGTGGGAACACCGGTAATATGAATGCCAATGCAGATACTGCTGGGGTATTTGTGGGTAATGTCAACCAGGGTTTCAATGGGGGCATCGAGAATGTCGGAATGAATGGTATTAATGGTAACCAGGGCTTCAATGGGGTGAACATGGGGTATGGCAGCATTGCTGGCGCCAAGGCTGGGTTTGGTGGCTATGGTAATCTTGGATATGGAACTGGCGCATACAACGCTCAAGAGATGGGTAATCTGAGGTATGACCCCAGGTACTTCCAAACGGGTCCGGGCCGTGATGCAGATTACGTTGGATATGATGCAGTACCTCGCTGGGAGGATCGTCAGGAGGATGTGTTCTCTGGTCAGAACGAGGGTTATGAAAGGGCTAGGGATGACAACCATCGGATGAGATTGCTAGAAGAGAAAGTGAACGGATTGGCCAGTCAGAATGCTCTTGGGCTGGATATGTCAAATATGGGGTTAGTCCCAGGGTTGAGGGTCCCGCTGAAATTCAAAGCACCGTCATTTGATAAGTACAAAGGGGACACATGCCCTAGGGTGCATGTGCGCGCATTTTACAGGCGCATGTCTGCGTATTCTGAGGATGAAAAGATGCTAATGCACTTCTTCCAGGATAGCCTGTCAGGGACATTGCTGGAGTGGTACATGAGCTTGGAGCCTACTGAGATCAGGAGTTGGAAAGAGCTGGCAGAGGCTTTTGTTCGACATTATCAATATAATAGTGATCTCGCCCCTAACCGAGTCCAGTTGCAGAGCATGTCTCAAAAGTCTAACGAGAGCTTTAAGGAATACGCCCAGAGATGGCGAGATCTGGCTGCTAGGGTGCACCCTCCGATGGTGGAGCGCGAAATGATGGATATGTTCATAGGAACTTTTTCTGGAATGTACTATGACAGGTTGCTCAATTTTTCGATGAGTACTTTCTCTGAGTTGATCTTTATGGGGGAGCGCATTGAAAACGGAGTGAAGATTGGTAAAGTTCAGGCGGGTGAGTCCAGTTCCGCGGGAGGTAATAAGAAGACGTTTGGTGGTAAAAGGCAGGGTGATACCAACACTGTATACAGTGCTCGACGAAGGAATAAAGGTCAGAATTGGCGTCAGCAGTCGCAAGTTGCAAGCGTAACCATTCCAGGGCCTTCTCCGCAGCAGAGACAATAACCACAGCAGCAGGCTCAGCAGCAGCCTAATAATAATCAGCGCAGGCTTCAGAACCCACGACCGAGGAGAGTATTCGAAGTACCGCCGGTATCATATGCAGAACTCCTTCAAACTTTGTTGAAATTGCAACTAGTCGAGAAGAGGACCTTAGCACCACCAACCGGCCAGCCACCAGTCGGATATGATGTTAATGAGCACTGTGACTTCCATTCGGGTGCACCAGGGCACAATATTGAAAATTGCCTAGCTTTCAAGCATAAAGTACAGGATTTGCTTGATAGTACGGCTATTAACTTCGGGAAGGACGGTCCCAATATCACGCAGCAGCCAATGCCCAAGCATGGTGGGGCTGGGGTCAATGCAATCCTGATTGATGATGGGTTGAACTTAGTCACGGAAGTGAGCAAGCTGAAAACCCCTTTGAGTTACGTAAAGCAGCGTTTATTGAAAGGAGGTGTTTATCCCGGATGCAGTGAAGAGTGTGTTGACTGTTTGGTTCAACCTGAGGGCTGTGAGAAGTTGAAAAGGGGAGTTCAAGGTTTGATTGATGAAGGAACTTTGCAGTTTGACAGGTCTGTGGGGCGAGAGAAGTCTGTTGAGACAGAATCTGAAGAAGAGCATAGGGAGATTGCTACGATCACCATTCCGTTCAAATCAGTGACAATTTCGGCATCATCAAAAAGGCCGACCATTACTATCACCAAGGCTAAGCCAGTCCCTTATGAAAGCACAGAGGCAGTCCCGTGGTGTTATGGTGCTGAAGTGTATTGTAATGGGGAAAAGATTGACTTGAATGATCCGCCAGCGGGGTCCGTAGACAACGTAGTAGGAGCGGGAGGTATAACCCGGAGCGGGAGGATTTTTACTTCACCTGAGGTTGAAGCAGAGAGGCTTGCCAGGGGTAAGAACAAAGTTGTTGAAGGGGAATCTTCGGGGAGTAAAGAGAAAGAGCCGATAACCAAAGATGTGGAAGAATTCATGAGGTTGATCCGCAAAAGTGATTACAAGATTGTAGAGCACCTGCAGCAGACCCCGTCAAAGATCTCCATATTATCGTTGTTGTTGTGTTCTGAGGCGCATAGAAATGCCCTGTTGAAGGTACTTGAGACATCCTTTGTGCCGCAAGAGATTTCAGTTAATCATCTGGAGGGAGTGATGGCGCATGTTAACGCTGGGCATGGTCTGGGATTCACGGATTTTGACCTAACGCCTAGAGGGCATGATCACAATAATGCCTTGCACATCTCTATCGAGTGTCGGGGCACTATTTTATCCCATGTGCTGATAGACACTGGGTCTTCATTGAATGTGTTACCAAAGAAAGCCTTGTTGAAATTAGATACCCGTGGGTTGTTGTGCACACCTAGTGATTTGGTAGTGAGGGCCTTTGACGGAACAAGGAGGTCGGTATTCGGGTCAGTAACGTTACCCATCCAGGTAGGTCCGGAGGTGTTTGATACAGTGTTTTACATCATGGACATCCAGCCTGCATATAGCTGTTTGATTGGGAGACCTTGGATTCATGCCGTTGGGGCAGTAACTTCTACACTCCATCAGAAGCTGAAGTATATGGTTGAGGGGAGTATTGTGACGGTGTGTGGCGAAGAGGATATCTTAGTCAGTCATTTGTCTTCCTTCAAGTACGTGTAGGTAGATGGAGAGATTCATGAAATGCTGTATCAGGCGTTCGAAGGGATGAAGGTTAAAGAAGAGGCTCCGTTAAAGAGTGAATGGCAAGAGGTGGTCGTCTCCTCATATAAAGAAGCCAGGGCGTTGGTACAAGTAGGAGAGACTCAGAAGTGGGGGCAGATTCTGGACATCCCAGTGAAGCAAGATAGGTATGGCTTGGGATACCGCCCATCTCCCTCGCAGAGTGCGCCTAAGTACAAAGGACCTGTGGTGTTCACGCCCGGAGGAGTTAGCTTCAAAAGGATTAATGCCGTGTCTGATACGGAGGAAGTGGATAGCGACTGCGACATGGACGCATGGATTCGACCCAGCATGCCGGGGCAAAGCCTATGCAACTGGTCAATCCAGGACGTCATCCAAGTCACCAAACAGTAATGCGTTGTTTTTTCAATCATTGTATGATCACATGCCTTGCCCGGGGCATCGATGATCTTGTCTTAGGGCCTAACTGTTTACCTGTATGTTTGCATGATCAATAAATGACGGCGTTTTTTACATTCAAATGTTGTGATCCTTTTCTTTCTGTTTTTATTCTTTAATAAAATGGCAGCGTGGTTATGCATTTTGCTTGTATATCATTTTGAAGCACTTAACCGTTTCCCTCGCAGGATTCATGAATTTTCAGATGACACCGACCAAAAACCTCCTATGACTCGTTTAGACTTCGAGCATCCGATTTTCCAAGCTGAGGAGGAGATTGTGGAGGATAGTGACTTACCAGAAGAGCTTAGTCGGTTATTGAAGCAAGAGGAGAGAGCCATTCTGCCTCACCAGGAAGAGATTGATATCGTCAACTTAGGGTCTGAAGAATGCGTTAGGAATATCCGTATAGGGGCCGCGTTGCAAGTTGACATCAAGCAAAAGCTTATTGAGATGCTGCGTGAATACAATGATATATTTGCTTGGTCCTACGAGAACATGCCAGGGCTGGATACTGATATGGTTGTTCATCGTCTGCCGTTGAGGGAAGATTGCCCGCCTGTGAAGCAGAAACTCAGAAGGACTCGTCCTGACATGGCCGTGAAGATAAAGGAAGAAGTGCAGAAGCAATGGGATGCTGGGTTCCTGGCTGTTACCACTTATCCCACTTGGGTCGCTAATATCGTGCCTGTGCCAAAGAAAGATGGCAAGGTTCGAATGTGTGTTGATTATAGGGATCTAAACAAAGCGAGCTCGAAAGATGATTTCTCGTTGCCGCATATTGATGTGTTAGTTGACAACACAGCTCAGTTTTCGGTATTCTCTTTCATGGATGGATTTTCGGGGTACAACCAGATCAAAATGGCTCCGGAGGATATGGAAAAAACGACCTTTATCACCCCGTGGGGAACCTTCTGTTATAAGGTGATGCCCTTTGGTTTGAAAAATGCTGGGGCAACATACCAGCGGGCCATGACAACGCTTTTTCACGACATGATGCACAGAGAGATTGAGGTGTATGTCGATGACATGATTGCCAAGTCTCAAACAGAGGAAGAACATCTGGTTAATCTGCTGAAGTTGTTCAAGAGGCTGAGGAAGTTCAGGCTGAGGCTGAATCCGAACAAATGTACCTTCGGAGTGAGATCCGGGAAGCTACTGGGGTTCATTGTGAGCAAGAAAGGAATCAAGGTCGATCCTGCAAAAATAAAAGCAATACAAGAGATGCCAGCACCGAGAACAGAAAAAGAAGTCCGTGGATTCTTAGGGAGGTTGAACTACATTGCTAGGTTCATCTCTCACCTAACGACCACGTGTGAACCATTGTTCAAACTATTAAAGAAAGATCAAGCGGTGGTCTGGAACGACAATTGTCAAAGGGCATTTGAGAAGATAAAAGAATACTTGCAGGAACCTCCGGTGTTGATACCCCCGGTAGCGGGACGACCACTGATTATGTATCTGACGGTTCTGGAGAACAGTATGGGTTGTGTTCTCGGTCAACATGACGAGACAGGACGGAAAGAGCATGCAATTTACTACTTGAGTAAAAAGTTCACGGATTGTGAATCTCGATACTCTATACTCGAAAAGACGTGTTGTGCATTGGCGTGGGCTGCCAAACGTCTAAGACAGTATATGCTGAACCATACAACCATGCTGATATCGAAGATGGATTCGATCAAATATGTGTTTGAAAAGCAAGCGCTCTCTGGAAGGATTGCTAGATGGCAGATGGTATTGACAGAATACGATATCCAATATGTTTCCCAGAAGGCCATTAAGGGAAGTGTTCTATCCGAATATCTCGCCGAACAGCCGATTGAGGATTATCAGCCTATGAAGTTTGAGTTTCCTGATGAGGACATAATGTACTTGAAAGCTAAAGATTGTGATGAGCCGTTGCCTGGTGAAGGTCCTGAGCGGAGTTCCCAATGGAAATTGATTTTTGATGGGGCTGTCAATTCGTACGGTAGCGGGATCGGGGCAATCATTACAACTCCCCACGGGTCGCACATCCCGTTCACAGCCAGATTGACTTTTTCAGTGACGAATAACAAAGCCGAGTACGAAGCTTGTATTATGGGGTTAGAAGAGGCGATTGATCTGAGGATCAAGAATCTGGATGTATATGGGGATTCAGCATTAGTTGTGAATCAGATTAAGGGAGAGTGGGAGACGCGCCAACCTAATCTGATACCGTACATGAATTATGCGAGAAGGTTGCTACCTTTCTTTGATAAAGTAGAGTTTCATCATGTACCCCGGGCGGAGAATCAAATGGCAGACGCCCTTGCAACATTATCCTCGATGTATAAGGTCAACTACTGGAACGAGGCTCCCAGGATTGTCATCTCTCGCCTTGATAGGCCGGCTTTTGTGTTTGCAATTGATGAAGCATCTGATGGTAAACCTTGGTATTTCGACATACAGAACTTCCTGAAGAATAAGGAATATCCGGCTGGGGCATCCAGTCGTGATCAGAAGACTCTAAGGAGATTAGCAGGCAACTTCTATCTGAATCCCGACGACGTTTTGTATAGAAGGAACCACGATTTGGTACTCCTCTGGTGTGTAGATGAGAAGGAAGCCAACTTGATCATGGAAGAGGTCCATGAGGGAACTTTTGGTACACATGCTGGTGGGCATGCTATGACTCGAAAGTTGTTGCGGGCGGGGTATTACTGGTTAACAATGGAGACGGATTGTTTCAAATTTGCCAAGCGGTGTCACAAGTGCCAGATCTATGCAGATAAGATCCATGTGCCACCAAGTCCTCTGAACGTTATGGCATCCCCATGGCCTTTCTCCATGTGGGGAATTGATATGATTGGCAAAATCGAGCCTACGGCATCTAATGGGCATCGCTTCATTTTGGTCGTGATCGATTACTTCACCAAGTGGGTGGAAGCAGCATCTTACGCCAATGTGACGAAGCAGGTGGTGGCCAGATTTATTAAGAGGGATATAATTTGCAGATACAGTATTCCTGAACGGATCATTACTGATAATGGTTCGAATTTGAACAACAAGATGATGAAAAATCTGTGTCGGGATTTCAAGATCGAGCATCATAATTCATCTCCCTACAGACCCAAGATGAATGGCGCTGTTGAAGCGGCCAACAAGAACATAAAGAAGATTGTTCAGAAGATGGTGGTAACGTATAAGGATTGGCATGAGATGCTGCCATTCGCTTTGCACGATTATCGTACTACGGTGCGTACATCAACCGGGGCAACACCGTTCTCACTGGTATATGGCATGGAGGTTGTCCTGCCATTGGAGGTTGAGATACCGTCTTTGAGGGTTTTGCTTGATGTTCAACTTGATGAGGCAGAATGGGTGAGAAGTAGATTGAATCAGCTGAGCTTGATAGACGAGAAGAGACTGGCATCCATTGCACATGGTAGGCTGTATCAGAGCCGGATGAAGAAAGCGTTCGACAAGAAGATTCGACCTCGAAGCTTTCAGACGGGCGATCTTGTGCTAAAAAAGATTCTCCCACCGCAATCGGATCACAGGGGCAAATGGACTCCCAATTATGAAGGTCCATACATCGTGAGGAAGGTCTTCTCCGGAGGGGCCTTATTGTTATCCACCATGGATGGTGAAGACTTTTCGTCCCCTGTGAACTCGGACGCAGTTAAAAAATACTTTGCTTAAAATTGACCCGCTGGACAGTAAAAAGAGAGTCCAGGCAAAAATGGGGCATCCTGGCGGACCAAAAAACAGAATAAAAAGGTTCGGGCAAAAATTAGGGATAAAATGAAAAAATGTACACCCGCGAAGTCGATAACCTACACTGGGCGGCTTCGGCAAAAAAGGGTATCCCGGTGAATCGAAAACCCGCAAAGGGCGATTCACGCAAAAGTTAGGGATTTGAGAAGCAAATGACTGCGGTCCAAGTTTGATTGTTAGTGGTTTGGGAGCATCTGGGGGTCAACTATCCAAAGCAATTTCTTCCGAAGACAGAGATCTGGAAAGCGCCAGAGTCCGACGAGTCATAGGAGGATCGGTTCATGGTGTTCGTCTGTAACACGTTGCCGACATGTGTACAAATTTTATTCTGTATATTTGTATACTTCTGCATTTTGTTTATGTGTGACTACCTCTTTTCAGGAGTTGCATCTGATGTACAAATCTTGCCTATTCTCAGGCCGTTATCAATAAAGTGTTTTATTCAGTGTAGTGTATGACTTTGGTTTTAATTTTTTACAGTTTTTTTTGTAAAAAGCGCCGATGTTTTTGATAAACTTACATGCGTGTAAACAGGCGGGCCTCGGCCGACGATTGTTAAAACCGGAAATTACCTGAATGGTTGTCGTGGGTGATTACCAAGATGTTTCTTTTTGCATAGATTGCCTTGTGTTTGCTTGTTGACTTTTGCAGGTATTCAAAAGCTCGCAAAGTTCCCCGCCAGAGTCCATGGCAGGCTGGTACCCTCTCCAGAGGATGAACGTTGTGTCCTTCCCCAGTGAAGTCGCCCCAGGAAAAATTGAATGTTGTCTCCCCAGGAGAGTGGAGATTGCGTCAAAGGAAAGGATCAATGTATCTTCAGTAGTTCAGAATTAGCTTATCAAGCGGAGCAGAGCCTTCCCCAACGAAGGTCGAGATGGACATGATTAACTTCCCCAAAGAGTTTCTTGCGTAGTGCGAATCAGAGCACGCCGGTCAGTCCCTAGCTCAGTGATAGCGGGATGAAGTATCCCCACAGGGCGTAATCAGAGTGTTGATACATTTGAAAGCAGTTTCCGGGATTGCTTTTCTCTTTCCTCAACAGGTTGATCCTTCCTCGTCAGGATGATCATTTTTCAGCAGAATTTGAAGTTTTGAGTTTGTAAGCTACCTTCCCAGCAGGATGGTTATCCCCAGCGGAGTTAGTTCATCTTTCCAACATTTATTTTGTTGGAAGTGTATCGGTAGTATTTCGGTCATCCCCAGCGGATCCAGTGTGTCTTCAACATTTATTTTGCTGAAGTAACTCTTTGCATAAGCATGCATCATGAGCATTTGCATTTTACACGAGTACGTAGCATTTCCATGCTGTGTGGAAGCATTACGTCATTATCAAACGCGCATTTTTGAAACATAAGCCAGGTTGGTTACCTCTTCAGTTTCAGATGTGTTGTTCCCTGCCGATAAGAGAAATCGTGATTCAGGAGGATGTTGTTTTATGGTCAAAGTATGCAGTGATCGTATTTATATCATCTACGAGGTTCATGTCGTAAGACACGCAGTGATCGTGTTGATTTTGAGATGTTGATTTGTGGTCCAAGTACGCAGGGATCGTATTTGTACCATCTATGGGGTTCATGTTGTAGGACACGCAGTGATCGTGTTGATCTTGGTATGTGTATCTGTGGTCGAATGGCGCAGTGATCGTGTTCGTCCCGATCTAAGAAGATTGTTTTGTAAGGCACGCAGTGATCGTGTTGATATCAACTCGGGGGTTTATTGGGCAGGACGCGCAGTGATCGTGTTCACTCTATTGGTGGTGCAGGACACGCAGTGATCGTGTTTACCATATCATGTGATGTTTGTTGGTCGATATACGCAGTGATCGTATTCGTCCGTTATACAGTGGTTATAGATTGACACGCAGTGATGGTGTTCATCCAGTTTTTGTTGGTCGGTATACGCAGTGATCGTATTCGTCCGTTATACGATTTGGTTATGGGGTGAGGCACGCAGTGAACGTGTTCATCTGGTTGCTTGTGGCCGAAGTCCATAGTAATCGTATTCGCCCTATATTTGAAGGCACGCAGTGATCGTGTTTCCTCCAGTCAAGAGGGCCGTGACATGAAGCGCGCAGTGATCGCGTTCACCCTATGTATGGTTAGAATATGCAGTGATCGTATTCGTCCGGTTATGTGGGTTAGTTGAGACACACAGCACGCAGTGATCGTGTTTTCTCCAGTCAAGAGGATCGTGGCTCAGAGCGCGCAGTGATCGTATTCGTATAGCACGTAGTGATCATGTTGATAGTACCTTGGGAACTTGTGATGCGGAGCCCGCGGTGATCGTGGCTATCGTATCAGTTGGTTTTGTTGGTCGGCATACGCAGTAATCGTATTCGTCCTATTACATGGGTTGGTTTTGTGACACACGCAGTGATCGTGTTGATTTTATCAGGGGGTTTGTTGGTCGAGATGCGCAGTGATCGTACTCGTCCTATTGCAGCACGCAGTGATTGTGTTCATCATGTTTGCGGTCGAAGCACGCAGTCATCGTGTTAGCCTCATCTATGTGGATTTATTCCGTCTGGCACGCAGTGATCGTGTTTACCTCATCCGGTTGGATTTATGGTCGATGTGATTTTGGTTGTAACACAACACGTAGTGATCGTGTTTGTCCCATTATGTGATTTTGTTTGTGGCACCAAGACGCGCAGTGATCGTGTTTTCTCCTGTCAAGAGAGTTGTGGCGCAGGGCACGCAGTGATCGTGGTCATCGTTAGGTTGTGGGGATTTGTGGTAGAGTACGCAGTGATCGTATTCGTCCTATACGTGGTTTTGTTTGCAACGCCAGGACGCGCAGTGATCGGGTTTCCTCCTGTCAAGAGGGTTGTGGTGTAGAATATGCAGTGATCGTGTTCATCTTGTTACAGAGGGTTGTTGTGCCAGGCACGCAGTGATCGTGTTCGTCATGTCAGATGTTCCCCTAGCAGACTTGCTTGGTCAAGAACCTCTCTTTCTCCCCAGCCGAGTCCTTATCAGAGTACGGTGGAAATGGCATGATGCAGATTTTGGGTGGTTACCCACAGTTACCCCAGTAGAGACGTAATCCCCAGCAGGTTGGTCTTCAATGAGTTACTGGGTTTAAGTCCCTCATAGTCCCCAGCAGGGTATTCGCCACAGGAGTTGTTTGGTTAAATTCCTCTTATTTCTCAACAAGGTTATTCTCGTCAGGGTGCTTGGTTAATTTCCCAATTTCCCCAGCAGGTGTTTGACGGCAGTCGTCAGAATTGTCCTCTCAGAGTTGCTTGGTTAAGTTTCTCGTGTCCCCGCAGGATGCTTGTTCAGGTACGAACGGAAGGTTGGTAAGTGAAATCAACATTTTCTCGCAGTTTAGCGTTTGCCCGTTTCTTCAAGATACAAAAGGTTGATAAGTGAAATCAGCATTGTCTCGTTTGGTTAAGCGTTTGCTCGTCTCTTCAGATACGAAAGGTTGATCAGTGAAGTCAACATGACAAGTGAAGTCAATATTCTCCCGTTGGTTAGCGTGTGCTTGGTTGATAAGTGAGATCAACAGAAGTTGATAAGTGAGATCGACAATTTCTCGTTGTGTGGTGTATGCTCATTTCTTCGGAATGGAGTGGTCGGCGGACAATATCAGATTATTTTACAAAAGCACATTGACAGAGGAGTGGTTAGTTGTTGCCGTGACAACAGAAGTCATTTCCCTGAAGGGTTTTCCCAAGCAGTGGTCGTATACGCAAATTATTTTGCGGTTGGCAAATTTCCGGGTTCTTTCGTATTCAACCGTCTCGTACCTCGAATGTCTGAAGGCTGCGCACTCTTCATTCAGCCGGGTCCAAGCCGCTTGAATAGGGGCAGCTGTTGCACCCCAAAATTTGCCCAACCTTTTCTAACCTAGGTTTATGTTTCAATTGCATAATCATTTGCATTGGCATCATGTACATAGTGTATTCATCTGCATTGCATAGCATAAGCAAGCTATCTTAATCAGGGGATCAAGTGCTATTCTTATCTCAAGAGGCATATTCAAGGGTTTCATTCATATTCAAGACTACTCAGGTCATCAGGGAAGAATTTGAGCTTTGAAGTGTTGACAGGTTGATCAGTGAGTTCTCCCCTATCTTGAGGTCATTTGGGGATCATCAGAGGAAGTGTGAGCCATGAGCCAAGAGCATGAGGTGTGTATGGATGTTATGAAGAGCCTAGATGATCATTTTTTAGGAGTAACCAAGTCATTGGAATGATTGCAAGAGCCTCAGTTGAAGTCAGTCAACTAGGGTTTTATCTGGGTCAGCACTAGGTCAACCCTAGGTCAAAGACTTGTTTTGAAAGGCATCAAGGATCATTTGAAGAATGTGGGATTCATTATTTGCTATATGGATATGGATATGGTGTTGTGCCAAAGAAAAATCAGAAGGATTCAAGGAGAAGTGGAGTTACCAAATTAGGGTTTCAGTGTAAAATCCCCTGATTTAGGTCAAACTTCAAAGCAGTGTTACTCAAGATGCAAGCTTCATATGAATTTCTGGTACACATGAAACTTGTAGAGTATCTTCATAGCTTTAATTTGAGTGGTGGAAGTCATCAAGATGATTTATAGAACTCAAGTTATAGCTCTTGCAAGTTACAGGTCATCTGAGGGCACTGAAATTTGTCTGTGAAAGTTGTCTGTCTTCCAAGCAACCTTTGACCTTCAAGGAGATTTCAAATGTATTTCTGGCCAACATGAGAGTTGTTCCTAATTGTCTTAGCTTTCTAGGAAGGTATGGTATGCCTTCATATGATTTGTGGAACTCTACTTATGTCCTTGGCAAGCAAAGGGTATTTTGGTCATTTGAGAATTACAGGTCATTCTTAGCCTATGCCTAAAACTCATACAAGGAAGCTTCAAATGAAAAACTTCACAACATCAAAGTTGCTCAAAATGTCATTTTAAGTCTATAAAAGAGGTCATGGAAGTTTGGAAATGCATAGAACTCAGATTGATAAAAGTTGGTAAAAAATGACTTAAAAATGGACATAACTTGAAAAAGTTGAGATTGAAAATTGGTTTGGGCAATCTACAAATCCAAAATGGGTCATGTAGTATACCAAATTGATTCTAAACAACATTCTAAAGACATTGGTTCAGCCACATTTTTTAGTTAAGGCTTAAATTTTGGAGTTGCTTTGAAAAGTAGTTACTTGCATCATAAGGTACAAATGCCAAACCTAATGAAATGCAAAGAATAAGCTTGCTATGCATCTAGACCTTTCCAATAACTCATGTAAGGAGATTTTCAAGCATAATTAAAGGGCTGTACCAAGTCTAGGCATGAGATATCATAAGAGATGAGATAAAGGATCATATCATGACATGATAAATTCCACATTCTCCTAGACTGTTCCAGAAACTTCTAGGCATTTCCATCATCATCTATATAATGAATTGGGATCATTGGTGAAAAAGGTTGGTGAAAAGAGAGAGAGGAAAGTGAGGACTCCATTGTTGCTTCAATTGTAAGAAAGAGTGAAACTCCATATTCAGCATCAATTCAATTCATTCTTCTTCATTCATGATCCATTGATCTTGTTGAGTGCATAGAAGCTGCTTCAGAGGCTTATCCATGGAGGATTGAGGAGTTAGAGTTGAAATTGCAAGAATCCATATCAGATTCGAATCCCTCCCTACAAGCATCCTACATCTAGATTGTTGCAAACAGAAACAAGATCACCGTCTGAGGAGCATTTTTGAAAGATTGCAAGCACTGAATCAAGCCAATTCTCATCTGTTTCATCAAGAATAACAGGTTTGCATTTTGATCTCTACATCACTAATTATGCATTGTTAGCTTAGTTTGTTAGGTTAGAGTTGTTAGGTTAGGTTAGATGATTGAATTCAGAGAGTTTGAGAAGGTTTCATGGAGGTTAATGACAGACCCTAGAATCTTTAGGGATCAAGAACTCTTAGGTTAGTAGGTTTTAATCATAGTGTGCTAGCATGTTGGAACCAGGGAGAGGTGGGGAGCATTTTAGTGCAAGAATTCGCAAGGATCATGGAGGTCCATCACTGTGGAAGTTTGGTGTGCCATGGAGTTCCAGCTATCAGGTTTCACATTAGGGGAAGTTTTAGGATGAACTGAGGGCATGGTCGTGTTCAGGGGAGAGAGTAGCTTAATTTTTCTTTTTATATCTTAGGTTTTCATGGAGAGATGAGGGAGAACGAGGGAGAGGAAGATTCGTGCATGCAACCTGGTTTTCCATGAAACCCTAGGCTGGAGGTTGAAGACAACCTCCCAGCCCTTGGATCACGCCCAAGACCATTGACTTCTAATCCAATCCCACGGCCCAAATTTGAATTAATTTGAGAGGGAGACTGAACTGGCCAAAATGCCCCGTTTCATTAAACGGAGGCAAATGGGCTTGAATCAATTTTGATACCCCCACCCCCCTTAGCAAAGCCCAACCAAAATGAACTGAAATATGTTACTATTTGCACCGTTCTTGTTTCTTTTTCTTTTTGATTTTCTGTTTGATTTTCTGAAACATAATGGGCCTAGCGCGTTTGTTATCCACACCTCCCCTTTCTGGCCCATCAGCCATAATGAACTGAGCGCAGTTGCTTGTGACACCCCTCCCCAATTTATTTCATTTTGTGATTTTTAATTCTTTTATATTTTCTTCATTTTGTAAAATCCATATAAAATTGAAAAAAGCTTATTTTTAATTGCTTCTTTTTGTGCTGGTTTCATAATTCTGTTAAGAAAATTATCAAATATTAAAAATAGCATTTTATTTTGTTTTAGTATTTTTTGTGCATTTTTCTTTTAAATAGCTTTTTAATGAGTTTAGGTTAATACATAATTTTGTTGATTTTAGTTCAATTAGCTCCCCTTAGATTTAGGATCCATTCTTTTTAGGGTGATTAACTTAGGACTTTAGCTTCCTCATAGGATTTAATTCATAATTTTAGGATTAATGTTTTTAGATGATTTGATTAGGTGAGATTAGAGTGATTAAAATTAGGGTTTTAAGTGAACATAGGTGAGATAGATCATTTCTTTTAGGGATTTTAATTTGATTTTGGGGTATGGGACTATAGGGGTTATGGGTAGATAATAGATCCCTTAGAAAAAATTAGGCTTCCCCTATTACTATTAGTATATTGCTTGTATTTGATTGACTGTGTGGTGTGCCCTCTCTAGGGTTATTATTTGACTGTGTGGGGTATTGGGCTTGTTTGGGGCTTGGGGTTTGAGCTGAAGACTGTGCTGATGAAGCCCATTTGAAGATCAAAGAGAATGAAGACCAACTTCTAGAGTTGATGAGGAGTATCTCTTGCTGGCAGCTGTTGAAGGTTGTAGGATCTAGGAATTAGGCAGAGCTCTAGAATAGAAAACTTGGTTCACAAACATGGAAGGTCTTGATTGCCTCCATCCCTCTCTATGATGCAGAGTCTCTCTAAGACATTCACCCCCTTCCTTTGGAAGGCTTGGTGATAATGTCTAAGAGATAGAACTCTTGAGAGAAATATTCTATGTGTTGTTAGCAGTTTGTTTGCCACCTTTGGTGGTCAACTAATTGCTTAACATCCAGTTCACTCTTGTGATTGGTTCCCCAGCTGGGAGATTGGGACTTGAAGAAAAGCCCTGAAGACTGATGATAAAGGAGCCATTGAAGGCTGTGAAGACGAAGACTGATGCTTGCTTGAGGCCTGTAGATGGTTGAAGATGACTTGAAAGCCTGCTAATGAAGACTGCTTTGTTGTGTAGCTTTTGCTGTTGATATTTATTTTTGTATTGATTGAATTTCCCTGACTGTATTGCTTGCTGTTTAACCTGTTAGGTTGAAAGTGAATTATGTTCACTTTTGCCTATTGTTTTCTAGGTTCGAGGTTGAGTGGGACTCCCTTGCCTCGCTTGTATTGCTGCATCCATGCATTTTACTGCTTTATTGTATATATATATATCTGTTGTTTCTGTTTCCGTTTATCCCTTAGGACCTCTGTTTCTCTCTGCGCAAGAGAGGAGCATGATAGACATTAGGTCTTAACCCATGCATGATAACATTAGGGTAGATTTTATTCCCTTTTTAACCCTAGGATTTTAGAGTGTCATCTCTTCTTTCTTCAAAACAACAGAAAAACATTAATAAAGGTTATAACAGAGATCAATTCATTTCTTCCGTCAAAAGATTTGAACAAACACAAACCTTTTTGCAATAAGAAAACCCTTGTTTAAGGTGAGATTTTTCATAAAAGACACTTGAACAGCTTGTGTCGTGCGTAGCCCGAACTACGTTTGCTCTGATCTTCCATGCTGTGTGGAAGTACGTAGGCATAGGATGCGATATCCTAGCGAGCAACCTTCCCCTCCTTTCCCGTAGGTAGGCGAAATACGTTGACTCTGATTTCTCGTTCCATACGGGAATACGTAGGCATAAAGTGCGATACTTTGCCGAGTCATTTTCTTTTCTTTTAACCCCAGACCTGTAGAGTAGATAGAATAGCAGTCCGTACCAGAAAACAAGCGTGGATCCCGTCGAGTACGACGGACGTGAGGGGTGCTAATACCTTCCCCTTGCGTAACCGACTCACGAATCCAGGTTTTGGTTGCGATGACCATACCTTTTCCCGTCTTTGCATTAGGTTTAGTTCGAGCGTTTCCTTTCCCTCCTTTGGGATAAATAACGCACGGTGGCGACTCTTCTGTATTGCCGGCGCCGATTTTCGCAGTAGCGACACCCTGGAGAGAGAGATTGCACAAAATGCTCTTGAAAAGAAGGAGATTATGGCCCTCATCTGTGATGTTGGCTTGATAAAAACTGTAACCCAGTTCTCCTAATGCTATGAAATTATGGTCAAAGAATTTATAGTTAATTTATCTGATAAATGTGCTGATAGAAAGACTACTGAGTTTGGGAAAGTCTTTGTTAGAGGAAACTGTGTCATCTTCACTCCCACCACCATCAACAACTTCCTTGAAAGAACGAATGAAGCTCAGCCTGAGTTAACCATCCCTGACAACAAAATATGCCAAGTGATTACTGGGAATCAAGTCAGAAAGTGGCCATCAAAAGGGAAGCTTGTTGCCAGCAAGCTAAGTTTGAAATGTGCCTTGCTACACAAGATTGGTGCTGCAAACTGGGTTCCAACTAATCACAAATCATCAATGGCCACCATCCTGGGGAGGGTTATCTATGTTGTGGGGACCAATACCAAAATGGATTATGGAACCTACACCTTTGATCAAACCATGAAGCATGCTGGCAATTATAGCATAAAAGGACCCATAGCATTTCCCTCACTCATTTGTGGAATTATGTTAGCATAATTTCCAAATATCCTCAAAAACAGTGATGTAGCAAGCAAGAGAGAAACTCCCTTAGCCTTTCATCATAAGTTGTTTCAAGGAACTCATGTTCCAGATATTTCCATGACATCCTCTGAGACATCCAAAAGGGGCCTCAAAACTAGCAAAGCTGAAGTGATGGCAATAATCAGAGAAACCTGCAGAGAACTGGATGGTGAAAACATATAAGGATTGGCATGAGATGCTTCCATTTGCCTTGCATGGATATAGAACGTCCGTTCGCACTTCAACAGGGGCAACCCCTTTTTCCTTGGTATATGGGATGGATGCAGTACTTCCTATTGAGGTTGAGATACCTTCCTTAAGAGTCATAATGGAAACCGAGCTTGAAGAAGAAAAATGGGTGAGGGAAAGATTTGATCAGTTGAACCTTATTGACGAAAAGCGTATGGTTGCGGTATGTCACGGTCAGTTATATCAGAAAAGGATCAAGAGAGCTTTTGACAAGAAAGTTTGTATCTGAGAATTCTGAGAAGGGGAGCTTGTACTCAAAAAGATTTTGCCAGTTCACAAAGATGCACGGGGGAAATGGATGCCCAATTATGATGGCCCGTTTGTTGTAAAACAGTCTTCTCAGGGGAAAAGCTTACACATCCGGTGAATTCTGATGCAGTACGAAAATATTACGCCAAAAGAACCCGATAAGTCAAAAAATCGCAAGGGCGGCTTATGCAATAATGGGTATCCCGCTGGATCATAACCTATGAAGGAGGTCCAGGCAAAAGTTATAGATGAGATAAAAAAAAAGAGCTCGCTAAGTTGAAAACCCGAAAGGGAGGCTTAGGCAAAAAAGAGCACCCCGGTGGATTGATAACCTGAAAGGGAAATCCAGGAAAAAGTTAGGGACAAAGGCGTGAAGGTGAGAAAATACTTAGAAGGGGGGGTTGAATAAGTATGACAGAAAATAATCAAAGATAAAAACTCAAGTATTTTTATCCTGGTTCGTTGAACTCAACTACTCCAGTCCACCCTTTTCAAGAGTGATTTGCCTTTCTCAACAAGGACTTAATCCACTATTCAAATCAACTGATTACAAATAGCAACACCTAAGAACAACTGTTCTTAGTCTTCTCAAGAGCTACTGATCTAACCTAGATCCTCTTAAGGAAAACTTCCTTTACAAATTAATGTAATACAATGTAAGAGTAAGAAATTGCTTCTAATAAAGCTATAAACACAACTGTGTTATTTCTCTAAGTTTAGAACAAAGTATGAACTATAAAGAATATGAGAGCTTGAGAGTTTCTTCGCTTGAGAATAAGTTTGTCAAAATTCGTCTTAGTTCGTCACTTGAAGAATGAGCTATGATTTCCTTTATATAGCCACTTGAATATTGGAGAGAATATTTTACCGTTGGAGAAGATATTTCCAATATCAAATAGTACTGTCCTTTGTACTATTGCAGCAGAGAGACGGCGCACAAAATGTGGGTGTAGCAATTGTCTGCTGAGCTGTGATTTTACCATATCTGGAATGTATCAGAGGAATAATCTTCTTGCAGAGAATTTTGTCTATCCCAATTAAGGAAAGATTTGCTGGCATATTCCAACGGATATATTAAAATAATCTTCTTCAAATAATTCTTCAGATAGTTCAGATCAACAATCAATATCAGAGTCTTCAGTCTTCAGAATCTTCTGGAAACTTCAGAGCCTAAGATGTTCTTCAGATGTTGATGAATCAGAGTCTGGTGCAGCTGTGTGCTTGAAGCGTAACATGCTCTTAGATCAGAGTCTTCACTCAGATCAGAGTCTTCTCTCATTCAGAGTCTCTTCACTCAGAGTCTTCTTTCATTCAGATTCTTGATAATATATGCAGCGTGTTGTATCTTCAGAATCTTGAAGACTAAGCTCTTATACTTCAGATTCTTCTAATCTTCAGATGCTCTTGAGCCATTCAGAATTAATTGTTCACATCAAATTTGCTCTTTAAGATTAAAATCTTTCATGCCTGTAGAAAACAGTTTAGAACAAATTTAGAGAGTATAATTCTTGTATACAAATTATCATTAATGTTATCATCAAAACATAGAGATATTACTAAGACACAATCTGTGCTCTTACAATCTCCCCCTTTTTGATGATGACAAAACATGAGAAATTTGTTCAATAAAAATATGAATTAAAATTACTCCCCCTGAGATTAACAATCTCCCCCTGAAATGAATACTCTAATGGAATTAGATACTTCCCTTTCTGGTTGAGTACATTTCAGATTCAGAGCCTGATTACATTTCAGATTCAGAGCCTGATTGAAGCCTGGTTGACATATGTTTGACTTCTAGAGTCAAAGCTTGATGCCATATTAAAGCTTGATGCCAGATGAACAACTTCAGAACACCTGGTTGTTTATCTTGCCATTTCCTGTCTTGAGTTATCTTTTAGATCATAGTACTCAAGGTTAGATATCAGAGTCTGGTCTACTCAGATTTAGCTATTTTTGATCAGGTTCTGAAAAGATAGATCTCAGGAAAAACTTCAATGAAATTTGTCAGAGTCTGGTTAAATTCAAAGAATGTTAGTAACATGTCTGACTTAGTTCAGATAATTGCTTATAGATTTGAACAATCAGATTCTATTTTGTTTCTCCCCCTTTTTGTCATAATCAAAAAGAATTTTAAAAGACAGTAAAGATGCAGAAGAAACACATATCCAGATAAGCAAAAAGATCATTGCATTAAGTCAAGAGAACATCCAGATTCAGATAAAAGCATATAAAACATATCAGAAGAAAATCAAAACAAAGCAAAACATGAAAAACTTGTGCAAAACATCAAGTAGGTTTAGCAGATGAGGCTTGTTGAGAAGCAATGAGTTGCAGCAGTGCTGTAATCCTTTCTGAATTTTCATCTTGCTTAGCCATCCAAGTTTTCATTTCTTCATTTGTTTTCTTTTGATCAACCATAAAATCCTTAAGTTCTTTGACATCCTTCTGAAGATCTGTAGATTCGGAAACAGTAGATTCTGGAACAGTAGATTCTGAAACAATCTGAGTAACATCAGGTGCAGGAATTTCAGGAGGTGGAGGAGCTTCTAGAAGAAGAATAGGAGGAGTGTTTTTCTTAATCCGTTTTTGATAAGCAGCAAACCTTACTTTTGACAATCTAAGACATTGAGTCCTGATTTTCAAAGCCTCCCTATTCAGTCTGTAAAGATATTTCTTCCAAACAGCATTAGCAGCCTCTTTGTCCATAGTAGTCATGCAAACATCCATAATGTCAGCAAAGTCTGAGACATTATCCCTATCAAAATCTCTTAACAGAGTATAAACACTTGATCCCAATTCTGCTTCATCAGGGGTTCTGGGTTTTCTTGGTTGGGTTAGTTGTGTTTGTGGTGTTTGTTCAGAAGGTTGAGGTTGTGAAGATGGATGTTCAGATGTTTGTGGTTCAGAAGATTGAGGATTGATTTGTGGTTCAGATGTTGGTTGGTTGTTTTGTGGTTCAGATGTTTGTTGGTCAGAATGTTGTGATTGAGGTATTGAGGGAATTGGTTGGGTTTCTGTTGGTTGTGGAGTGAGAGTTTGAGTTGGGGAATTTTGTGGAGAAGGTGGATGTTCAGAAGTTGGAGATTTAAACAGCTGTTTCCAAACATTCTCAGAACGAGGTTGTTTGAGATCATTCAAGCATTCATTAATGTAACCAGATGATTCATCATCAGATGATGTATCAGAGTGGTTAGATTTTTCAGAAGTTGAAGATAAAATGACAGACTGGTTTAAAGGTGTGACATCTAATATCTCATTAGGATCAATGAGATGTTCAGGTTGGTCAGAGTGTTCAGGGTGAACATCCTCTGGAATGGTATGTTCTGGGATAGTGTTTTGTGGTTGTGGTGTTGCTTGTTGAGTTTGTTGTGGAATTTCTGTTTGTATGTTTGTTGGTTGCTTGGATTGTGGTGTATGAGGGGGGACAGAAGATGGTTTAGATCTTTTAAATATAAGGGGTGAGTCAGATGGTGTGGGGGTAGCAGAATGATGAACAGGATTAGAATCAGTGTTAAATACCTGTTTCAGAGTATCTCTAATTTCTTCAAAAGTTGCTGCAGGAGGATTTGGTTGAACCTTCTTCAGCTTCTTCCTTTTCTTCTTCTTTTCAGCATCTGAATGCTTCCTTTTCTTCTGATGACCTTCACTATCAGCTTTTCTCTTACGTCTTCTTTCCCTTGTCAAATCAGGAAGAACTTGGCCTTCCTTCTGCACAAGATTGGCAGGAATCTCAACACCATCTCTTATGCAACGAGCAACATACTCAGCAATAAGTTCTCTAGGTTCATCTGAGGTGAATAAAGGAAAATCCTCAACAGGAATCCTTCTTCCCTTAACTTCTTCAGAGTTAGTTTTCCTTGGTTTCTCAGATAAATCATCAACCAGTTTCATCCTTCTCAGAGTTAAACCGTTTATTTCAGAGCCAATGATATAAGTCAGATCTTCTGTCAACCCAGCCTCTTGCAGATGCGCCACAAGTTGGTTTTCTATCAGAATATCTGAAATCAGCCTTCCCATAGGGATCCATGTTCTGACTTTTCCAAATTTATCTCTGGCTGTTTCCCTTGTTTCCTTGACATGAGACACCAGATGATTAAACAACAAATATGGAAGATCAATCTGAATGTTTTGGTGTAAACAATACATGAAGTAAAGTTGTTCAGCATTAACATAATCAGAAGAGTTTGAAGAGGGTCTGTGAAAGATGGTGTTCATGAAAATCTTAGCCCATATCTTGTAAGTGGGTTTCAAGAACTTAACCTTCTTACAAGGTTCACCAGTAGTACAGATTTCTTGACAAACATCCTTCAGATCTTCACGCGCAGAAGACAGAGAGGTTACTCCATCAGTTGCCTTAAAACCTATGAGTTTCCTTATCAGGTTTTCAGTGATAACTATCTTCTTTCCCAGCACACAGGAGTGAATGAACTTTGGAGTAGCATATGCATGGATCCAGAACTCCTTCACTAACTTTGGATAAACAGGACCCATAAGCCTGTCAAAGTAACCGTCCCAGCCTTGTGCTTTGATTGAAGAAATCAGATCAAACCCATTTTCAGCAAGATCTTCTAAGTCCACGAAACTTTCACACAGAACTTCTAGTGAATCAACAGCAGTTAGGAGAGTGCGTACTGGTTCTATGACAGTGGTAGCATTTTTGGTAGTAACAGCTTTTGAAGTAGATGCCATTGTTGACGATGATGAAGAAGATGAAGGTTTCTGAGTTCTTTTAGGGTTTGCAAAGAGAGAGAACAACAAATAAAAACGCATATGTGTTTGAGAATGTGAAAAGTGTGAATGTGTTATGAGAGTGGTTTAAATAGACAAATAAAGCAAGCATGGGAAACACAACAGACACACATAGGACACATACGCACGTTTGCATTAAATGAAAAGTAATCATTTTTAATTATGATATGACATTTGGGGGAAAATCAAGACAGATTGAGATTTTCAAAGCAATACCTTAAACGTCATAATCAGTAGGTGTACTCCATCTTTTCAGATTCTGAGTGACACGTGTTTGCTTGCATGTGATTCTATAACTCTTAAGAAATGAAACGTTTTCAACTTTCAGATCCTCTGAGATGGTCAGTTCAGAGTTTCACAAAAATAATTCACAGATAAATTAAACAAGCAAGACAGATGAAATACTTCAGAGTGTTAAACACTTAGCATCTGAGAAGTTGACTCTGAGAAATATTACTCTGGACAAAAATCCATACAAATATTTTTCAGAATAAACTTAAACCTATCTTCAGCAAGGGGTTTTGTGAAAATATCTGCCCATTGATGATCTGTATCAACAAAGGCTAAATTTATTACACCCTTCTGAACATAGTCTCTGATGAAATGATGTTTAATCTCTATATGTTTGGCCTTAGAGTGTAAAATTGGATTTTTGGATAAACATATAGCAGAAGTATTATCATAGAAGATAGAAAGATTACTCTCATAGATTTGATAATCTTCTAGTTGACTCTTCATCCAGAGCATCTGAGTGGAACATCCAGCAGCAGCAATGTATTCTGCTTCTGTGGTTGATAGTGCAATTGTTGGTTGCTTCTTGCTGTACCACGAGATCAGATGACTTCCAAGAAACTGACAGCTTCCAGAAGTACTTTTGCGCTCAACTCTATCTCCAGCATAGTCAGCATCACAGAATCCAACTAGTGAATATTTGTCAGATCTTCTGTAACACAAACCAACATTAGCAGTACCTTTCAGATACCTTAGAATCCTCTTAACAGCAGTTAAGTGTGATTCTCTAGGATCTGATTGGAATCTAGCACATAAACAAACACTAAACAGAATGTCTGGTCTAGAAGCAGTCAAATAAAGAAGAGATCCTATCATACCTCTGTAGAGTTTCTGATCTACCTTCTTACTTACCTCTTCCTTACCTAGAGTGCTTGTAGGATGCATTGGAGTCTTTGCCATTTTGCTATCCAGCATGTTAAACTTCTTCAGAAGCTCTTTAACATACTTGGTCTGATGTATGTAGGTGCACTCTGGAGTCTGATTTACTTGGATTCCCAGAAAGAATCTCAGTTCTCCCATCATGCTCATCTCAAATTCTGCCTGCATACATTTAGCAAACTCCTTTCCAAGCATAATATTTGTTGATCCAAAAATAATATCATCTACATAAATTTGACAAATCAACAAATCTTTCTTAATGGTTTTACAAAATAGTGTGGTATCCACTTTTCCTCTGATGAAATTTTTCTTCAGAAGAAAATTACTCAACCTCTCATACCAAGCTCTGGGAGCTTGTTTTAGTCCATAAAGAGATTTTTTCAGTTTGTAAACATGATCTGGAAAATTTTCATTTTCAAAACCAGGAGGTTGGTGGACATACACTTCCTCTTCTATAATTCCATTAAGAAAAGCACTTTTAACATCCATCTGATAAAGAGTGATGTTATGTTGTGCAGCAAATGAAATAAGCAAGCGTATAGACTCTAACCTTGCAACAGGAGCATATGTTTCTGTGTAGTCTATGCCTTCTTGTTGACTGTAGCCTTGAGCAACCAGTCTTGCTTTGTTCCTTTCAACTTCTCCTTTTTCATTAAGTTTATTTCTGAAAACCCATTTTGTTCCAATGACATTGAAACCTTTAGGTCTTGGAACCAGATCCCAGACTTCATTCCTTGTGAATTGATTCAGCTCCTCTTGCATAGCTAAAATCCATTCATTATCTTCCAGAGCCTCATCAACAGATGTTGGTTCTATAATTGACACTAAGCCACAGAAGGAAGATTCAGAAGTTCTGAGAAATGCTCTTGTCCTTATTGGATCATCTTTCTTTCCAATTATCACATCCTCTGGATGAGAAGCTTTCATTCTGGAAGAAGATCCTCTGACTGTTGGTCTTTCAGAAATATGCAGATTTTCAAGTTGGGAAGTTAGAGGCGTAGCATCTGGGTTTGCTTCAGAGTCTTTGTCTTCAGTCTTGTCTGCCTCTGAGCCTTCAGAGTCTGTGAGAATAACTTCTCTATCTGCAGAACTTTCAACTTGCTTTGGCTTTTCAGAGCCAAGCTTATCATCAAATCTAACATGAATAGATTCTTCCACAATCTGTGTTTCAGTATTGAATACTCTGTAGCCTTTAGAGCGTTCAGAATAACCAAGCATGAAACACTTCTGTGCTTTGGAATCAAACTTGTTCAGATGATCTTTAGTGTTAAGCATATAACAAATACATCCAAATGGATGAAAATAAGCAATGTTGGGCTTTCTGTTTCTCCACAATTCATAGGGAGTCTTTTCCAGAAGAGGTCTTACAGACACTCTGTTCTGAATATAACATGCTGTATTTATTGCTTCTGCCCAAAAGTATTTTGCCAGATTTGTCTCGTTGATCATGGTTCTGGCCATTTCTTGCAATGTTCTATTTTTCCTCTCTACAACTCCATTTTGTTGTGGAGTTCTAGGACAGGAGAAATCATGTGCAATTCCTTTTTCAGAAAAATATTTTTCAAAATATTTGTTTTCAAATTCACCACCATGATCACTTCTGACTTTAATAATTTTGCATTCTTTTTCAGTCTGGACTTGATTGCAGAAGTCAATGAACACAGAATGAGACTCATCCTTGTGTTTTAGAAACTTTACCCATGTCCATCTGCTGTAGTCATCTACAATGACTAACCCATACTTCTTGCCTCTGATGGATGCAGTTTTCACTGGTCCAAACAGATCAATATGAAGTAATTCCAATGGTCTAGAGGTGGAAACAACATTTTTTGGTTTAAAATGAGATTTTGAAAATTTACCCTTTTGACATGCGCCACACAGAGCATCTGAATTGAACTTCAGATTAGGGAGTCCTCTGACCAGATTGAGTTTATTAATCTGAGATATACGTCTCATATTAATATGTCCCAATCTTCTATGCCAGACCCATTGCTCATCATTCACAGATAAAAGGCATTTTACATTTTGAACTTTAAGTTCTGAAAGGTTAATTTTGTAAATGTTGTTTTTCCTCTTTCCACTGAATAGGATTGAACCATTCTTTTGACATACAGCTTTGCAACATTTTTGATTAAAGATGATATCATAACCATTGTCACTTAATTGACTTATGGACAATAGATTATGTTTCAATCCTTCAACTAACAGAACATTAGAAATAGAGGGTAGGTTACCATTACCTATTGTACCAGAGCCAATGATCTTGCCCTTCTGGTTCCCTCCAAATTTCACGTCCCCTCCAGATCTAAGTTCCAGGCTTTGGAACATAGACCTTTCGCCCGTCATATGTCGTGAGCATCCAGAGTCCAGGTACCATGATTGGTGTCTGGATTTTGCTGCTAAGAACATCTGCAACAGGTATAATTTTACTTTTAGGTACCCAGATCTTCTTGGGTCCTTTGGGGTTAGATGTTCTGTGGTTTTGCCTAAACTTCTGTTTTTCAACATAGTGTTTATTCTGGCTAACCCTTGGCTTAAACACATAAGTACTCTTTTCAGAGCTTGTATGTTTAATATCATTCAGATGACCAAACTTAAAATGAGAATACAGAGGAGTCTTCTTGATGAAGAGTTTATCAACAGATTTTGGATTGCTTCCAGAGGAAGATTCACATCCAATGCCTCTTCTGTTGTTCCCACTAACACCATAGATCATAGAAGCCATTTTGCTTCTGTCTATGCTTTTAGTGAGGAATCTTTTAAAACTGGAGTCATATTTTTCTAAAATATTTTCACTTGACTCTGTTTCAGTATCAGATTCTTGTTGAGTTGTTTCTAAATCATTTTTGAGTTTTAAATTTATTTCTTTCTGCTCAACAAGTTCTGTTCTCAGAAGATCAATCTCAGATTCAAGATTGCTTTTCAGCTTCTTGTATTTGAGTTTAATCTTGCTGTAGCTTTCCAACATGTCAGATAAACTTTCAACAAGTTCAGCTCTGGAGAGTTCAGAAAATACCTCTTCAGAGTCAGAGTCTGATTCTGACTCAGATTCAGATGATGACGTTCCTTCATCTTGATCATTTGTGTTGGCCATCAGCGCAACATTTGCACATTCTTCCTCAGATTCAGAAGATGATTCAGATTCATCTGAGTCATCCCATGTAGCCATCAGAACCTTTTTCTTTTTATCAAACTTCCTTTTGGGTTTTTCCTTTTGAAGTTTGGGACATTCACTCTTGTAGTGTCCAGGTTCTTTACATTCAAAGCAAGTGACCTCTTTCTTGCCAGATCTTCTGTGTCCAGAAGATTCTCTCTTTTGATCAGATCTTCTGAAGTTGTTGAACTTCTTCCCTTTGTGCTTCCAGAGTTTGTTGATCCTTCTGGACAGCATGGATAGTTCATCTTCTTCTTCAGAAGAAGATTCCTCAGAGCTTTCTTCATTTACCTGCAAAGCTTTAACAGATTTGTTAGATTTAAAAGCTAAGGATTTACCTTTATCTTTCTTCTGGGGTTCATCTTCCTCCAGCTCAATCTCATGACTTCTCAAAGAACTGATGAGTTCTTCTAATGAGATTTTGTTCAGATCCTTGGCCAGCTTCAATGCAGTCACCATAGGTCTCCATCTGGTAGGAAGACTTCTGATGATCTTCTTGACATGATCAGATGTTGAGTAGCCCTTGTCCAGAACTTTCAACCCAGCTGTTAGAATCTGAAATCTGGAAAACATAGTCTCAATGTTCTCAGATTCTTCCATCTTGAACGCTTCATACTTCTGTATCAGCGCCAGAGCCTTTGTTTCTTTCACCTGAGTGTTTCCCTCATGAGTCATTTTGAGAGACTCAAACATATCATGAGCAGTGTCTCTGTTGGTAATTTTCTCATACTCTGTATGAGAGATTGCATTAAGAAGTATGGTTCTGGCTTTGTGATGATTCTTGAATTCTTTCTTCTGCTCCTCAGTCATTGATTTTCTATCAATCTTTTTGCCATCCTTAGTAGGATGTTCATATCCATCAATGACTAAATCCCAGAGATCAGCATCATACCCCAAGAAAAAACTTTCAAGTCTATCTTTCCAATAATCAAATTTTTCTCCATCAAACATTGGAGGTTTGGTGCTGATTCTGTCTCCTTCATATTTGTTGCTTGATGTAGGAATATCACCCATATTAGCAACCAAATAAATAACAGAGTATTCTTCTCACTGGATCTTTATCTGTCACGGTTAAGTGAATGCACACTCAGAACCGGAGCTCTGATGCCAACTGAAGGTGAGAAAATACTTAGAAGGGGGGGTTGAATAAGTATGACAGAAAATAATCAAAGATAAAAACTCAAGTATTTTTATCCTGGTTCGTTGAACTCAACTACTCCAGTCCACCCTTTTCAAGAGTGATTTGCCTTTCTCAACAAGGACTTAATCCACTATTCAAATCAACTGATTACAAATAGCAACACCTAAGAACAACTGTTCTTAGTCTTCTCAAGAGCTACTGATCTAACCTAGATCCTCTTAAGGAAAACTTCCTTTACAAATTAATGTAATACAATGTAAGAGTAAGAAATTGCTTCTAATAAAGCTATAAACACAACTGTGTTATTTCTCTAAGTTTAGAACAAAGTATGAACTATAAAGAATATGAGAGCTTGAGAGTTTCTTCGCTTGAGAATAAGTTTGTCAAAATTCGTCTTAGTTCGTCACTTGAAGAATGAGCTATGATTTCCTTTATATAGCCACTTGAATATTGGAGAGAATATTTTACCGTTGGAGAAGATATTTCCAATATCAAATAGTACTGTCCTTTGTACTATTGCAGCAGAGAGACGGCGCACAAAATGTGGGTGTAGCAATTGTCTGCTGAGCTGTGATTTTACCATATCTGGAATGTATCAGAGGAATAATCTTCTTGCAGAGAATTTTGTCTATCCCAATTAAGGAAAGATTTGCTGGCATATTCCAACGGATATATTAAAATAATCTTCTTCAAATAATTCTTCAGATAGTTCAGATCAACAATCAATATCAGAGTCTTCAGTCTTCAGAATCTTCTGGAAACTTCAGAGCCTAAGATGTTCTTCAGATGTTGATGAATCAGAGTCTGGTGCAGCTGTGTGCTTGAAGCGTAACATGCTCTTAGATCAGAGTCTTCACTCAGATCAGAGTCTTCTCTCATTCAGAGTCTCTTCACTCAGAGTCTTCTTTCATTCAGATTCTTGATAATATATGCAGCGTGTTGTATCTTCAGAATCTTGAAGACTAAGCTCTTATACTTCAGATTCTTCTAATCTTCAGATGCTCTTGAGCCATTCAGAATTAATTGTTCACATCAAATTTGCTCTTTAAGATTAAAATCTTTCATGCCTGTAGAAAACAGTTTAGAACAAATTTAGAGAGTATAATTCTTGTATACAAATTATCATTAATGTTATCATCAAAACATAGAGATATTACTAAGACACAATCTGTGCTCTTACAAGGCGTTTCACTGCATCAGATGGGTTGTCACCTCTGCAGAAGATTTCACAGGAAGTCCATTTCAACCGTTCTTGTCAGAAGCAAGGTTTTGGAAAGTTTTTAGTCATTAGGGATAGATTGTCAATGGATTCAATATAACCTTTTCATGTTGCCATTTTCAATTGTAAAAGTTCCATGGAGTTTTGTCATTGACAAGCTTCCATTCTTAAATAAAATCAGTTTTTGGACCATTCTTTTGCAATTTACCATTTTCTTTGTTTCCTTTGTTATGCAAGACATCGTTTATTTATCAATGATAATTTTGAAAGCACTAGGTTCGAATTTAAAAATAACTTTTGAAAGTTTAACAAAACATAAAGTACTTTGGCACGGAAAGATTCGGTGGAAATCATACCCCTCGAAAGGTCTTAACGTGGCAGAAGCTTTGATGTGCAAACTCAATACATCTCCCATTGAAACGTCAGTTGAATTGATTTTTTAGGTTGCTCATTGGGTCGTGTGTAGTTACCAAGATTGAAGACCATCTCCCCAGGTTTCGTTACGAGATACGTTCTTATGATAGTGGACTCATCCTCAGTGGAAGCGTTCAGAGCCTATGTTTAAAGTTACGTTGTAATTTCTGGCAAGCTTCCCTAAAGCTTTATTTCCCAAGCGAAGTGGGTTTATTTCCCAGCAAATCTACAGGCACCTTTGTTTTATGAATTCAATGTGATTCATTGCGTCCCTATAGAGATAGATTTGCTTATCTATCTTTCCTCTTGAGTCTCCAGATTCTTCTGTCTCTCGTCAGAGTCGGCTCTTGCATATCATTAATCATTGGCATCATGGCACATCATGGCATCTGTCTTGCCTCTGTTGTCTTTGGATGTTACCTTTTGTCTTATTTGTTTCCTGGTTGTTATCAGTAGTCTTGTTTGTTATTCATTGGGCATCCTCCGTCTTTTTTAGGGTGTTGGTCGTCACCAATCTCTCTACTTCAGTTGTTACTGATTTTGTTTATGGTTATAGGTCGTCACCTGTAACCTATTTAATTCTAGTCGTTACTAGTACCTTTAGACGTTCCCATTTGTTACTGATATCGTTTGCCTGGTCGTCACCAGTTTCTCTCCTTGAAGACTAGTTGTTACTAGCAATCCACATTGTTTAAAATCCAATCATTATTGGTATCGTTGGTTTGGTCGTCACCATATCTTTTGAAAGTACAGTGGTAACTGGCATTGTTTAAAGTCCAATGGTAATTGGCCTATCTTTTGAAAGTCCAATGGTAATTGGTATCTCTTTTGAAAGTCCAGTGGTAACTGGCACTGTTTAAAATCCAATCGTTATTGGTATCATTAGTTTGGTCGTCACCATATCTTTTGAAAGTCCAGTGGTAACTGGAATTATTTAAAGTCTAATGGTAATTGGCCTATCTTTTGAAAGTCCAATGGTAATTGGTATCTCTTTTGAAAGTCTAGTGGTAACTGGCACTGTTTAAAATCCAATCGTTATTGGTATCGTTGGTTTGGTCGTTACCATATCTTCTAAGTCCAGTGGTTACTGGCATTGCTTGAAAGCTAATCGTTATTAGTACCGAGAGTTGGTTGTTACCAACTTCCCTAGCCAAAGTCCTGTATTTTATCAATGCTATTCGGAGTTCCCAATTATTGGTAACTTTGGTCGTCATCATCACCCCCAGTAAGACTAGTAGAAACTAGCCCCCCCTTGAAAATGTTTGTTGTTCTGGTCGTCAACACTGTTCCCAGCAAAGCCGTTGCTTTCCCCATTCGAGTCTCGGAGATCTAGTGGATACTAGCATCCCCAGTGCGTCTGGTCTTGTTTCTTGTCTTTTCCTGAAGATCCTGTTTGAACTCTTCGTTATAGGAAATTCCTCACTTAGTTATCACCGGTGAGGTTTGCGTCTCTGATTTCTTTCGTTTTCCGGGTGGAGGATTGCCTTCTTCCCCAACGGAGTGTGCGTCTCCTTTTCCCCAGTAAAGATTTGTCTTCCCTGACAGTGTGTTGCGTCCCCTGTGTGAAAGATTCCCTTGGAGCAGCATCTTCAGTCACGTTTAAACTACTTTGCTTTGTTTTGCCTTGGATCTTTCCCCAATGTGTTGGGTCCCCCGTGGGTAGTCACTCGCTGTCTTGTCGTTCTTTTATCTTTGCTCGTGTGTCTGCATCTGTCTTGCATTCAAGCATCATAAAGCATCATTTAGATTCATGGCATGTTCGCATTTGTCCTTTTGCATACCATCCAATCTAAGGGACAAAATTTTTGGTTTGCTATATTTAAATACCTTTCGCTACGATTCTATGAGGATTATCATCTCTCATTGTCATCTAGTGAAAATATTTAAATAGGGGCAACTGTCATACCCCAAATTTTTACCCCTTATATCTTCGTCATCATTTTAGGATCATATTCATTTGATTATCCAACCTTAACCTGTTTCAAGTTTGTCTTTGTTAAGATACAGGAATCAGGATTCCGCACAGCCGAGAATCGAGGTTACGACGGTTAATCAGTCAACGTATTGGATTGGTTCTCCATGAAATAAGTCTCCACATCATCAAACATACTCCATTGGATCAAGTACGAATCCAATTTGAGGTTGTCACCCGAGGATCAAGAACAGTGTAGTTCAGGATACCCGATTAGGGTTTTCGAACAGGAAAAGTCAACTGAAGTTTGACTTTTATTTTAAAGGGTATTCCAATGGTGGGATCATGGTCCAAGAAGTTCATATGGATTAGTGAAGTCTACTCAAGAAGTTTCAAGGCCTCAAAAGACCCGGAGCATCAACAGTCGACTCGGTAGTAACCGATCGATCGTTCGGTTGACCGAAAAGTCAACTCTTCACTCATAAGGAATTTGACCTCAGAGTATGAATCAAAAATGTTCCTAATGACATATTGCAGCTACCCATTAAGTTTCATGACCATTGGATCAAGGATTGGGGAGTAATCGCAAAAATCAAGAATTAGGGTTTTGAAAGGGGCAAGACCATAACTCCCTAACCACACATCCAATTGAGTTGGTTCAAAGCTCATTGGAAAGCTCTTGGCAAGTCCTACAAAAGTCATACAGTGGTCCATGAGTAGAAAATGCATAGATTGTGAATTATGGCCAAAGTCATTGCAAGGAGGAAAAATAACTTAGAAAAATTCTAAGTTATTTCACTTTTTAGGCATGTTTTTCAACAACTTTGAGAGGTTTTTTGACCTAGTTCCATTGGGAATCTGAAGCTAATGAAAACATGAAAGTTGTAGAGCTACATGAGGGCTTTCCAAAATGTACTAGAACTCCTCTGTAGCCCTTATGAGCTGAGAGTTATGAATTCAACAAGATGAGGTTTCAACACTTGAGTCCAACATTTTCACTTTTTCACAAACTCACCTTTTGGCCACTTGAGCTATCTCAGCCCTTGGATCATGTTTCTATATGATATTTAGAGGATATGAGGAGAAGAAATGCAGAAAATGAGGAGGTTTGGGGAGTCTTGCAAGTTGGAGGCAAGTGGTATTATTTTAATCAAAGAAAAGGAAGAAAGAGAAACTTTATGGGGATCTTGCAGCAAACATCCCTCCTACTGCCTAGCCACACTTCAATCACTGTTATGTCATTCATGCCACTTGAGTAATGCATCAGCTTGAGCCAAAGACTTGAATTTGCAGCTGCATCAAAATCTCAAGCAAGATTACTTTTTCAAAACTCCCACCAAAAGTGCCAAGTTACCAATCTGCCCCAAGCCTTGCCTTGCTTATAAATAAAGGTTTCCTCTATGTTGAGAGGCACACCAGAGCACTCTACAACCCAAGAGAAACTCATTGCTCTCATACTTCCTTGCATTTTCTTACAAGTGAAGAAAACCACCCCAAAAACCTCCAAAATCTGTCATGAGCAAAACAGCCTCCAAAACCATTTTCACTCAACCAAAACCACCACAAATCATCCACACAATCCATAAATGATATGTGGGAGGTGTTCAAACCTTTAAACCAGAAAAAACTTCATTTTCCCAAAAGTCAACTTTCAACCAAGGAAAGTTTGACTTCATACTCAAAATCTGCCAAAACACATACCAGGCCTGCTTTGATCTTTGAAAACCTCCAAACACCTTAGGTTTATGGTATACCAACTGTTCATAACCTAAAATCTCATCATCATCACTTATTTCAAGCTCTGTTCCAAAGATCCACTTGTTTACTTCAAGTGCAAGAAAGGCCACCATTTTCACCAAGGCAATGGATTGGATTTCATTTGGAGGCTCCAAGGTTTTCTTTTTATATTTGCTTGCTTGGAAGTCTACAAGAGGTTGGTAGTTACTATCTCTTTTTTCCAACTGTCATGAACATGTTCAAAATGGATTAGTTGTTACAATGTGTTTTCAATATAAGTACAGTTCTTGTTGAATCTGTCAAGATTGTTATTTTTGCTCATCAAAGTATATATTTGTCCTCATGATCATCATACAATGTTTTATGTGGTGTTGTTGTGGTTTGAACTTTGAAACCCTCTCAAGTGGTATTACATGTCATGTGTGAATATATGAGGGAATGTTGGCAGCTGTTATGAAGGTGGGGTGTTTGTTTTGATTTTGTTCAGTTTGTGAAAGTTGATGATTTACTTCTGTTGCAGCAACTTGTTGTAGGATCTTGATCTATTTGTTGGTATGTTAATTAGAAACCCTCATATAGGTGTTTATGTGATGTTTGTATTGTTGAAAACTGGTTAGGTTTTATTCTGCACAGTTTCTGCTCTTGCATTTCTCAAAATCATGTTCATTTTCAACTCATAGGCCATTTTTGGTTCCACCATCTTTTAAGATCATATGTGTGTTTAAACTTGGTCTTTAATACATTTTGAATTTGCTTGTAAGTTTGTTCTACCTCTTTGAACTTGGCAAAGGCCATTGGGATGACTCATATGATGTTGATGACCAATGCCTATTGTTGCTTTCTTATTGTTTGTGACTGTCATGATAGGTGCCTTAAACTTGATCCTTACCATTGTTATGTTAAGTATGCCTTTGAACTTTGCCTTGTGTTTGACTTGTGCTTGTTAACATGAGAGTCTTGTACCTTGAAATCATGTGTTGTGTGATGTTTGGCACTGTCATAAATGCATCAGTTGGTGTTTTCATTAGGTTTATATGTTAGGACTATCATCTTGAGGCATTATGGTGAAACTGTTGTGACATGATCATGTTTTATTAAAGTTGTTGCCTACCATTGTCCATTCTTGCACATGCTTGTTAACATGATAATATGATACTTGTTGGATCCTGTTTGCTAGATAGTTGGTTTTGTTTCATCCCTTGCATCACCACTGTCATCACTTAGGCACTAGGATAGGGTTGTGGTTGTAACCATGTCTTGATCACATTTTATTTACATTGCCAACATTGATGAGCCTGTTTGTCTTGAAGCCTTTGGTATGAATCTGTTGTGAACTGCTAATCAGCCTCATTGGTTAATTTTTGATTACTTGCATTCTTGTGTCATGTGTCTTCTGTTGAGGAACCAATTGTCGTGATGCCTTTGTTGAGCTGGTAACTGTTGTATGCATTAGGAGTATTAGGACTGTTTGATTTGTGCTAGCCTTGCCATGTTGTAAAATCCATACCTGCTTCCAACTGCCTGAATTCATGAACATCACCATGCTGTTTTAATTTCTTTTTTCAAACTTTGTTAAGTTTACACTACCATGCGACTATGATCTTTCTTAAACTTTGTCAAGTTCATGCTGTTATGATTGCTTTTTCAACTTTGTTAAGTTTATGCTGCCATGTTTGTTTTTTCTACTTTGTCAAGTGATGATGCTTTGATTACTTCCCATCTCTGTCAAGTTTGCATTTGTGATTTGTTTGTAACATGCCTTGTTGGTTTGATTGTGATCTTAAACTACTTGTTGCTAGCATGATGTTCTTGTTAGAAATATGTCTAGGTTCTTGTTCCTATGGTTGTAACCATCCCTTTTCAAGGCTTGATTTGAATTTGATATGTTTGGCATAATTTTTAATTGAGGACCATTTGTTGTTGTTGTGTATGTTAGCTCCTTTTACATGTTGGATCCAATTTGTTAATTGCTAGTCCATGAACGCATAACTGCTAACTGTCAAGACTAGACCATGTTGTTTGAACTGATGCAATTTGCTTAATATGTTTTGCTTTTGTAAAGGCATTGCAGAGTTCCATATGTGTGGCTTGTTTGATTTTGCTTTTTGATTTGCTGTCAATTTCTGTCTTATGCCTCAATTCATGTGCCATCATTTGTGTCAAGTTCCGGCAAGATGTTTGAATCCTTGGTTTAATGTGCATAAATCATTTTGTGTATGATGAGTACATAGGCTGCATCATGAGCTGTTTTCATTTGCCAAAACAGCATTTCAACTTTGGTGTTCTATTCTTGCCATTTCCATATACCAGATTTTTGCTTGGAGTTGTTGTTGATCAGCTCTTGCATCTTGTTGAAATCTTTGGTTATGTGCATAAATCATTTTGTGTGTGATGCTTTTGAAGTGAGTATGTACGATGTATCATGAGCTGTTGCACCTTTTTTCAAAAAAACAAGCACATCAAGCATGTCTTTTCAAACCACTACAGTCCACACACCAGTTTTAATTGGGAGCTGTCTTTATATGATCTTTGCATTTAAATTCCTTGAACAATGTATTTGAGAGGTGTGCATGCTTTCATTTGATCATAATCCTTGTTGTCATGAGTTGTAGGTGTCCTTTTGCATTTCACAAGCTTCACTTTGCATTGGCCTTCGAATTTTAAGTTGTGTGCTTTATTTGAAAAAACTGAGATTGCCATTGATTTCCTTGTGAATTTAGGTTGTTACCGTTTTCATGTTTTGGCTTGTTTTTTGGTTCATCTTGCCTTGCCCCGATTTCACTTACTTTGTTAAGTATGTAAGTTATTTGGGGTGGCATAATACTTGGATGTATCGCCACCCCAGTGGTTAAGCTTTCACTTTCACATTGCCTTGCACTGCCTGAACCTGGGTTCGATCCATTGTGGAGATCAACCCTTTTATTTATTTTCATATTTGCCATGTTTTTAATATTTTGGTCTTTATTTCCTTCCAATAAACAAGCGCGCGCCTTGGCTCACTTGGTAAGGTTTTAAGTTGGCAGCTGTGAGGTGGTGGGTTCAACACCCACCAAGCCCCCCCCTTTCTTTGTATCACTAAATCCTTTGTTTTTATTTAATTGTTATTAAATTTCTAAAAATCATAACTTCTTCTTTTTTTTGTTATTTTTGATTGGCTCTTTTTGCAACTATCTCGTATTTGTGCATATTTTCATGTGGTACATTAATATTCTAGAATTTTCATTTGTGAAAACAACTTTGCATTGAAAATGTTCATGCTTCTTTAGGGTTTTTACCTTCTTAAACATTTCAAACTGTTGATTTATTTTTCTTAAGTTGGTTGTTGTGATGTGAGTTCTATGTTTGTCAACCTTTGGGTATATAATTGCAATTACTTGTTGCTAGTGAGCATTATGTTTGATTCATTTGATTTCCATGTAATATCCCCATGAAGTTGACTTATTTGCATTGGTCGTTACCTTCATCTTTGTCAAGATATGCTTAAGTCTTTATCTTTCATTAAGTCTTGTAAGAACTCATCTTTGCTTTCCTATTGTAATACGCTTGCATGCTTTGGTTGTAACCATTCATCTTATTTGAAGTACTTGCTTATTGTAATATGTTTGTGCATACTTGGTTGTAACCATACCTCTTGTACTCATGTTTGAATGTTTATGCTTTGTTAAGTTTATTTTCCCCAAGTGATGGAGCTCTTTAGTTCTAATCCAAGTTGCCTCCTCTTTCTATCCTTCCAAAGGAAAGTCTCTCTATTGACCTTTGGGTCATAGATAGCTTATCACCCTCCTTCGACTTTGTCAAGTCATCTACCCACTTAGTTAAGTTAGAACCTATCCATTGGACTTTGCTTAAGTCTAAAAAGCTTACTCCTTGTTAGGAGTGCTCTTTCAATTAGAACTTAAGATAGAGTTTGTTAACTCTATGTGAGAATCATGGAGGTGATTACTTACTTCCCTTTCTTGAGTGTTCAACATAGATCTAGAGAGTTTTCTTAAACTCTACACAAGCATTGTAATGTTTGGTCCCCTTCGAACCTTGATCGTAATCAAGTGTTCTTCAAACCTAGTGAGGTGAACTACGATTGCTCTGATTCTATCCTAGTTAGGATACGTAGGCAGAGGACACGATGTCTTTGCGAGCAAACCCAGAAACTATTTTTAGGTTTTAACTTACACCTTTTACCCGATCCCAACCCATAGCAAACATTTAGCAAACATAGCATACAAACAAACAAAAGGTTCCTGTAGAGTACTACAGATGTTTAGGATGTGAAATACCTACCCTATGCATAACCAACCCCCGATCCCTGAATCTCTTAGCGTTGTTGTTACATCGCGCAAAAGGTTCTTTCTTTCTTTAGACCTTTCCTTTGGATAAATTAAAGTCCGGTTATGAATTCAAGAATTAAAGATTCAAGTTAATCAATAGCTTGGTATCACGATTCTCACCGCAACAACGGTGTAAGCTTGATGCTTCAAAGTTTTCTTGAGATGGTAGCCACTTTATTTTGATTTTGGTGAATGTCAGTGACCCTTTTGATTTGGGTGGCCACTGAATCTTATTTTGTTTTTGTTGAGGGTTTGAGGACCTCTTTTAAATTTGTTTTTGATCCCTAACTTTTGAATGGAATGATTTTTATTTTCCAGATCCATCGGGATTGCCTTAATTTTTTCTTAAGTCCCCCTTGAGGTGCTTGACTTAGCAGGCTTTCGATTTTTTAATATTTTTTGTTGGAGAATTGTGACTGTCATGTCATGGGTCTTTGATGAACAATTGTCATGTCTTTGTATTTTTCTTTGTGATTCGAGTGCGTAGTGGGATTAACTAAACACTACCCTTCCCCAGGTTGAGTGTAAGGGTTTGAATATCCGAAGGAACTACTACTTCTAGGCTCGAAGTGGTTTACTAGGGATTAAATCCTTATATCTCCATTTTTTGGGGAACTGAACCAATGTTTATACATCATCGATGAGGTTCTGTCTGAAAGCATACTATTTGCAATTGTGAGAATTTCGTTTTTGTCATCCTCCCTCCAATCATGTTAAACAACAGTTGATAAAAAGTGAAGTGAATAAATGTGCCACTGCTTGTGATATGTGAAAATAATGAGTGAGTACGACATAACTAATTCAAAATAATGCATAAACAATACATTAATGAAAACCAAATACGAATGACAATGTTCAAAGCATGCAGTACTTAAACGAACAAAGACAAAATACAAGAATGCAAAAGATGAAATGGCAATAAGATTGCCTTCCTCAAGAAACTGAACTTGACTTGATTTGATTTGACTTGATTTGGTGTTGGCACTAGATGGTTCGTAGCATAAGATTATTGATGACATTTGGAGACTTCTCGTTGAAGTTGATAGCATCTCTATCAATCATGTCTTGAATTTTGTGCTTGAAAGCCCTACAGTTCTCAATGGTGTGACCTGAAGCACCCTTATGAAACTCACAATGAGCATCTGCATCTTAGTCGGCAGGAATGACAGTTAGGGGAGCCAAATCTCTCAGAACGACAGCCTTTTTCTCCATCAACTGAGCAAATATTTTAGCATATGTCATTGGGAGGCGATCAAAGACTCTATTTGGCCTCCACGTTCTCTGCTGACGCTGTTGGCGAGCACCTTGCTGATGTTGTTGTTGAGGAGGATACCGATACCCTTGTTGGTTGTATGCATGTTGTTGAGGAGTCTGTTGCTGAGGCATCTGAGCTTGAGCTGGTTGAACAGCTGGAGGATAAGGTATTGGAGCATATTACGCAGCAGCAACATACGGATACGGGTAGTAGGGGATTTGATAAGGCATAAGAGCTAGAGCTTGTTGAGGAGCTTTCCCTTTCTGCACGGAGACGACATTTGTTTCGCCCTCTTTCTTCTTGTATCCGTTGAAAGGCTTTTTGGCACCAGCTTGGCTATTAGAACCTTCTTGGATTTTCCCACTCTTCAAACCTTCTTCAATTCTCTCACCGACAATCACCAAGTCAGAGAATCCAGCAGAAACATTGTCGATTAGCTTCTTGTAGTATTGGCCTTGCAAGGTATCCATGAAGATGTCAATTAGTTCCTGGTCGACTAAGGGTGGAGCACCCTTGCCGCTAGCTCTCTCTATCTTTTCACGTACTCCTTAAAGGACTCGCTGTCCTTCTGAGTCATACTCTGAAGTTGAGTATGATTCGGAGCCAGATCAGTGTTGTACTTGTACTGCTTGACAAACGTGCACACTGTTATGCTTTAGCTGCATATACCACTCGAGTGATACCCCAGACAAACTATCTTGGAAGTAATGAATCATCAACTTTTCATCTCTGGCATATGCGACCATCTTGCGACAATACATCTTCGGATGGATGTTCGGGCATTTGAGGCCTTTGTACTTTGAGAATTCAGGAACTTTGAACTTGGGAGGAATAACGACATCAGGCACCAAGCACAATTCTAGAGCACTAAGAAAGTTTGCTTTATGACCCTCCATAACTCAGAGTTTCTCAGCTAGATCACGACACATCTTGATGACTTATGAATCTGAAGCAGCAACAAGACTGGCAATAGCGGCATGATAGTTTTGCACGTCATCATACTGGTCCAACAGATTATCTTCGACGAGGATCTGAGCCACCATAGGTTGGGCCTACAAGATAGCTCTAACAGTAACTCCAAGTACTAGAACTGGTCGAAAAGTGATTCCTTCAGTCGCGGTAGCGAAGTTCATTGGCATCCAATAGGAATCAGGGACAGGAACTGAAAGTTTTGAGGTATACCCTTTCCCTTGACCATTGTTGTTGACAACAGCAACAGCTTCACGTTGTTCTTTTGGAAAGGATATGTGACCTTTGTCAATCAGTTGTTGCACTTTATCTTGGAAGGTTTTGCAATCTTCAGTCGAATGCCCCATGATATCCATAATACTTATCGGGATTGTACCCAAGAGGGTATGGTTCTGGCAACGGCTTGAGAGTCTTGGGCTCCAATAACGAGCTTTGAACCAGATGCGACAGAAGATGAGTGTATGACATAGGAACTAGATGAAGAGGAGTATTCCTCCTTTCTAAATTATTGCGAGGCATATGCTGGTTTTAACGCTGATATCCTAGGCCACGAGTTAGTTGGTTCAACTAAGGAACAATGCATGGCTTCTGGGATGAAGCCTTAGGCATGGCTGGTTTCCCATAAGGATAACATGGCACTGAAAATGATATTTGTTGAGAAGATGGGGGACCCTAGGGTTTTGTTGGTACCCTGGGAATACTCAATATTTTCTATTTCAACCTCTTCTTCCTCTTGGAAATTGTTAAGGGATTCAGTCTCAGCGGCCTGAATACTTGAGGCATTTCGGATTTTCCCACTCTTGAGGTAGCTTTCGATGCGTTCTACTACTATCACAAGGTCAAAGAAGCTTAATGGCGCACTGCCAGCCGTTCTTTCAAGACATGAGCCATGCAGACTGTTTATGGACATGTCAATCAACTCCCTGTCTAAGAGTGGTGGTTGCACTCTGGCTGCTAATTCTCTCCACCGCTGTGCATATTCCTTAAAGGAATTATTGCCATTGTGAGATAGGCTTTGCAACTGCATGCGACTGGGAGCCACATCCATATTGAACTGGTAATGCTTTAGAAAAGCACTGGCTAAGTTCCTCCATGATTGGATACAACTTTTTTCGAAGTCCATGTACCAACTTAATGACGCTCCATTCAAACTGTCTTGAACTTACGAGTGTAAGAGGCCATTTCTCGACAGAAAATCACCAAATGATGCTTTGGGCTACTAAAGCCTGTGTACTTCTCGAAGTTGGGTACCTTAAATTCTGGAGGAATCACCAAGTCTGGCACTAGATTCATATCAGCAGCATCGAGCCCGGGTGTATCATGCACTTTTATAGCTTGAAGTTTCTCATCAATGGCACAAAGCTTTTCCTTCATTGGATCAGTCAGTGGAACCCTCTAGGACCGAGTAGGAATGTTTACTTGTGGAAGATCGTCATCAGGCAGAAGATTATACAGTGGATTAGTTGTCACAGTAAATCCTGGAAGGGAATCAACATTTTGGCGGTTGTTCTTTGACATAGCTACCTTAGCTTCCTTCGTATAACTCTCCTTTCAAGGCGTCTATGTTCCTCTTGCTTCAAATGCTTCACAGCTCCCACAAGTTCAATATGAATGTCGAGAAATCAACTTTGGGTTACGAACAAGGCATAGGTGAGCTCTTTGTATTTTTGGTCAGAGAAGGATATGCAAAAATGATGCACAGATACATGTGCTTATGCAATGTTATGAATGCATGCTAGAACCAAACATCCGCATAGGAATCGAGGTCACATATCCTGCAGGGCAACGCAACGAGATATCCCTCACCTCGGGTGGGCGATCTATTTGTTTATAAAAGGGCATTCCAAAAGTTTTCAAACAAGGTCCTATGCACTAACCCTCGAATGTTTTCCATCATAACGACGATTCGTAAGACGGTAATCCCTTCAAATGATGAGCACATAGTTATGTTTTAGTAACCATTAGAATAGAGTTATAAAAAGGTCCTCAGGATCACAGACTCCCAGGTCGGAAATAAAGGCACCATTACGACTACTCGTAAGACATAATCATCCCAAAGGGGCCTCATCTGAGCGGTGGAAGTCAAACTAACTCAACGAGTCCTAAGTCTCCCAAATCAGAAAAGAAACCACCTCCTAACTTAATGTATACTAGAAAAGCTCGGGTAGAAAGCCTTTATCCTCACAAACCATTCCCAATAAACCCAACAGATAAGAGGAACATAGCATAATAAAACAATAAAAGAAAATAAATCACATATGTGACAAACAAACTAGGTTTGGCTTGCTAGGTGGTCCCCAGTAGAGTCGCCATGTTGCCACTACTCGAAAATGCAACGACGGGAGGCAAAAATGGAAGAATAGAAGAGTCGCCATCGAAATTTATTTATCCCAAAAGGGGAAGGGGAAACATCGAGAAAACCCCAAGAGAGAAACGAATAAGATGGTCTCGCAACCAAGAGAAAGGGTTTGGAAGCCGGTTATGCGAAGGGAAGGTATTAGCACCCCTCGTATCCATCGTACTCGATGGGAACAATTTATTTGTCCATGTGTAAAGGTATTTGCTAAAGGGTATTGCTATAAAGATTGTTTTTAGAGGATATAAAAAGGTTGGAAATAGGGAAAAGAGAAGGTGAAAGAGGGAGGAGGCTCGGTAGGATCTCGCGATCCTATGCCTACATATTCTTAACAAGTATGAGAAAGTCAGAGTCCAGGTAGTTCGGGGAACTACAGATAAGAAGATGGAAAAGGGTGTTCGACAAGGATTGGGGCCCTTGTGCCTACGTATCTTCACTTAAAGAAATGAAGAATCAGAACATCCATAGTTCGGCCTACGGTTAACTGGTATTTTTATGGATGATGCTAACGTACGTATTCTAGCAGTTAGGTGTATTGCAGCTCGCTTGTGGAGTCTTAGGTGTTACCTATTTACGGTAGAATGGACATAACATATCCTTTTTTACAAGAGAGTTTTCGCCATCAAGGAAAAATGTCACGTTTGATTTGTGAAGTTATTTTTAGGGTGAAATAGATCCATGGATAGTAACCCCTTACGGGTAGTACCCAGTTCTTTATCTCAAAGATTTATTGTGAAAATGGTGTGGCAAATATAGTCACGTTTTCATATTGAAAGACGAGTATCGAGACCATACACTCTAAAGTGAGTATCCTAACACTCGGATAGGAAGAAGTCTACACTCAATCCTCTCTCTTTAGTTCAATAAAAAGAGAACTTCATTCTCTTATTAAAGATGTTTTTATCTTGAATGGTAAGTGCTTTACGAAAATGAACCCTAAAGGTAATGTTAGGCACTCAGGATAGGAGAAGACCTTTGCCTAATCACACCACAACCATCCAAGTTTATTAGGAAAAGAGTTTTGAAAATGCACTTGGTATGAGACCAAGGTTTTTAGAATCAAGGAGACAAAAATAAATAGAGAAAAGTTTTGAAAAGAAAAGGTGGTGAATAGATCGGGGTGACGATTACTTGAAGCTTAAGGAAGACTCCTCGGGCCCAAGTAACCAGGAGAAAGAGTCAAACACTTGGCTCTCCCTCTTTTTATTCTGAAAAGAATTAAATAATTCTTAATTGATTGAATGGTATATTGAGAAAATCCGCTTGACGTTGGATCAAGGGTTTGGTTGGTAGTCCGTCGTTTTGTGGATGTTATCCCATCTTTTGGTTGGTAGTCCATCGTTTTGTGGATGTTATCCCGACTTTTGGTTGGTAGTCCGTCGTTTTGTGGATGTTATCCCGACTTTTGGTTGGTGGTCCATCGTTTTGTGGATATTATCCCGACTTTTGGTTGGTAGTCCGTCGTTTTATGGATGTTATCCCGACTTTTCGTTGGTAGTCTATCATTTTATAGATGTTATCCCAACTTTTGGTTGGTAGTCCTCTCTTGTTCCCCTGCGGAGCCGTCATCCCAATTTTTGGTTGGTAATCTTTTTCTGGCAATCCTGACTTTTGGTTGGTAATCTTTTTCTGGCAATCCTGACTTTTGGTTAGTAACCTTTACCCCGACTTTTGGTCGGTAGATTTCTTTCTTTCCCTGTGGAGTCATTATCCCGACTTTTCGTTGGTAGACCTTGTTTTTTTTATCAAATACACATTTGGTTGGCGTCCTGGCGATCCTAACTTTTGGTTAGTAGCTTTTGTTCCAACTTTTAGTCGATGGTAATTGTTGCACCCTAAAATTTGCTCAACCTTGTTCACTTGGTTTATATTTCAATACCATTAGCATTTGCATATAGAGTTATGTACATAGCCTAACCATCTGCATAGCATAAGCATAGCAAGTCATTCAACAGGGGATCAAGCATTATTCTCATCTCTAGAGGCCTATCAAGAAGTTATTATCCTAATTCCATCTCATTCAAGTCATCAGAAAAGAATTTGAGAGCAGAGAGTTCAGCAGATCAAGCCTTGAGTCTATCTCCTATCTGAGGGTATCTGAAGGTCAGCAAGGGGGTTGTGAGCTGTGAATGGAAGGCATGGAGAGTATATAGACATCTTGGAGGACTTAGAAAGTCATTTGGGGAAGAAAACAAGTTGTTGATGTGATCACAAGAATTGCAGTTGAAGACAGTCAACTAGGGTTTCATCTGGGTCAACCCTAGGTCAACCCTAGGTCAATTGACTGATTGAAAGGCACTAAGGGCTATTGGAGAGATGTGGGGTTCATTATTTGACATGGAGAATAAGGATATGTTGTCATGCTAAGAAGAAATCAAGAGGAATCAAGGAGAAGAGGAGTTTCTAAATTAGGGTTTCTGTGTAAAATCCCCTAGTTTAGGTCAAATTTCCAAGCAAGATAAGTCAAAAAGCAAGCTTCAAATGGCTTCTTGGCCAACATGGAACTTGTAGAGGATCTCAAGACCTTTAATTTGAGTTGTGGAAGACATCAAGGAGAGTTATAGAGCTCAAGTTATGGTCCTTGCAAGTTACAGGTCATTTGAGGTATCTGAAATTTTGTCTGTGAAAGTGACTTGACTTCCAAGCAACTTTTACCCCTCAAGGAGATTTCAAATGAATTTCTGGTCAACATAAGAATTGTTCCTCATTGTCTTAGCTTTCTAGAATGGTATAGTATGCCCTCATATGATGTGTGGAACTCAACTTATGGTCTTGGCAAGAAAAGGGTATTTTGGTCATTTGTGAATTACAGGTCATTTTAACCTATGTCCAAAACTCATACAAGGAGGCCTCAAATGAAAAAACTTACAACATCAAACTTGCTCCAAATGACATTTTGAGTCTAGAAAAGTGACCATGAGAGATTGGAAATGTCCATAGCACAAGGTTTCAAAATTGGTGAATTTAATGAAGAAAAATGGCTTAAAAAAAATGAGATTTTTCATATCTTGGCCAAATGATGCAAATTTATAGGTCATTTTGAATGGAAAGGGCATTTTAAAGACATTGGCTAAAGTGGAATTTTGATTTTAGGTCATAATTTAAGAATTATTCATGGTTGCTTGAATTGAAAGTAACATAATCCAAATTGAAAGGGAAAAGTGTAAGGGAAACTTCTCCAAGTTTCTAGGAGGTTCTAATGCAACCTATATATTTATGCAAGCTGGTTCATGCAAGGGTTGGTGCTCCCATTTGTTCAAAACCCCAAGCTTTCCACATTTTTCCATTCTTGCATAAGCTTCTCAAATTCCCTCAATTTCTCACCAATCATCCTCATTCTTGATCTGGACCTCATCACTATCATCCATAGTTTGTAATTCACACATCCATTTGGCTGAATCAATCAAGGAGAGTGCCATACAAGTTTCATTCTTCAAGGTTCAAGAAATTGGAAGCATAAGATTCAGAGGGTTTGCACACGAGATATTGCATACAGAATTCATCCTTCAAGTCACTGAGCAAGTTTCAATCACTGCAAGCACCTAATTCAAGGAGTAACATAGCTGTTTTCTCACTTTGCACCAGGTTTGTTTTCTATTCAAATTGCTTAGTTTAGTTAGAGTTTTAGGGTTTTGATAGAGTAGAATGGTTAATATAGGATAGAGGACTGTTTTGGATGAATTTGGGAAGGTTTCATGAAGATTGGATATGGTGCATCAAATCTGTTAGAGCTTGTAATTGCTGAGATAGGACACGAAGATGTGATTGGATTAGCATGTTGTGATCAGGATGAGTTGTAGGTTAGTTTAGGGTGAATTTTGTGAAGAATTGAAGTAGTTGTTGGCAGGTGATCATGGTGAATTCTATCTGGTATCACTATCGGGTTTGCTCTTTGAGTGAGTTTCAGAATGAGATAGCATCATAGATTTGGAGAGGGGGAAAATGGATGAATTTTGGTTTTGGAAGGGAGTGATTTCATGGCGTATTGGAGGAGAATGATGAGCACGAAAGTCATGCATGGAACTTGTTTTTTCTGAAACCCTAGAAGAAGTTTGGGGACGATGATGGATGGCCGTAGGATCCTTTGTTTGACCACGACCCCAATCTTGATCCAACGGACCACGTTCAAAACGAAAAAACGGAGGGAAGCCTTGGGAGTGAAACGCTCCGTTTCACTTAAGTATACTGAGTGGGCCTTGAATCACATTGCTACACACACCCCTTTTTCACTAAGCCCAAACGAATACACATGAATGGGATGCTATTTACACCGAACCTGTCTCTATTTTTCTGGCATTTTCTCAAGTGTTTTCTGAGCGCATATGGGCCTAGCTGCAAATGATATTCGCACCCCACCTTCCTCAGCCCAACTGAGATTATAACTGCGCTCCTTTACTTTTCTCACCCCTCTGGCTATTTCTTTATATTTTCTTTATTATTTTCTTTTCATTTTTCATTCATTTTTAAAAATTCACAATAAATAGAAAAATCATCATTTTTAATTCATTCTTTTTGCATATTTTTCTTTAGGATGTCTAGAAAATTATAAAAAATAAAAATGGCATTTTATTTTTTATTTGATATTTTTCCCATATTTTCTAAATAAATGACATTTTACATAATTTCATTTCATACATGATTTTGTTATTTTTTGTTCTATTAATTGCTTCAATATTTTTCATCCATTTTTTTTAGGTTGTTTAGGTTAGACATTGGACTTGTAGATTCAATTTAGTTCCCATTTTTAGAAATTAAATTTAGGTGCTTAGTGTAAGTGTGAATAACATGAATAAAAACTAGGGTTTTAAGTGATGACTTAGGAGATTTGATTCTTTTCCCTCAGGACTTAGGGTTTGATTAGTTTGGCTATGGGACTATAGGGGCTATGGGTAGTTATTAGATCCCCTAGAAAAGTCAGGATTCCCCTACTGCTATTAATGTACTGAATATATCTGATTGACTGGTGTGGTGTGCCCTCTGGGGATTGGTGTTTGCTTGCTTGGGTATTGGGATTGTCTGGGGACTTGGAGGAGCTGAAGACTTGGGGAGATGAAGACTATTGGAGATCCAGAGATTGAAGAACAACTGCCAGAGTTGGAGAGGAGGTTCTTGCTAGCAGCTGCTGAGGAGACTAGGGTTTAGGAGCTAGGCAGAGCTCTAGATTAGAAAGCTTGCTTCTCAAACATAGATGGCTTTGTTTGCCTCTATCCTTTCTCTATGATTCAAAGTCTCTTTCAAATATCCACCTCCTTCCTTTGGAAGGATCAGTGAAAGTATTTGGAAGATAGAACTTTTGAGAGAAACCTGTCTGCATAATGTTAACAGTTAATGAGCCACCTTTGGTAGGCATTTTACTGTTTAACATTCCTCTCCTCTTGTTGACTAATGTTCATCCCTGAAGATTGGAGACTTGAAGAAAAGCCATTGCTTATAGGAAACTGATGATCAAAGCCCTTGTCTGAAGGCCATGAAGATGGAGATTAATGCTTGTTGAAGCCTGTAAATGATTGGAGACTGCTTGTAGCCAGATGTTGATTCAGAGCTGCTGATGCTGTTTCTTTTGCTGTTGTATTTCATTGCTGATGTATTGATTGGCTTTCCGGACTGTATTGTTTGCTGTTTACCCTGTTGGGTTGAAAGTGAAGCCTGTTCACTTTTGCCTATTGTTTTCTAGGTTCGAGGTTGAGTGGGGCTCCCTTGCCTCGCTTGTACTGTTGCATCCATGCATTTTACTGCTTTATTATATCTGTTATTGTTTCTGTTTCCGTTTATTCCCTTAGGATCTCTGTCTCTCTCTGTGCAAGAGAGGAGCATGATAGACACTAGGTCTTAACCCATGCATGATAACATTAGGTTAGTTTGTTTCCCTTCGCAACCATAGGTTAGAGTTCTATCTCTTCTTCCTCAAAACAAACAGAAAAATACCATAAAGATTTCAAACACAATAAAAGACACTTCTTTCGTAAAAGAATGTGAACTCATCAAGCCGTCATTTTTGTCCGCCGGGACTGCTAATCAAGAAAACTTTTTTCAGAAGGAATAAAATCAACCAAGACAAGCCTGCGTCTTCCTTGGCCCGAACTACGTTTGCTCTGATCTTCCATGCTGTGTGGAAGTACGTAGGCATAGGATGCGATATCCTAGCGAGCAACCTTCCCCTCCTTTCCCGTAGGTAGGCGAACTACGTTGACTCTGATTTCTCGTTCCAGACGGGAATACGTAGGCATAAAGTGCGATACTTTGCCGAGTCATTTTATTTTCATTCTCTTTTCCTTTTAACCCCTGACCTATAGTTTAGATAGAATAACAATCCATACCCGAAAACAAGCGTGGATCCCGTCAAGTACGACGGACGTGAGGGGTGCTAATACCTTCCCCTTGCGTAACCGACTCCCGAATCCAGGTTTTGGTTGCGACGGCCATACCTTTCCCGTGTTGTGCGAGGTTTACTCTGAGCGTTTCCTTTCCCTCCCGTGGGATAAATAACGCACGGTGGCGACTCTTCTGTTCAGCCGGCGCCGATTTTCGCAGTAGCGACAGCTGGCGACTCTGCTGGGGATTCACTTCGTCCCCTGGCTGCTAAGGACTGTGATAGTGCTTATGCATTTGGGATCCAACGTCCCTTAAGAGAGTCAGTCCTAGCGCTTGTTTTCCCGTCGAGGATTTTGTATGGAGTTATTGTATATTTCTAACCTTGTATTTTCAGCTCTGTATATTGATTATTATTGCTGTATTTGGGGTGTGACGGGTGTTCTGATATTGAGAGATAAGCCGGACCTGGGCTTGAGTGCACCTAGAATTAGAGTAGAAAGTAGTGGGCGCGTGCCGGCTTTGCTTGCATTAGTGTCTCATGAAATCTACACTCGGACAAGGTTCTTCTGGTTGGCTTCTTTTTCTACCCTTTGGGTCGAAGGGGTTGTTGGTCAGCTGAATTGTCGACTCTGGGAACCGATCATTTGGAAGTTGGCTAAGTGAGGCCTCTTCAGGAATTGATGATGCCACTCCTTCTGGGAATCGTATCATCAACCCTGAAAGTCTGTGACGCCAACGACCGCATAGGATGCCATACCTTTGTCAGTCACTAGGACATCCACCTGTGAGAGGGTTTGGGGTTATGCAGGTAACTAGACCTTCAGACTACCGGTTATTTCTTGATCAGAGATCCTGGGTATTTATGGAGATGTTAGGAGGTCTGTCAGAGACCATTTGGAGATGTGTTCTGAGGTCTGTCAGAGACCAGTTGGAGTGTTCTGAGGTCTGTCAGAGACCAATTGGAGATGTGATTTGAGGTCTGCCAGAGACCAGTGAGAGTTATGGTTTGAGGTCTGTCAGAGACCAGTATTGGAGCTTTGTTTTAGGTCTGTCTGAGACCAGGGTTTGATGTCTTCCGGATGGTCTATCTGAGACCTTTCTTGATTGGGTTCAGGCTATTCAGCTACAGCTTTGGTCCCTGTTGCATGTTACTTGCATTGCATCGCCTGCATATCCATTACCACTTGCATTTCACTAACGTGTGTCTGTGCTGCAGGTGCATTTGCATGTTCCCCGGTTCTAGTGCCCAGACTTCTGAGTACTGATTATGGCTGGTTTGAGGAAAACAGTTGCGTATAAGCTGCCTTCACCTGATATTACTTCTTTACTTGGTCTGATATCTCTTGCCGATGAGGAGGTTAGGAGAAGCTTCAGAATGAGTCATGGTAGATTACTGAGATTAGTCTGCAAGCCCACTGCTGATGAGATGAACGGGCTATACACCTTGATGCAGTTCTATGACCCCGCATTGAGATGCTTTACTTTTGCTGACTTCATTCTAGGGCCTACCATTGAGGAGTATGTGGAGTTTACTGAGCTTCCCGTGCAGAACAAGGTTCCCTTTATTCACTCTGCTGCTGAGCCCAAGTTGGAGGACTTAGCCAAAGCCTTGCATATGAACGCTGCTGAGTTGTTAGTGACTTCTTGGCTCGGGGTTCCCGGTTTCTCTCTGGATTTTCTGGTTGGCAAGGCTCAAGAGTACGCCAAGAACGGTTGTTGGGTGGTTTTCAATGCTATTTTGGCTTTATGCATTTATGGAATTGTGTTGTTCCCTAACTTGCCCAACTTTGTAGATCTGGATGCTTTCTATCTGTTCGCTGCAGGCAACCCAGTGCCAACGTTGATCGGAGACTTCTACCACTCATTGCACTACAAGAACGAAAACCGAAGGGGAAAAGTTGTGTACTGCTGTGCTCCTCTATTAAGTATGTGGTTCAAAAGTCATCTCCCCATGAAGGGACCATTTGTGGACAGTGCAACCTCAGCCAGTTGGTCAGAGCGCCTGATGAGGCTATCTTCCGAAGACGTTGTGTGGTTTGATCGAGACCTGTTGGGATCTGAGCTCATCTTCAGCTGTTCTGGGTACCCTAATGTGCCGCTGATAGGAAGAAAAGGGTGTATCAATTACAACCCTTCTCTGTTCATTCGTCAGTTCGGATATGCACTGAAGAATCCACCTCAGGAGGAAGAAGTACGGGAATCTCTGTACTTCACAGGTGACGTGAAGGGGGAGTTATTAGCCAAGTTGCAACATGCCTGGACACGTATTAACCGCAAAGGGAAGCCGCTGTTAGGAAAGAACGATTGCCAGGCTTATGGGCCTTACAGGGTTTGGATCCAGGAAAGAGCAAGTCAGTTATTAATGCCATTTCCCGCTGCACCCGTCATTGTTCCCGTCCCGGCAGAAGAGCCCACTACTGTTTCTAGGGAGGCCTACGAGCAAGTTGTGAGGGAAAAGGAAGCCTTGATGAAGATCAACGAAGGGTTAGAGCAGGAGCTAGCTCAGGTACGCAGTGAGAAGAACAAGGTCGTGTACGCTTTCCAACAGCAGATTGAGCTAATGAACAGATTAGGGGATGAGTTGACTGAGGAGAGGAAGAAGCGCGAACGTCTGGGGCAAGAGTTCAGAAGCTCCCATGACATGCTTGAATCCAAGAAGAAAGCGCTTGACATCGCTCACCGAGAAATCTCCTCTTGCAATAAGACTTGGAATGCTACTCTCACCAACAATAAGATGAGAGAAGATAAGCTGAAGCAGCAAATCTCCGACCTCGAAGAAAAGTTGAAGTCTAGCATCAAGAAGTGTGAGGAAGAAGTGATGACCCGGTACAGTGTCCAGCATGCATTGAACAAGGCAATCAAATCCAGAGATGAAGCGGTGTCTCAGAAGCGAAAGCTAGAAGATTGCTTCGGAGAAGCAACATGGGAAGAAACTGCTAAAGACGTGCGCCGTGTTCTTAAGAAGAGAAACCAACTTGTTGAAGGGCTGCTTGATCGACCAAGTCATCCAGAGACCAAGAAGTTGATAGAAGAGTACCAGACTTTTGGGAGGATTTGATCATTTCATGTAGTAACTTGTAGTAACTTGTATGCTTTATTTGCATAGTGCTGACCATCACCAGGATTGTTGGTTGAGGTCATGCCTTCTTATCGTACTCTCAGCGACATTGTATTCTGGTTTTCTCAGCAATATATGAGGCTTTCTATGATTCAGCTCCGATATTCCTATTGTCAACACTGTCACTGCACTGGCACCTTCACACTAGAACTGGGGGAATGAATCTCCCTAATGCACAGACACATTGCATTGCATTCATATTCATATTGCATTACAGGTAATCTTTGAATAAGTGTCTTATGTCCTACATTTTAACAGGTACTTTTCAGGATTGCAGATCAGCACCCGCACCGCTATTCTACCTGCACCAACTGTCGAAGAATCATGGATCAAATGCAGAACGAGATGCAAGATGTGCGCGAGAAGCTCGCTCTCTTTATGTAGACCATGGAAGCTATTGCAAAAGGGCAGGAGAATTTGCAGGCCATGGTCCAGCCTCTGTTGGCTCGAAACGCTGGTCACGTTAATGAAGATCATCAGTCCGTACGGGTCGATACTGTTCATGGAGACGGCACTCCCACGCCAGTGGCTCCACCTGTAGTCAATATACCTGCTGCTAACATCAACAACGCTACCGCTGCTGTGAATGGTAACGTCGGAGTTGGGAACGAGACTGCTGTCCATAACGTTGGGCTGGGTGATGTCAATTTGGGGGATAATGGCTTCGTCAATGCTGGATTCGGGTTCAACGATCAGGGATTCGATAACGCTGGGAAATATGGCTTTAATGCTCAAGGCTTTGGGCAGGATGGTTATGGTGTGACCAATCAGGGTTACGGAGGCTTTGGAAATGGAAACGGTGCTGGGTCTATGGCTCTTGGTCCTGCTGGAGGTGTTCAAGGGTACGGCAATAGAGGCCGAGGTCCGGGGATGAATCAGATCAGAGCTGGACGTAATAATGGATATGATGGGTATGGGGCTGGAAATGGTATGTGGCAAGAAGATCAGCAGGAGGACGCTTTCTCCGGAGGAGGTTTCGAAGGGCCGATGGATGACTCCCAGAAGATCAGAATGCTGGAAGAGCAGATGAGGGGAGTCCTGAACCAAAGTGCTGTGGGTTTGGACATGGCAACAATGGGCTTGGTACCTGGCTTGAGGGTGCCAATCAAATTCAAAGCTCCTGCGTTCGATAAGTATAAAGGAGACACATGTCCAAAAGTGCATGTACGAGCTTATTATAGAAAGATGTCTGCGTACTCAACTGATGAGAGAATGCTAATGCATTTCTTTCAAGATAGTTTGTCAGGCCCTTCCCTAGAGTGGTACATGGGGTTGGAGCCAACTGATATCAAGACATGGAAACAATTGGCAGAGGCATTTGTAGCTCACTACAAGTATAATAGCGATTTGGCGCCCAATCGGGTCCAATTGGCAGGGTTGTCGCAGAAGAAGGGGGAGAGCTTTAAAGAGTACGCGCAAAGGTGGCGCGATATGGCTGCCCGGGTCCGTCCTCCTGTAGAAGATAAGGAAATGAATGACATGTTTGTCGGCACATTCACAGGTCTGTTTCATGATATGCTGTTTCACACGTCTCTGGCCAGTTTTTCAGACCTAATTCTGATGGGAGAAAAGATTGAACGTAATATTAAGCAAGGAAAGTTCCAAGTCGAGGAATCAACTGCATCTGGCAGTAATAGGAAAGCTTATGGTGGGCGCCGTCAGGGCGAGGCAAGCACAGTATTTGGAGGCCGAGGCCAAGGCCGAGGCAGGGGACGAGGTCAATATCGTCAGCCGCCGCAGGTGGCGAGTGTTACTATCCCGTATCAACAACAACAACCACTCCAGCAGCAACAACCGGTTCAGCAACAGCCAATGCAACAGCAGCAGCAGCCTCAGCAGGGGGCACAGCAGGCTCAGCGAAGATTCCAGGGTAGTAAACCGAGAAGAGTGTTTGAGAAGCCTCCCTCAACCTATGCAGATTTGTTGCAGACATTGTTGGGATTAAACCTGGTAGAGAAAAGAACTCTGGCACCGATAACGGGAGCTCCCCCATTTGGTTATGACGCAAGCAGGCACTGTGAGTTTCATTCTGGAGCCCCGGGTCACGATATAGAAGGTTGCCACGCTTTTAAGCATGTTGTGCAGGATCTTTTGGACAATAAGACTATCAATTTCGGAACGGCAGGTCCGAATATAGTGCAGAAACCCATGCCTAATCACGGGGCTAACGCCATTCTGACTGAGGAAGGGTTGAATCTGATTATGAATGTTGAAGATTTGAAGACGCCGCTGAGCGAGATAAAGAGCCGACTGTTACAAGGGGGCGTTTACCCAGGATGTAACGAGTATTGCTTAGACTGTTGGACCCTAGCTGGGGGGTGTGACGATTTGAAGAAGGGCATTCAGGCTCTAGTTGATGAAGGCATATTGCAGTTTGACCAAGCAGCAACTGAAGAGCCCGCAGGGGCAGTAGCAGATGATCAGAATGATGTGGCCACGGTAACGATTCCTCGGAAGACAATCACTATCGCAGCACCAGCTCAGCGCCCACCGATCACCATAACTAAGGCCGGGCCGATTCCGTACGAGAACACGAAGGCAGTCCCATGGTCATATGGGTTGGAGGTGTACTGTGACGGGATAAAGATTGATGTTAATAAGCAGCCAGCCGAGACTGTGGATAATGTTGTTGGTTCAGGAGGTATGACAAGGAGTGGTAGGATCTTTATATCCCCTGAAGTGGAGGCTGAAAGACTAGCGAAAGGAAAAGGGAAAGCGGTTGAGAATGGCCCAGTGCAAGCAAGTGACAAAGAATCGGCATCGAAAGACGTAGAAGAGTTCATGCGCTTGATTCGAAAAAGTGATTATAAGATTGTGGAGCATCTGCAGCAGACGCCGTCCAAAATATCTATCCTGTCATTGCTGTTGTGTTCGGAAGCCCACAGAAATGCGTTGCTGAAAGTCCTGGATACTTCTTTTGTACCCCAAGACGTCTCCGTGAATCAGCTGGAAGGAGTGTTGGCACATGTGAATGCAGGCCACAGCCTGGGATTTACCGACTTTGACTTGACTCTGAAAGGGAGAGATCATAATATGGCGCTGCACGTATCTGTCGAGTGTAGAGGATCAGTAATGTCACACGTATTGGTCGACACCGGATCGTCTTTGAATGTGCTGCCCAAGAAGGCGATGATGAAGCTGGATGTCAGAGGAATCTTGTGTACGCCCAGTGATTTGGTAGTCAGAGCGTTTGACGGCACGCGGAGAACAGTCTTTGGATCGATTACATTGCCTCTACAGGTGGGGCCGGAGGTGTTTGCAACTGAGTTTTATATCATGGATATACAGCCTGCGTACAGCTGCTTGCTTGGAAGACCCTGGATTCATGGGGCAGGGGCAGTCACATCCACCCTGCATCAGAAGTTAAAATATATGGTCGGAGACAGCGTAGTCACTGTATGCGGAGAAGAAGACATCCTGGTCAGCCATCTATCGTCATTTAAATATGTGGAAGTCGACGGGGAGATCCACGAAACGCCCTGCCAGGCATTTGAAGGGTTGCGCATCAAGGACAAAGGTCCCGGGCCGAGCAAAGTGCCAGAGATAGCCGTCTCATCGTACAAAGAGGCTCAAGCTCTAGTAGAAGCAGGAGAAGCAAAGGGCTGGGGCAAAGTGCTGGACATTCCTGTGAAGATGGACCGGTTCGGGCTGGGGTACCAACCGTCGTCATCAACTCCTTCCGTGGGAGCACCCCGTTTCAGAAGGCCAATCACCATCTCTGCCAGTGGAGTATGTCATGAGACTGTCAATGCTGCTTCAGAGTCTGACGAAGGAGACAGCGACTGCGATATGGATGCCTGGATTCAGCCAAGCACGCCAGGGCAAGGACTGTGCAACTGGTCTATTCAGGAGCTTGTTTCTGTGACTTTTAAACAGTAATGCTTTGCTTTATTAATTGTTGAATAATCTGATGTCTTACCCGGGGCCTCAGGATTTGTTTAGGGCTGTGTTGTTATGAACATTGCGTGTCAATCATTAAATAAATGGCGTTTTTTCATGTGCAAATACTGTAATCCCTGTCTTTCTTGTTTTATATTTTTCAATAAAATGGTAACGTGGTTGTTCGCTTTATACGCATTTTGAAGCACTTAACCATTCCTTTTGCAGGATAACATGTTCAGATAACATCCTTGAACCACCTATGACTCGTCCCGACTTTGAGCACCCGGTATTTCAGGCCGAAGAAGAGGTTGTCGAAGATAGTGATGTTCCTGAAGAACTGTCTTGGTTGGTGAAGCAAGAAGAAAGAGCCATTCTGCCTCACGACGAGGTCATCGAAATTATCAACTTGGGGTCGGAAGGGGTTGAGAAGAATATTCGTATCGGAGCCGCACTGCAGAGTGATATCAAGCGAAGACTGGTTGAAATGCTCCGAGAGTATAGTGATGTATTCGCTTGGTCGTATGAAGATATGCCAGGGCTCGATACAGACATGGTTGTGCATCGCCTGCCACTGAAAGAAGATTGCCCGCCAGTCAAGCAAAAGCTTCGCAGAACTCGACCAGATATGGCAATGAAGATCAAAGAGGAAGTTCAAAAACAGTGGGACGCTGGGTTCCTGGCTGTGACAAAGTATCCTTCATGGGTTGCCAACATCGTACCAGTGCCAAAGAAAGATGGCAAGGTTCGGATGTGCGTCGATTATAGAGATTTGAATAAAGCAAGCCCAAAAGACGATTTTCCACTTCCCCATATTGACGTGTTAGTTGATAATACCGCTCAATACTCCGTATTCTCCTTCATGGATGGCTTTTCGGGCTACAACCAAATTAAAATGGCGCCAGAGGATATGGAGAAGACTACTTTCATAACGCCTTGGGGAACATTTTGCTACAAAGTGATGCCCTTTGGTTTGAAAAATGCTGGGGCAACATATCAGCGTGCGATGACGACTCTTTTCCATGACATGATGCATAAAGAGATCGAAGTTTATGTTGACGATATGATTGCCAAATCCCAGACGGAGGAAGAGCATCTGGTGAATCTGCTGAAGTTGTTTAAAAGGCTTAGGAAGTTCAGGCTGAGGCTGAACCCTAATAAATGCACCTTCGGGGTGAGATCGGGTAAACTGCTGGGGTTTATCGTAAGCGAAAGAGGAATAGAGGTCGATCCTGCTAAAATAAAAGCAATTCAAGAAATGCCGACGCCTAAAACAGAGAAAGAGGTGCGCGGGTTTTTAGGGAGGTTGAACTACATTGCTCGGTTCATATCTCACCTAACGGCCACGTGTGAACCATTATTCAAGCTGTTGAAGAAAGATCAAGCTGTAACGTGGAACGAAAATTGTCAAAAGGCGTTCGATAAAATAAAGCAGTATTTGCAGGAGCCTCCTATTTTGATACCCCCAGTGGCAGGTAGACCCTTGATAATGTATTTGACGGTTCTTGAGGGAAGCATGGGTTGTGTTCTCGGTCAACACGACGAGACAGGGAGAAAAGAGCATGCGATCTATTACCTGAGTAAGAAATTTACAGACTGCGAATCTCGGTATTCAATGCTGGAGAAAACTTGTTGCGCGCTAGCCTGGGCCGCCAAGCGTCTGAGGCAATACATGCTGAATCATACAACCATGCTCATCTCGAAGATGGATCCTATCAAATATGTGTTTGAAAAGCAGGCGTTGTCAGGTAGAATTGCCCGTTGGCAGATGGTCTTGACTGAATATGATATTCAATACGTCTCGCAGAAGGCTATAAAGGGGAGTGTGTTGTCTGAGTATCTGGCGGAGCAGCCTATTGAAGAGTACCAATCGATGAGGTTTGATTTTCCTGACGAGGATATCATGTACCTAAAGATGAAAGATTGCAAAGAGTCGTTGCCAGACGAAGGACCAGAGTTGGGTTCCAAATGGAAGATGATATTTGACGGAGCTGTGAATGCTTACGGTAGCGGAATAGGGGCAATCATCACTACGCCACACGGGTCGCACATCTCGTTTACTGCCCGATTGACCTTTGCCGTTACCAATAATGAGGCCGAATACGAAGCTTGTATAATGGGGCTTGAAGAAGCCATTGATTTGCGAATCAAGAACTTAGACGTATACGGGGACTCAGCTCTGGTAGTGAATCAGATCAAAGGGGAATGGGAAACGCGTCAGCCCAATTTGATACATTACATGAATTATGCAAGGAGATTGTTGCCTTTCTTCGACAAGGTTGAATTGCATCACGTACCGCGGGCAGAGAACCAAATGGCTGACGCCCTGGCCACTTTGTCTTCCATGTGCAAAGTCAACTTCTGGAACGAGGCTCCTCGAATCATTATCTCTCGGCTGGACAGGCCAGCTTATGTATTTGCTATTGATGAAGCATCTGATGGCAAACCATGGTATTTCGATATCCTTAATTTCCTGAAGAATAAAGAGTATCCGGCTGGGGCATCCAGTCAAGATCAGAAGACTCTCAGGAGATTAGCGGGTAATTTCTACTTGAACCCGGATGGCGTATTATACAGAAGAAACCACGATTTGGTACTGTTGCGTTGTGTAGACGAAAGAGAAGCAAAGCTTCTCATGGAGGAAATACACGAAGGTACCTTTGGTACGCATGCTGGTGGACATGCTATGACGAGAAAACTGCTGCGGGCAGGTTATTTTTGGCTGACCATGGAAACTGATTGTTTCAAGTTTGCGAGGAAGTGTCACAAGTGCCAAATCTATGCTGATAAGATCCATGTGCCTCCAAGTCCTCTGAATGTAATGTCATCGCCATGGCCATTCTCTATGTGGGGAATCGATATGATTGGAAAGATCGAGCCGACAGCTTCTAACGGGCATCGGTTCATCCTAGTAGCAATCGATTATTTCACCAAGTGGGTGGAAGCGGCGTCTTATGCAAATGTAACGAAGCAAGTGGTGGCCAGATTCATCAAGAGAGATATCATTTGCCGATATGGGATTCCCGAGCGGATAATCACGGATAATGGTTCAAACCTGAACAACAAAATGATGAAGGAGCTCTGTCAGAATTTCAAGATCGAACATCACAACTCCTCACCTTACCGACCCAAGATGAATGGCGCTGTAGAGGCGGCCAATAAGAATATCAAGAAGATTGTTCAGAAAATGGTGGTGACCTATAAGGATTGGCACGAGATCCTACCTTTCGCTTTGCACGGTTATCGTACGACAGTACGCACATCAACCGGGGCAACTCCGTTCTCGTTGGTATACGGAATGGAAGCGGTGCTACCATTAGAAGTCGAGATCCCTTCTCTGAGGGTATTGCGAGACGTTCAGCTGGACGAGACAGAATGGGTGAAAGACAGGTTGAATCAACTGAGTTTGATGGATGAGAAGAGGCTAGCTTCTCTAACATACGGTCGTTTGTATCAGAGCCGAATGAAGAAAGCGTACGACAAGAAGATACATCCGCGAAGCTTTCAGATGGGCGACCTTGTGCTGAAAAGGATTCTCCCGCCGCAAGCAGATCACAGGGGCAAGTGGACCCCCAACTACGAAGGGCCATACGTTGTCAGGAAAGTATTTTCAGGAGGAGCGTTGTTGTTGTCCACTATGGACGGTGAAGACTTTACGTCGCCTGTGAATTCGGACGCAGTTAAAAAATACTTTGCTTAAAATAAACCCGCTGGACAGAAAAAAGAGAGTCCAGGCAAAAATGGGGCATCCTGGCGAACCAAAAACAGAATGAAAGGTTCGGGCAAAAATTAGGGATAAAATTGAAAAATGTACACCCGCGAAGTTGAAAACCTACACTGGGCGACTTCGGCAAAAAGGGGTATCCCGGTGAACTGAAAACCCGTAAAGGGCGGTTCACGCAAAAGTTAGGGATTTGAAAAGCAAATGACTGCGGTCCGAATTTGACATTGCACTGAGCATCAATGCGGGAGAATATACCTGAGGGGTCGACTATCGGATACAATCTCTTCGGAAGTATGGACACCGGGAAAGCAGTAGAGCCGGACGAGTCATAGGAGGATCAGTTCGTGGTGTTCGTCTGCATCCCGTTGCCAACATGTGTACAAATTTAAGTTGTCAATATTTATGCTTCTTGTGCATCCTTGCATACTTGTATATTTGCTTTGTGTAGTTTCCTCTTTTCAGGAGTTACATCCCGTGTACAAAAATTCCGCCCATTCAGGGGCCCAATCAATAAAATACGTTATTCAGTACTTGACACTGTTCCTTACTGTTTTGTGCACGATTAACGCCTAAGTTTGATGAAACTAGCATGTGTATAACGGCGCTGGCCCTTACCAACAGTTGCTAAAGCTTTGAATTAACTGAAAATAACGTCACTAACCTGAATTGATTTGGTTGCATAGGCTTGTCTCGTCTTGCTTGTGTTGTTGCAGGTTTCATAACCGTACGAGGAAGATGAGCAAAAGATTGCAATAACTAAAGACTCAACCCTCACGCAGGTCATGCAGGTTCTTCCCGAAGAAGGATAGAACTCTCCAGCTAGTCGTAGCTTGTGCAAAAAGGATTATCCAGCAAAGTCGTTCATCCTCAACAGAATTGACGATTCCAAGATCGTAAAGCGGTATTCAGACAGTGTATCTCAAGCAGAGTGGTTTAGCCGCAAAGGATTAATAGTTGTGAGCTGTATCCAGACAAGTTCATCTTTCCTCGCAGGGTCATTTACCCTCTCCCGGCGGAGTTAGTTGATTTTCCCCAAGAGAACCATCCCATCCCCAGCGGAATTCTCTTTTCAGCAAGTGTTCTTTCCTCCCATTGGAACTCGAAGATCAAGACTCTCCCCAGCAGAGTTGGGGGTGGACCCTGTTAGTTATTTTGTCAGGAATACTGTGTAGTATCAGTTCACTCTCCAGCAGAACGTCCGATCATACCGTGCACATCTGCTATTCCCCAGCAGGATGCTACTTCAACAAGGTGTTTGGTTCCTAATTTCCCAGCTGGGTTGACTTCACCCTTCCAGCATTTATTTTGCTGGAATAATTCCGTAGCATCTGGCTATCCCCAGCAGAGTTGGCATTATCTTCAGCATTTATTTTGCTGAAGCAGTTTCTGTACTCTAGCAGTTCAGGTGGAGAGAACTCTTGCTCAAATGAACTACCAAACATTCAAGATCTCGGCACGAGACATCCAACGATAATGTCAGTTTCGACCGTATTCCCCACAGAGTTATCAGGATAAGTTTCTCTTTATTCCCAGGCAGAGTTAGTTGTCATCAGGGGTTCCATGAATCAGAATTCCAGAGGCCACCGCCGGTTATCAGAACAGGCGTCCGGTAGTTTGGTTTCCAGATATCCCCAGTAGAGTCCGCCTCAAAGTCGCTGTCACGTCGGTGCTAAGAAGTTTGTGGGTTGGGATCAATGGAGAACTAGGTCCCGACGTGGACAATTTATCCCTATATTGACGGGATCTCTTCAGAACTGGGCGTCCTAACGTGGACAGATTTATTCCCCTGGGTTGATGAGATGTAGTAGTCCTAAAGTGGACAGACTCGGGTTCTCGGAATTGGTGGAATGTGGAGTCATGATGTTGACAAAACTGATTACTCTTTGTGTTGGTGTCCTGACGTGGACCATTTACTCTCAGCAGTTATCTTTCTTCGTGTTGGTGAAGCGTGGGTCCTGACGGGGACAGATCAGACGAAGGTGTGAGTCCTGACGCGGACGAGTTTTGCTTTCTCAACAGAGGAGATGGGAGTCCTGACGTGGACAAGTTTTATTTCCCCAGCGGGTCGAAGATGCGTGGGTCCTGACGTGGACAAATCAAGACGAAACATGGGTCCTGACGTGGAAGAAGAAGATAGTTTCCTTACGTGGAAAATTTAGTCCTGACGTGGACGGATTCAGAAGAAGAAGTATGCCTAACGTGGAAAGAAGGCGTGTTCCTTACGTGGAAGAGAAAGAGAAACTTCAAGTCCTTACGTGGAAAGATGGGAGTCCTTACGTGGACAAATCAGAAAATTGGTTCCTTACGGGGAAAGGAGATCGTGTTCCTTACGTGGAAAAGATTGAGTCCTTACGCGGACACATAGGAGGAGGATTCCTTAAGTGGAAAGAGCGGAGTCCTTACGTGGACAGATTAAGATGGCATTCCTTACGTGGAAAAATGTGGTCATGACGCGGGCAAATCGGAAAGAGTTGGTTTCCTTATGTGGAGAAATTTAGTCCTTACGTGGACGGGTTCAAGAAAAGTTGATTCCTGACGTGGAAGAATGATGTATCCCTTTACGTGGAAAGGTGAGTCCTAACGTGGACAGGTTCAGAACCAAAGTTGTGCTCCTTACGCGGAAAGATTGGAATCCTGACGCAGACATATCGAGTTGTACTGTAGTCCTTACATGGACAGATTGATACGTTTCTCCTTACGTGGAAAAAGAAGATTACATCCTGACGTGGAAAGATGGAAAGTTTAGTCCTGACGTGGACAGATGCAGAAGAGATGATTCCTTACGTGGATGGTGTTATTCCTAACGTGGAAGAGTCTATTCCTAACGTGGACGATTTATTGGAATATCCCCCAGCGGAGTTGCCGAGGTTTTTCTGGGTTAACAGCAAGTGGAGTCCTAACGTGGACAGGTTCTAGTTGAGATTTCTTCGTATTGATGACAGAAAGAGTCCTAATGTGGACAAGCAAGCAATCTGTTATCCCCAGCGTGGTCGTTACGAGATCAGTGGGTTACTGTAACAGTCAGATCCAGGCAGTGGGTGTCATTACCCAAACAGGGGTGCAGTTTATTCCTGCGGTTGGCAAATTTCCGGGTTTCTTAGTATTCAACCGTCTCGTACCTCGAATGTTTGAAGGCCATTCGCTCTTCACCCAATCGGGTCCAAGTCGCTTGAATAGGGGCAGCTGTTGCACCCTAAAATTTGCTCAACCTTGTTCACTTGGTTTATATTTCAATACCATTAGCATTTGCATATAGAGTTATGTACATAGCCTAACCATCTGCATAGCATAAGCATAGCAAGTCATTCAACAGGGGATCAAGCATTATTCTCATCTCTAGAGGCCTATCAAGAAGTTATTATCCTAATTCCATCTCATTCAAGTCATCATAAAAGAATTTGAGAGCAGAGAGTTCAGCAGATCAAGCCTTGAGTCTATCTCCTATCTAAGGGTATCTGAAGGTCAGCAAGGGGGTTGTGAGCTGTGAATGGAAGGCATGGAGAGTATCTATACATCTTGGAGGACTTAGAAAGTCATTTGGGGAAGAAAACAAGTTGTTGATGTGATCACAAGAATTGCAGTTGAAGACAGTCAACTAGGGTTTCATCTGGGTCAACCCTAGGTCAACCCTAGGTCAATTGACTGATTGAAAGGCACTAAGGGCTATTGGAGAGATGTGGGGTTCATTATTTGACATGGAGAATAAGGATATGTTGTCATGCTAAGAAGAAATCAAGAGGAATCAAGGAGAAGAGGAGTTTCTAAATTAGGGTTTCTGTGTAAAATCCCCTAGTTTAGGTCAAATTTCCAAGCAAGATAAGTCAAAAAGCAAGCTTCAAATGGCTTCTTGGCCAACCTGGAACTTGTATAGGATCTCAAGACCTTTAATTTGAGTGGTGGAAGACATCAAGGAGAGTTATAGAGCTCAAGTTATGGTCCTTGCAAGTTACAGGTCATTTGAGGTATCTGAAATTTTGTCTGTGAAAGTGACTTGACTTCCAAGCAACTTTTACCCCTCAAGGAGATTTCAAATGAATTTCTGGTCAACATAAGAATTGTTCGTCATTGTCTTAGCTTTCTATAATGGTATAGTATGCCCTCATATGATGTGTGGAACTCAACTTATGGTCTTGGCAAGCAAAGGGTATTTTGGTCATTTGTGAATTACAGGTCATTTTAACCTATGTCCAAAACTCATACAAGGAGGCCTCAAATGAAAAACCTTACAACATCAAACTTGCTCCAAATGACATTTTGAGTCTAGAAAAGTGACCATTAGAGATTGGAAATGTCCATAGCACAAGGTTTCAAAATTGGTGAATTTAATGAAGAAAAATGGCTTTAAAAAAATGAGATTTTTCATATCTTGGCCAAATGATGCAAATTTATAGGTCATTTTGAATGGAAAGGGCATTTTAAAGACATTGGCTAAAGTGGAATTTTGAGTTTAGGTCATAATTTAAGAATTATTCATGGTTGCTTGAATTGAAAGTAACATAATCCAAATTGAAAGGGAAAAGTGTAAGGGAAACTTCTCCAAGTTTCTAGGAGGTTCTAATGCAACCTATATATTCATGCAAGCTGGTTCATGCAAGGGTTGGTGCTCCCATTTGTTCAAAACCCTAAGCTTTCCACATTTTTCCATTCTTGCATAAGCTTCTCAAATTCCCTCAATTTCTCACCAATCATCCTCATTCTTGATCTGGACCTCATCACTATCATCCATAGTTTGTAATTCACACATCCATTTGGCTGAATCAATCAAGGAGAGTGCCATACAAGTTTCATTCTTCAAGGTTCAAGAAATTGGAAGCATAAGATTCAGAGGGTTTGCACACGAGATATGGCATACAGAATTCATCCTTCAAGTCACTGAGCAAGTTTCAATCACTGCAAGCACCTAATTCAAGGAGTAACATAGCTGTTTTCTCACTTTGCACCAGGTTTGTTTTCTATTCAAATTGCTTAGTTTAGTTAGAGTTTTAGGGTTTTGATAGAGTAGAATGGTTAAGATAGGATAGAGGACTGTTTTGGATGAATTTGGGAAGGTTTCATGAAGATTGGATATGGTGCATCAAATCTGTTAGAGCTTGTAATTGCTGAGATAGGACACGAAGATGTGATTGGATTAGCATGCTGTGATCAGGATGAGTTGTAGGTTAGTTTAGGGTGAATTTTGTGAAGAATTGAAGTAGTTGTTGGCAGGTGATCATGGTGAATTCTATCTGGTATCACTATCGGGTTTGCTCTTTGAGTGAGTTTCAGAATGAGATAGCATCATAGATTTGGAGAGGGGGAAAAATGGATGAATTTTGGTTTTGGAAGGGAGTGATTTCATGGCGTATTGGAGGAGAATGATGAGCACGAAAGTCATGCATGGAACTGGTTTTTTCTGAAACCCTAGAAGAAGTTTGGGGACGATGATGGATGGCCGTAGGATCCTTTGTTTGACCACGACCCCAATCTTGATCCAACGGACCACGTTCAAAACGAAAAAACGGAGGGAAGCCTTGGGAGTGAAACGCTCCGTTTCACTTAAGTATGCTGAGTGGGCCTTGAATCACATTGCTACACACACCCCTTTTTCACTAAGCCCAAACGAATACACATGAATGGGATGCTATTTGCACCGAACCTGTCTCTATTTTTCTGGCATTTTCTCAAGTGTTTTCTGAGCGCATATGGGCCTAGCTGCAAATGATATTCGCACCCCACCTTCCTCAGCCCAACTGAGATTATAACTGCGCGCCTTTACTTTTCTCACCCCTCTGGCTATTTCTTTATATTTTCTTTATTATTTTCTTTTCATTTTTCATTCATTTTTAAAAATTCACAATAAATAGAAAAATCATCATTTTTAATTCATTCTTTTTGCATATTTTTCTTTAGGATGTCTAGAAAATTATAAAAAATAAAAATGGCATTTTATTTTTTATTTGATATTTTTCCCATATTTTCTAAATAAATGACATTTTACATAATTTCATTTCATACATGATTTTGTTATTTTTTGTTCTATTAATTGCTTCAATATTTTTCATCCATTTTTTTTAGGTTGTTTAGGTTAGACATTGGACTTGTAGATTCAATTTAGTTCCCATTTTTAGAAATTAAATTTAGGTGCTTAGTGTAAGTGTGAATAACATGAATAAAAACTAGGGTTTTAAGTGATGACTTAGGAGATTTGATTCTTTTCCCTCAGGACTTAGGGTTTGATTAGTTTAGCTATGGGACTATAGGGGCTATGGGTAGTTATTAGATCCCCTAGAAAAGTCAGGATTCCCCTACTGCTATTAATGTACTGAATATATCTGATTGACTGGTGTGGTGTGCCCTCTGGGGATTGGTGTTTGCTTGCTTGGGTATTGGGATTGTCTGGGGACTTGGAGGAGCCGAAGACTTGGGGAGATGAAGACTATTGGAGATCCAGAGATTGAAGAACAACTGCCAGAGTTGGAGAGGAGGTTCTTGCTAGCAGCTGCTGAGGAGACTAGGGTTTAGGAGCTAGGCAGAGCTCTAGATTAGAAAGCTTGCTTCTCAAACATAGATGGCTTTGTTTGCCTCTATCCTTTCTCTATGATTCAAAGTCTCTTTCAAATATCCACCTCCTTCCTTTGGAAGGATCAGTGAAAGTATTTGGAAGATAGAACTTTTGAGAGAAACCTGTCTGCATAATGTTAACAGTTAATGAGCCACCTTTGGTAGGCATTTTACTGTTTAACATTCCTCTCCTCTTGTTGACTAATGTTCATCCCTGAAGATTGGAGACTTGAAGAAAAGCCATTGCTTATAGGAAACTGATGATCAAAGCCCTTGTCTGAAGGCCATGAAGATGGAGATTAATGCTTGTTGAAGCCTGTAAATGATTGGAGACTGCTTGTAGCCAGATGTTGATTCAGAGCTGCTGATGCTGTTTCTTTTGCTGTTGTATTTCATTGCTGATGTATTGATTGGCTTTCCGGACTGTATTGTTTGTTGTTTACCCTGTTGGGTTGAAAGTGAAGCCTGTTCACTTTTGCCTATTGTTTTCTAGGTTCGAGGTTGAGTGGGGCTCCCTTGCCTCGCTTGTACTGTTGCATCCATGCATTTTACTGCTTTATTATATCTGTTATTGTTTCTGTTTCCGTTTATTCCCTTAGGATCTCTGTCTCTCTCTGTGCAAGAGAGGAGCATGATAGACACTAGGTCTTAACCCATGCATGATAACATTAGGTTAGTTTGTTTCCCTTCGCAACCATAGGTTAGAGTTCTATCTCTTCTTCCTCAAAACAAACAGAAAAATACCATAAAGATTTCAAACACAATAAAAGACACTTCTTTCGTAAAAGAATGTGAACTCATCAAGCCGTCATTTTTGTCCGCCGGGACTGCTAATCAAGAAAACTTTTTTCAGAAGGAATAAAATCAACCAAGACAAGCCTGCATCTTCCGTGGCCCGAACTACGTTTGCTCTGATCTTCCATGCTGTGTGAAAGTACGTAGGCATAGGATGCGATATCCTAGCGAGCAACCTTCCCCTCCTTTCCCGTAGGTAGGCGAACTACGTTGACTCTGATTTCTCGTTCCAGACGGGAATACGTAGGCATAAAGTGCGATACTTTGCCGAGTCATTTTATTTTCATTCTCTTTTCCTTTTAACCCCTGACCTATAGTTTAGATAGAATAACAATCCATACCCGAAAACAAGCGTGGATCCCGTCGAGTACGACGGACGTGAGGGGTGCTAATACCTTCCCCTTGCGTAACCGACTCCCGAATCCAGGTTTTGGTTGCGACGGCCATACCTTTCCCGTGTTGTGCGAGGTTTACTCTGAGCGTTTCCTTTCCCTCCCGTGGGATAAATAACGCACGGTGGCGACTCTTCTGTTCAGCCGGCGCCGATTTTCGCAGTAGCGACAGTAATCATTTCTAGGCAATCCTAACTCTTGGTTAGTAGCTTTTACTCTGACTTTTGGTTGTTAATCTTTTCTTGGCGATCCTAACTTTTGGTTAGTAGCTTTCATCCCGACTTTTGGTCGATGTTAATATTTTCCTGGCGATCATAACTTTTGTTTAGTAGCCTTTGTTTCGACTTTTGGTCGATGGTAATCTTTTATGGGCGACCCTAATACTTGGTTAGTAGCTTTTACTCCAACTTTTGTTTGGTAACCTTTTCTTGGCGATCCTAACTTTTGGTTAGTAGCTTTCATCCCGACTTTTGGTCAATGTCAATCTTTTATGGGCGATCCTAACTTTTGTTTAGTAGTTTTTTTCCGACTATTGGTCGATGATGATCTCTTTCGTGGCGATCCTAACTTTTGTTTAGTAGCTTTTGTTCCGACTATTGGTCGATGATGATCTCTTTCATGGCGATCCTAACTCTTGGTTAGTAGCTTTTACTCCATATTTTGGTTGGTAATCTCTTTCCTGGCGATCCTAACTTTTGGTTAGTAGCGTTTACTCCGACTTATGGTCACTGGTATTTTCTTGGTGATCCTAACTATTGGTTAGTAGCGTTGATCCCGAATTTTGGTCGATGTTAATCTTTTCCCGACAATCCTAACTTTTGGTTAGTAGCTTTTGTTCCGACTTTTAATCGATGGTAATCTTTTCTGGGTGATCCTAAGTCTTGGTTAGTAGCTTTTACTCTGACTTTTGTTTGGTAATCTTTTCTTGGCGATCCTAACTTTTGGTTAGTAGCTCTCATCCCGACTTTTTGTCGATGTTAATCTTTTCTGGGCGATCCTAACTTTTGGTTAGTAGCTTTTACTCCGACTTTTGGTTGGTAATCTTTTCTTGGCGATCCTAACTTTAAGTTAGTAGCTTTCATCCCGACTTTTGGTCGATGTTGATCTTTTCCTGCCGATCCTAACTTTTGGTAGTAACTTTTATTCCGACTTTTGGTCGATGGTAATCTTTCCTGGGCGATCCTAACTCTTGGTTAGTAGCTTTTACTCCGACTTTTGTTTGGTAATCTTTTCTTGGCGATCCTAACTTTTGGTTAGTAGCTTTCATCCCGACTTTTGGTCGATGCTAATCTTTTCCTGATGATCATAACTTTTGGTTAGTAGCCTTTGTTCCGACTTTTGGTCGATGGTAATATTTTCTGGGCGATCCTAACACTTGGTTAGTAGCTTTTACTCCAACTTTTGTTTGGTAACCTTTTCTTGGCGATCCTAACTTTTGGTTAGTAGCTTTCATCCCGACTTTTGGTCAATGTTAATCTTTTAAGGGCGATCCTAACTTTTGTTTAGTAGTTTTTTTCCGACTATTGGTCGATGATGATCTCTTCGTGGCGATCCTAACTTTTGTTTAGTAGCTTTTGTAACGACTATTGGTCGATGATTTTCTCTTTCATGGCGATCCTAACTCTTGGTTAGTAGCTTTTACTCCATATTTTGGTTGGTAATCTCTTTCCTGGAGATCCTAACTTTTGGTTAGTAGCATTTACTCCGACTTATGGTTGCTGGTATTTTCTTGGCGATCCTAACTATTGGTTAGTAGCGTTGATCCCGAATTTTGGTCGATGTTAATCTTTTCCCGACGATCCTAACTTTTGGTTAGTAGCTTTTGTTCCGACTTTTAATCGATGGTAATCTTTTCTGGGTGATCATAAGTCTTGGTTAGTAGCTTTTACTCTAACTTTTGTTTGGTAATCTTTTCTTGGCGATCCTAACTTTTGGTTAGTAGCTCTCATCCCGACTTTTGGTCGATGTTAATCTTTTCTAGGCGATCCTAACTTTTGGTTAGTAGCTTTTACTCCGACTTTTGGTTGGTAATCTTTTCTTGGCGATCTTAACTTTAAGATAGTAGCTTTCATCCCGACTTTTGGTCGATGTTGATCTTTTCCTGCCGATCCTAACTTTTGGTAGTAGCTTTTATTGCGACTTTTGGTCGATGGTAATCTTTCCTGGGCGATCCTAACTCTTGGTTAGTAGCTTTTACTCCAACTTTTGTTTGGTAATCTTTTCTTGACGATCCTAATTTTTGGTTAGTAGCTTTCATCCCGACTTTTGGTCGATGTTAATCTTTTCCTGACGATCATAACTTTGGGTTAGTAGCTTTTGTTCCGACTTTTGGTCGATGGTAATCTTTTCTGGGCGATCCTAACACTTGGTTAGTAGCTTTTACTCCAACTTTTGTTTGGTAACCTTTTCTTGGCGATCCTAACTTTTTGTGAGTAGCTTTCATCCCGACTTTTGGTCGATGTTAATCTTTTATGGGCGATCTTAACTTTTGTTTAGTAGTTTTTTTTCGGACTATTGGTCGATGATGATCTCTTTCGTGGCGATCCTAACTTTTGTTTAGTAGCTTTTGTAACGACTATTGGTTAATGATGATCTCTTTCATGGCGATCCTAACTCTTGGTTAGTAGCTTTTACTCCATATTTTGGTTGGTAATCTCTTTCCTGGCGATCCTAACTTTTGGTTAGTAGCGTTTACTCCGACTTATGGTCGCTGGTATTTTCTTGGCGATCCTAACTTTTGGTTAGTAGCTTTTGTTCCGACTTTTAATCGATGGTAATCTTTTCTGGGTGATCCTAAGTCTTGGTTAGTAGCTTTTACTCTGACTTTTGTTTGGTAATCTTTTCTTGGCGATCCTAACTTTTGGTTAGTAGCTCTCATCCCGACTTTTGGTCAATGTTAATCTTTTCTGGGCGATCCTAACTTTTGGTTATTAGCTTTTACTCCGACTTTTGGTTGGTAATCTTTTCTTGACGATCCTAATTTTTGGTTAGTAGCTTTCATCCCAACTTTTGGTCGATGTTAATCTTTTCCTGACGATCATAACTTTGGGTTAGTAGCTTTTGTTCCGACTTTTGGTCGATGGTAATCTTTTCTGGGCGATCCTAACACTTGGTTAGTAGCTTTTACTCCAACTTTTGTTTGGTAACCTTTTCTTGGCGATCCTAACTTTTGGTGAGTAGCTTTCATCCCGACTTTTGGTCGATGTTAATCTTTTCCTGACGATCATAACTTTTGTTTAGTAGCCTTTGTTCCGACTTTTGGTCGATGGTAATCTTTTCTGGGCGATCCTAACACTTGGTTAGTAGCTTTTACTCCAACTTTTGTTTGGTAACCTTTTCTTGGCGATCCTAACTTTTGGTTAGTAGCTTTCATCCCGACTTTTAGTCAATGTTAATCTTTTATGGGCGATCCTAACTTTTGTTTAGTAGTTTTTTTTCCGACTATTGGTCGATGATGATCTCTTCGTGGCGATCCTAACTTTTGTTTAGTAGCTTTTGTAACGACTATTGGTCGATGATGATCTCTTTCATGGCGATCCTAACTCTTGGTTAGTAGCTTTTACTCCATATTTTGGTTGGTAATCTCTTTCCAGGCGATCCTACCTTTCGTTAGTAGCGTTTACTCCGACTTATGGTCGCTGGTATTTTCTTGGCGATCCTAACTCTTGGTTAGTAGCGTTGATCCCGAATTTTGGTCGATGTTAATCTTTTCCCGACGATCCTAACTTTTGGTTAGTAGCTTATGTTCCGACTTTTAATCGATGGTAATCTTTTCTGGGTGATCCTAAGTCTTGGTTAGTAGCTTTTACTCTAACTTTTGTTTGGTAATCTTTTCTTGGCGATCCTAACTTTTGGTTAGTAGCTCTCATCCCGACTTTTGGTCGATGTTAATCTTTTCTGGGCGATCCTAACTTTTGGTTAGTAGCTTTTACTCCGACTTTTGGTTGGTAATCTTTTCTTGGCGATCGTAACTTTAAGTTAGTAGCTTTCATCCCGACTTTTGGTCGATGTTGATCTTTTCCTGCCGATCCTAACTTTTGGTTAGTAGCTTTTATTGCGACTTTTGGTCGATGGTAATCTTTTCTAGGCGATCCTAACTCTTGGTTAGTAGCTTTTACTCCGACTTTTGTTTGGTAATCTTTTCTGATCCTAACTTTTGGTTAGTAGCTTTCATCCCGACTTTTGGTCGATGTTAATCTTTTCCTGACGATCATAACTTTGGGTTAGTAGCTTTTGTTCCGACTTTTGGTCGATGGTAATCTTTTCTAGGCGATTCTAACACTTGGTTAGTAGCTTTTACTCCAACTTTTGTTTGGTAACCTTTTCTTGGCGATCCTAACATTTTGTTAGTAGCTTTCATCCCGACTTTTGGGCGATGTTAATCTTTTATGGGCGATCCTAACTTTTGGTTAGTTGCTTTTGTTCCGACTATTGGTCGATGATGATCTCTTTGGTGGCGATCCTAACTCTTGGTTAGTAGCTTTTACTCCATATTTTGGTTGGTAATATCTTTCGTGGCGGTCCTATCTTTTGGTTAGTAGCGTTTACTCCGACTTATGGTCGCTGGTATTTTCTTGGCGATCCTAACATTTGGTTAGTAGCATTCATCCCGACTTTTGGTCGATGTTAATCTTTTCCCTGCGATCCTAACTTTTGGTTAGTAGCTTTTATTCCGACTTTTAATCGATGGTAATCTTTTTTGGGTGATCCTAAGTCTTGGTTAGTAGCTTTTACTTTGACTTTTGTTTGGTAATATTTTCTTGGCGATCCTAACTTTTGGTTAGTAGCTCTCATCCCGACTTTTGGTCGATGTTAATCTTTTTTGGGCGATCCTAACTTTTGGTTAGTAGCTTTTACTCCGACTATTGGTTGGTAATCTTTTCTTGGCGATCCTATCTTTTGGTTAGTAGCTTTCATCCCGACTTTGGGTCGATGTTGATCTTTTCTTGCCGATCCTAACTTTTGGTTAGTAGCTTTTGTTCCGACTTTTGGTCGATGGTAATCTTTTCTGGGCGATCCTAACTCTTGGTTAGTAGCTTTTACTCCGACTTTTGTTTAGTAATCTTTTCTTGGCAATCCTAAGTTTTGGTTAGTAGCTTTCATCCTGACTTTTTGTCGATCTTAATCTTTTCTGGGCGATCCTAACTTTTGGTTAGTAGCTTTTGTTCCGACTTTTGGTCGATGGTGATCTCTTTCGTGGCTATCCTAACTCTTAGTTAGTAGGTTTTACTCCGACTTTTGGTTAGTAATCTCTTTCGTGGCGGTTCTAACTTTTGGTTAGTAGCTTTTACTCCGACTTTTGATAGCTGGTATCTTCATGCAATCCTATCTTTTGGTTAGTAGCTTTTATCGCGACTTTTGGTCGTTGGTCTCTGGTTGATTCTAACTTTTGGTTAGTAGCCTCTTCCTCATAACTCTTGGTTATAATTCTCTGGGTGATCCTAACTTTTGGTTAGTAGCTATTGTTATCTTTTTGATCGGTTACCGTGTCGGTTATCCCAACTTTTGGTTGGTACCCGTTGCTTTTAAATCCATTTTCAACCAGCATTTTCTTCACTTTGTATATCCGTTGTTTGCAAATTTCTTGGTTTTTTTGTATTCAATCACCTTTTACCTTGAATGTTTAAAAGCGGTTGCTTTTCATACCTTCAGGTCCAAGTCGATTGGAAAGGGGCAGCTGTTGCACCCCAAAATTTTCCCTAGCTTTTTCAACTTTGGTTGGCTTTTGCTTCGCGCTCATTTTCATCGTCATGAGTTCGTTATTCATTATCATATTTCGCATTTTTCTTCTAAGACATGGGATCATGTGTTTATCTTGAATCAGATCATCAAGTATCAACTCTACAATCTTCAGAGATCTTTCAGGCATCAAGGGCTTAGGGTCTCATCAGTCCCTGAGTTCAATTTAGTTGGTAAGCTTATGGCCAGGTAGTTCAGAATCAGGGTTTATTTCTCATGGATAGGAGGTCAGGCTTATCAGGAGCTATGGTATGGTTTCATATAAGGTGTGGTTATTCGGTCATGGGATCAGATAGAAATTTGACCTAATTTTGGTCAAACCGTCAAGAGTTTGCTTTTGTTTCAAGTTGCCTGCATCAGTGGTTATTTCTTAGGAGTTGTCTATTCATGACCATTTTGTTATCATGTGTGGAGGCTGACAGGTTATCAAACAATGATTCATGAGAAGTTTAATCCAAAGTCAAGTTCATAGGTTCAGGTTGTGGATTTGTTTCCCCGAAGATTTATTCAGACGGATTCAAGATTTCTCTTGGTCGAAGATTCAGAGGTCGTGTCATTCAGATAAATGTTTAGTGGTGGTTGTGTTTCATGGGGCTTATGAATAAAAGGGTTGGGATTGGTTTTAGACTAAAATAAGGATTTCTTGTCCATAATCCATTTTCTATCCCTCATTATCCACTTTTAAACCTTTCCTTTCTTCCAATTTTCAATATCCATTATATTTTGTTTTTAATCCGTATTAAACCCATTTTTCCATAACCACTTTTTTTCTTATTCATATCCATTTCTTCATATCTATTGACCACTTATTATATCTAATTTTTAATTCCATTTTCTTTCCAATTTTATCCATCTAACCAATTCTTCAAAATCCATTATCCAATATAAATATCATTTTCCAAAGATTACACTTTTAATTAATTCCAATTTTTCTTTTTATCTTTTTTATTAATCTAGCTCTTTCCTTTTTGTTTTTTATTATCTAATTTCTAACCCAGTTTCATTTTAATCCAATACCTTTTCCATTATTATTATTATCTATATTCATAAGTCTTTTTTTTATATCCTTCAAATCCATTTAATAAAACCATAACCCATTTTCATATCCAAGTCCTTGTTTTTTTTGTTTAATCCATTTTAAATTCTTTTTAAATCCATTCAAAAGTCCATAAAGCACTACAAGCCAAATTATCACCAAGAGTCATGACCCTACAATTTTGCTGCACAACTATCCTGCTACAGGCCATTAAGACCATGCCATTTCCTTGCAAAATTTTAGAGCATTACAAACAAAAATGATAAAGTGAAGGAAGGTCATCCAAAACAAGCCAAAAACCTGCAACAAAGTTGTTCTGTAACAAAAACCATCAGCATGCCACAAAACGAAGATCAAACGGTTGTTACATCATCTTCAACAAATAGCAAGTCAACAGAACCAGTCCGCCGGAGCAAATGCTTCGGTCATCTTCTTCGTTGCGTCCGGCCGCCGTGAACAGTGGGGAAAAACACAGGTCATGAATACTCAACCAAATCCAACAATCCTTACATGAAAATTCATCTACAGCTCAAGGGGAACGTGAATCTATGCTCCATTTTCACTAATTCCTCAATATAAAACCAAAACGAAACCAAACAACTTTGCACCTCAAAACCAAAAGTTCTCAAAACTTACTTAAAAGTAACCAAGCATGATCTACACGCTTCATAGAGTATAAATCCACCAATATTAAAGCCAGAAACCTCAAGAAATGAGTAAAACAAGAACAACAAGGTGGAAGCTCATATCACCAAACATCACAAACAACCACAAATATGACTCAAAAATGATCTACATGCTTCAAAGATTACAAACATCTAACAATGGAAAGCAAGTTTAACACGAATTAAGAGTAATTTGGAAAAGTGGTTTACCTTGTGGAGAGCCTCCACTGGGCCTTTAAACTAGGCTGAAGCTTGATGAAAAGTGCCCAGAATCACTCCTTGAACTTCAATAGAGGTGTTTGAATGCTCAATTTGGTCTGAAAATGGTTGAATCTGAGAAGTTGTTTTTTAAGTTTTCTCCACTTTCTTCAAATGTGTTCTGGCTTTCTTTGCACGAAAATGACCTAGAAGTGATCCAATCTTCATCTGGGATATTTATGTGTTGGGTTTAGGATCAAATGGGGCTCTAATTCAAGCCATACAACCCAATGCACAAATTCCATTTTCCTCACTTTTCCACATGGCCATACACACGTTTTACCACTACACCAGCTTGAATTTTTGTTCAAATCCACTCCAAATCACCTGAGTTGATCAAAGGGCTAAGATTTGAGGCTTGATTTTGATCCTATGGTTGATTTCCATTTTGTTACTTCAAGAGGAAGAAAACATGAAAATGGCCAATTTTGAGACCCCAAATTTCCAATGTGAACATGGAAATGTCTTTGAATCATTGTTTGCAATTAGAAAATGCACAAACTTGCCTTGAAAAAGTTCAAAATCAATTAATTCTCAATTTCTCAATTTAAGCCTCCTTTATGAAAAGTTCAAACCCCAAATCTTCAATCCAAGCCCCCCACCATGACACACGATGATTTGGTTATGCAAATGGCCCTATTTGGAGCAAGTTTCATGTTGAAAAGATTTCCATTTGAAGTGTGCAAGTTGGTGAAATGGACCTATAATTTTATGACCTATAATCTTACTTTCCCAAAATACCCCTGACTTGTAAACCTCATAACTTGAGTTCTACAAATCAGATGAAAGACTTCTAGTACAATTTGGAAATCTAAGACTAAGACCTACAACTTTCATGTTGGCCAAAAGTTTAGGAGAAACATCCTTCTAGGTAAAAAATGGCTTGGAAGTTGGTTGACTTTTGTTGACCAAAATCACATCCCTCTGATGACCTGTAACTTGTCTGGATCATAACTTGAGTTCTATAAATCCAATCAAGGACTTCTAGTACTCAAATTAAAGCTAAGAACATGGTCTACAAGTTCCATGTTAGCCAAAAATTGAGATGAGACTTGTATCTTGAAGTAGGTGGTCTTGAAGTCAGGCACTAAATAGGGGATTTTACCCTGAGAACCCTAATTTAGTAACTTCTCACACACTTAACCCTTGATGAATTGAACTTAAAATGATGTCTCATATGTCTTAACACAACATCCCATGACCATAGAGACTTTGAATTGAGTTTCAATCTCCTTCAATTGCACAGTTGATTGAGGATTTGCCAGATGAAAACCCTAATTGCAACACTTTCAACTGTGGCTTGTTCCACTTCACACAACAACTTGAATAAACTACAAATGGATCTCAAGACACTCAATGAGCTCTCTCAACATATCATACCCATGATCATGCATTCAAAATCTCCTGATGCTCTTCAATTGGCCTCCCAGTTAGGAGCAGACCCACACACATCCATCTATCCTTTCACAAGACAATGACCACCTCAAGATGTCTTGATGACCATTCAAGCTTGAGTAACAACCCTTGCTTAGGCTCAATGTTCTGAGAAGACTCCTCTTTCTATGCACAACTCTTGATCCCTTGTAAAATGAAATATGCTATGCAATGCAAATGCTAGAACAAAATGAAATGAAACATAAACCAAATTAAGAAAAGGTTAAGCAAATTTTGGGGTGCAACAATGAGGATACGTAGGCACAAGACGGCGATGTCTTGGCGAGCAACCTTCCCCCCATCACTCGTAGTTTTCCGAACTACGTTAACTTTAACTTTCCCATTGCACGAGGGAATACGTAGGCATAAGGCAGTGATGCCCTATCGAGTCCTTTCTTTCCTTTCACCCCTGTTTAGCAGTAGCTTTTAGATAGATTTCACCCATAGATTAGACAACAAGCGTAGATCCCGTTGAGTACAACGGACGTGAGGGGTGCTAATACCTTTCCCTTGTGTAACCGACTCTCGAACCCAGAATTTGGTTGTGATGACCTTGCCTTTCCCGTTTTCTTAGGTTTTCTTCTACCGTTTCCTTTCCCTCTCTTTGGGTTAAATAACATTCGGTGGCGACTCTTTTGTTTGTTTCCGCCTGCCCTTTTTCACAGTTGCGACAGCTGGCGTCTCTGCTGGGGACCTGTTTCCCTATGCGAGTCGATCCTAGCACTTGTTTGCTTTATATTTTTGGATGTGTGTATTCGTGTGTGTATGTTGTATTTATGTATATTATTGCATTTACTTTTTATTTTCCGCACTTTATCATTATTATCATATTGCTGCTGTGTTGTTGGGTGGGGTATTCAACTGTGAGATAAGCTCAATACCCAGGCTTGAGTACACACCTAGTATTAGTGTGGAGAGTAGTGTGGGCTTGCATGTTTGGCATGCAAGAACCATCATGAAATTCGTGTCTAGACAAGGTTTTCTTTGAAGACATCTTATCATGTGCATTTTGGACAGTTGAAGGGATGTTGGATCTGAAAACTAACGACTTTGGAGACCGTTCATTGGGAAATCAGTTGAGGCCTCCTCGTTTGACCATGATGCCAAACCATAAATGGTGAACGTATCATTGTTTCTCGACCTGAGAGTCTGTGATACTGATGACCTGCATAGGATGTTGTACCTTGTCAGAGGCTAGGTAATACTTGTGAGTGGGAAGGGTTATGCAGGAAACTTTGACCTTTAACCAACCCGGTTTTCTGGTTTTCTCGTCAGTGCAGACTTTTGATCTTAGATATTCTGGGTTTTCTATCATTTTAATGCTTAGGTATTCTGGTATTCTGGTATTCTGGTATTTTCTTATCAGGGTGGAATTCTGGATGAGTTCAGTCAACAGTGCAACAGTTATTCAGAATTTGTGGAAGCTCTGATCCCATGTCTTTTGCATTGCATATCATAAACATTTTTGCATCAATTTGCATATCATTCTTCAGCCAGCCAGAGCTCTCATTCCGCCTTTTTCTTTGATCATTGTTGATTCCTCAATGCTTGTTTTGAACAAGTGGTGACTGTTTAAAGACGACAAAGTGTTTGAAGCAGGGCTAAGCAGTGTCAAGAAGTAAAGTCAGGTTGAGAGTTGTTGGTAGCTATGTTAGGGAAGAACCTCCAGAATGTTGATACCCCACCAAGTTTTACTGTGACGACTAACCCTCTGTAATGTCCTCTGTCCAATGAAGATTCTCCACAAGTGAACAACCTTACACAAGCTCAGTCTGTGCAGCTCTCTGTTGAGAACCAAGATTTACATGAACAGTTTGTTGTCCAAAGTGAATGTTCCTCTTCTCCTGATACTATAGATTGTCATGGTGTTGCTTTCTCTGTGCCGAACTCCAAAGGACCCGACACAGCGTTGAAGACTAAGGACCCGAGAGCTCAGGAGTATGGTAAAAGATTTCATGTGTTGGATGAAAAACTCAAAGCCTTGGAAGTTCAAGATACTTTTGGTCTCAATGCTTCAGACATGTGCCTGGTACCCGGCCTAATATTACCTCCAAATTTCAAAGCACCGAGGTTTGAGAAATACAAGGGAGATAGCTGCCCGAGGAAACATTTGGTGATGTTTTGCAGGAGAATGACCTCGTTTGTGCACAACGATAAGTTAATGATTCACTGTTTTTAGGACAGTTTGAGTGGAGCGTCTTTGAGTTGGTACATGCAGTTGGAGAGTAGTTAGATCAGATCATGTTTGGACTTAGCCAAATCTTTCCTAAAGCAGTATGAATATAATCTTGACATGGCTCCCAGTCGCATGCAGTTGCAAAGCTTGTCTCAAGAGAACAATGAAGGTATGCTCAGAGGTGGAAAGAATTGGCTTTTAAAGTGCAACCACCGCTTCTAGACCAAGGGTTAGCAAATATGTTTATAGACTCCTTGTAGAGCCCATACTTTGAAAGGATGCTCGAAATTACACCAGACATCTCTGACCTCGTAATAGCAGGAGAACACATTGAGAGTGGCATAAAGAGTGGAAAAAATCGGGATGTTTCGAGTCGTCAGGCCATTGAAACTGAATCCCTCAGTAATTCCCAAGAAGAAGAAAATGTTACCAATGCAGTCATGGCAGATGTTGATTATCCTCAGGGTGAAGCGGTGAAATCTTTTGGTTCTTCATCTTCTCAACAGTCATTACCTCTAGTTTCACGTCATCCCTACGGACAGACAACCATGCCTAGGGCACCAAATCAAAAACCTTGGGTTGCTCCTCATAAAAACAACGAGCCCATGGCCGAGGTTATCCGAATCAGCGCCAGAATCAGAATAGGCCTCGCAACAACTTGGAATGAAGGAATGCTCCTCTTCATCCAGTTCTTATGTGGTACAGCCAGATTCTACCACATCTGATTCAGAACTCATTGGTGGAGTTCAAGACTCTTAAGCTTATACCAGAACCTTACCCTCCAGGGTACAATCCCCATGTGCAGTGTGGATATCACGGAGGATCCATGGGGCACTCGACTTAAGATTGCAAAGCCTTCCAAGCCAAAGTGCAACAGTTGATCGACAAAGGGTACATATCCTTTCCAGAAGGAAGTTTGGTTGTCCACGTCAACCTCTCGTCTGTTTGAGTCCGAAGATTTCAAGAGTCATCTCCGAAAGCCAGTGGTCCAGACAGGCAAACGTCCTCAACATTAGCAGTCCTTGGACACTTTTATCATTTGTATTTGTAGTTTCTTTCCTGTTAATTGCTACTTGTTTTAAACATTGTTGTTTTAAATGGTAACATTAATGAAATGATTATGCATTTTCTAAATTAATCATGTTGAATTCTCTCATTTTTTCTTATTTATTGCAAAGCACAGACACATACACCTTTTATCCACTCCACTTTATCACTGTTGTTTTAGCAAAGATTGGAGGGAGGATGACGAAAACTGAATACTTATAATTGTTGATCATATGCTTTCGGATAGAATCCTGCTGATGATGTACAGGCATTAGTTCAAATCCCCTAAACACCAGGGAGATAAGGAGTTAGTCCCTAGTTAACCACTTCGAGCCTAAAAGTAGAAGTTTCTTTCAGACTTTCAAACCCTCACATCTTAACCTGGGACAGGGTAATTTCCAGTTAATTTGACCGAGCATTAAATTTTATAGAGGAGTGTCCCCATTCAAGGACCAATCACATCGTATTTCATAGAAGAGTGTCCCCATAATGGTTATACCTCACCAACTAGGAGGAGAGAGACACAACCCTTTCGGAGAAATCAGGACAGCCAGTGTCACATGACTTGTAAAAAAAACCGCTAAGTCCAAAAACTTGAAAGCAAAAAAAAAACTTAGGAAAACTTAAGGCATCCCGCTACACTTCAAAATAAAGAAAAAACTGAAAAAGAATCGTCCAGGAAAAAATTAGGGAATAAAAGAATAAAAAGAAAGCATTTTAAAAGAGAAATCCTCGAACAAGAACAAAGTCTGTGACTACAGACACAAAAGACAAAAGGGGTGACTGTCACTCCGAAAGCCTCGTGGGTTCCTTAACCATCACTCCTACCATTCAATAAACCTTTTGAAGGTGAGCACTTGTGCCAAGTTAGCTGAACATAGGATTGGAGGTCATCACGAAGAAGGGGTGGGTAATAATCAAACTTTGAGCCTTTCATCCCTTGTTTCAATAACCGTGAATCAGACCATGATTCAACCCTTAAAAAAACCTAATTGAGGTAGGGTTTATTCTGAAGGAATACTACAACAAGGTTGTGTAAACTAACTCCTACATGATTCGTTAATCATAATCTTGTTGTATTTTTCACTGGCTAGATCAGTACCGCATCTGGACTATTAGTCCATTCGTCACACAATATCACATCATTCTAATAATGATCTTTTTTTTCAAAATCTGCATGGGCATCGCATTAAAATTACATTCTTGAACGAACAATTTTAATTGCAAGTCAGTAGTTGGCATCGAGGAAATTCCAACAGGGAGCAATCAAACAGGACTGGATCATTCAGTAGTCTGGATCAGAATCGAATATACTTTGTAGCCCTACGGATCTGGGGCATTGACATCCAGTGAGTATGGAATCAATCAGTCTAAAGAAGATCCCCAAGCATCAGTTGATTATGGGGTAAGTCATTCAAGAAGTGGTTAGTCGAAATTAGATAATCTCGAGACTCCACCAATCAGGGGCAGGTCACCCAGAGTTTCTTTGATTTGAGGGCATTTCCTTTAGTATTCCATCAGGATAGGTTATTTTGTTTCAACGCTCATTCAGGGGCAAGCTACTTTAAGAGTACATTAAAGCCAACCACTCTGAGAGTTGGTTAGTCGAGACCCTTTCATGGTACAAATTCTAGGGCAAGCCATCTCGAGGTCATCTCATGGCAAGCTACTTTCTTTTCAAGATGAACTTTCCCAAAGATCATACTGGGGCAAGTTGAAGTACATTGGGGCAAGTTACTCAAGCGAGTTCATTTTTTATCGGCAACTATTGAGTTCAAGATGAGTGTCAAGGAATCATGCCATCACCCTATAAAAATAACCTTAGCCTTCTAAAAGAATATTGCTACAAAGGGGCATCCCTTCCATTTCTGAGAATTTTCTTACCCTTGCATCCCGTTATTGGATTCTTCATCCCACGGCCCAAGCCTATCACCTATCAGAACTTTGTAAACAAAAACAATCCCAAAGTCTAGTTCCCGTCTGGTACATGTCAGCTTTTGAACCAGTTCCCATCTGGTCGCCCTTTCTTTAGCCTACTGTTTAACTAGTTCTCGTCTGGCAAACACAGTTTCAAAGTCCATTTCTCGTCTGGAAAACTAGAAGTTAGTTCTCGTCTGACAACTTAACCTTTTTCCACCAATTCTTGTCTGGTAGTCTACCCTCAAATACTAGTTCTTGTCTGGTAGTTCCCCTTCAAAATCCAATTGCATTGGTAACCAAGAAAAATCCCTAAACATCCAATTACCATAAATTTATTCCCTTGCCTAAACCAAAAGCCCAATTGTATTCCTAGTGGCTCACATGCTATCACATTCCCCGACACGAGGCTCGATTGATCTCACTTCTCCACAGTAGAGATTATGTATCCCCACAGGGTAATATCGTCGAATTAGAAGTATCTCACAAACAGTGATGTTCACTTATCCCCGACAGGGTAAGATTGAGATTATTCCCCAACAGCAGGTTAAGTTCAGTTTTGTTCCCCGACAGGATCCATGTCATTGACTTCTCTCCCCAAGCAGAGATTAATATTGGTTCCCTCGACGAGTAATTCAGAAGTGGTAGACATCCGCAGTAGAGTCCAATGGTCATTGGTATTCTTCAAAGTAAGATCTTTAGGACAAATTTCTGATGGATGTTATTCTCCATTCCCAGCAGAGTGGAATTGTCCCCGGAAGAGTTCTATTTAGGAAAGCTGTTCAGGGCGTATTCCTCAACAAGTTTGCTTGTCATCTCTCTCGGCACCTTGCTTGGCGGTGTTCCTTTGCATTTTCATTTTGCATAGCATCCTCCCAAACGTGTAGAATTTCCATTTTGTGTGGAGCATTACACCATATTCAAACATATGCATCCGAAGCATAAGCCAGGTTTGATACTTTTGTTGCCTGACATCTCTCCAGTAGATAACAGCATCATTCATAATCCTTTGTGGTACCTGACCCAGCAAGAATCATCGATGGATATAATCATGTTGCTTTTGCTCCCCAACAGAGTTTGCTTGTTTAAGTTTCTCTTTCCCCAGCAGAGTTCTCTTTTCAAGTTATAAATTGGTCGATTCTACTTCCTGCTTATTCTGAATGTTATCCCAAATTTTGGTTGGTACTCCGTCATTTTGTGGATGTTATCTCGACTTTTGGTTGGTAGTGTATCATTTTGTGGATGTTATCCCGACTTTTGGTTGGTAGTCCATCGTTTGGTGGATGTTATCCCGACTTTTGGTTGGAAATCCGTCGTTTTGTTGATGTTATCCCGAGTTTTGGTTGGTAGTCTGTCATTTTGTGGATGTTATCCCGGCTTTTGGTTGGTAGTCCGTCACTTTGTTGATGTTATCCCGACTTTTTGTTGGTAGTCCATCGTTTTGTGGATGTTATCCTGAATTTTGGTTGGTAGCCGATCGTTTTGTGGATGTTATCACTACTTTTGGTTGGTAGTCCATCATTTTGTGGATGTCATCTCGATTTTTGGTTGGTAGTCCATCATTTTGTGGATGTTATGCCGACTTTTGGTTGGTAGTCTGTCATTTTGTGGATGTTATCCCGACTTTTGGTTGGTAGTCCATCGTTTTGTGGATGTTATCCCGACTTTTGGTTGGTAGTCCGTCGTTTTGTGGATGTTATCCCGACTTTTGGTTGGAAGTCTGTCGTTTTGTAGATGTTATCCCGACTTTTGATTGGTAGTCCTCTCTTGTTCCCCTACGGAGCCGTCATCCCAACTTTTGTTTGGTAATCTTTTTCTAGAAATCCTAACTTTTGGTTAGTAACCTTTATCCCGACTTTTGGTTGGTAGATCTTCTTTCATTCCCCGCGGAGTCGTTATCCCGACTTTTGGATGGTAGACCTTGTTTTTGGTCAAGTTCGCATTCGGTAGGCGTCCCGACGATCTTAACTTTTGGTTAGTAGCTTTTGTTCCGAATTTTGGTCGATGGAAATCTTTTCTGGGCGATCATAACTCTTGGTTAGTAACTTTTACTCCGACTTTTGGTTGGTAATCTTTTCTTGGCGATTCTAACTTTTGGTTAGTAGCTTTCATCCTGACTTTTGGTCGATGTTAATCTTTTCTAGGCAATTCTAACTTTTGGTTAGTAGCTTTTGTTTCGACTTTTGGTGGATGATGATCTCTTTTATGGCGATCCTAACTCTTGGTTAGTAGCTTTTACTCCGACTTTTGATTGGTAATCTTTTCTTGGCAATCCTAACTTTTGGTTAGTAGCTTTCATCCCGACTTTTGGTCGATATTTATCTTTTCTAGGCGACCCTAACTTTTGGTTAGTAGCTTTTGTTTTGAGTTTTGGTTGATGATGATCTTTTTCGTGGCGATCCTAACTCTTGGTTAGTAGCTCTTACTCCGAATTTTGGTTGGTAATCTCTTTCATGGCGATCCTAACTTTTGGTTAGTAGCTTTTACTCCGACTTTTGGTCGCTGGTATCTTCTGGCAATCCTAACTTTTGGTTAGTAGCTTTTATCCCGACTTTTGGTCGTTGTTCATTCGGTGATCCTAACTCTTGGTTAGTAGCCTCTTCCTCACAACTCTTGGTTATAACTCTCTGGGTGATCCTAACTTTTGGTCAATAGCCATTGTTATCTTTTTGATCGGTTACCGTGTCGGTTATCCCAACTTTTGGTTGGTACCCATTGCTTTTAAATCAACTTTCAGCTGGCAGTCTCTTCAATCTGTATATTCGTTGTGTGCAAATTTCTTGGTTCTTTTGTATTCAATCACCTTTTACCTTGAATGTTTGAAAGCGGTTGCTTTTCATACCTTAAGGTCCAAGTCGATTCAATAGGGGCAGCTGTTGCACCCCAAAATTTGCCCTAGCTATTTCAACTTTGACTGGCTTTTGCTTCGTGTTCATTTGCATCATCATGAGTTCATAATTCATTATCATATTTCGCATTGTTCTTCTAAGACATGGGATCAGGTGTTTGTTCTGAATTAGATCATCAAGTATCAGATCTACGTTCTTCAAGGATCTGCCAGGCATCAAGGGCTTAGGGTCTCATCAGTCCCTAGGTTCAATTTGGTTGGCAAGCTTATGGCCAGCTGGTTAAGAATCGGGGTTTATTTCTCATGGATAGCAGGTCAAGCTTATCAAAAGCGATGACATGGTTTTATATAAGGTGTGGTTATTCGGTCATGGGACCATATAGAAGTTTGACCTAATTTTGGTCAAACCGTCAAGAGTTTGCTTTTGTTTCAAGTTGCCTGCATCAGTGGTTATTTCTCAGGCGTTGTCTATTCAAGACCATTTTGTCATCATGTGTGGAGGCTGACAAGTTATCAGACAATGATTCACGAGAAGTTTAATCCAAAGTTAAGTTCAATGGTTCAGGCTATGGATTTATTTCCTCGAAGATTTATTTAGACGGATTCAAAGTGATTCAAGATTTTTTCTTCGTCGAAGATTCAGAGGTCGCCTCATTCAGATGATTGTTTAATGGTGGTTGTGTTTCATGAGACTTGTGAATAAAAGGGTTGGGATTGGTTTTAGGTAAAAATAAGGATTTCTTGTCCATCATTATCCACTTTTAAACCTTTTCTTTCTTCCAATTTTCAATATCCATTTTATTTTGTTTTTAATCCATATTAAACCCATTTTCCCGTAACCACTTTTTTCTTATTGATATCCATTAACCACTTATTATATCCAATTTTTAATTCCATTTTCTTTCCAATTTTATCCATCTAACCAATTCTTCAAAATCCATTATCCAATAAAAATATCAATTTCCAAAGATTACACTTTTAATTAATTCCAATTTTTCTTTTTATCTTTTTTATTAATCCAACTCTTTCCTTTTTGTTTTTTATTATCCAGTTTCTAAACCCAATTTCATTTTAATCCAATACCTTTTCCATTATTATTATTATCAAAATTCATAAGTCTTTCTTTTATATCCTTCAAATCCATTTAATAAAACCATAACCCATTTTCATATCCAAGTCCTTGTTTTTTTGTTTAATCCATTTTAAATTCTTTGTAAATCCATTCAAAAGTCCATAAAGCACTACAAGCCAAATTATCACCAAGAGACATGACCCTACAATTTTGCTGCACAACTGTCCTGCTACAGGCCATTAATACCATGCCATTTCCTTGCAAAATTTCAGAGCATTACAAAAATAAATGATAAAGTGAACGAAGGCCATCCAAAACAAGCTAAAAACCTGCAACAAAGTTGTTCCGCAACAAAAACCATCAGCATGCCACAAAACTCCAAAAACCCCACTGCAACAAAACTGTCAGCCTGAACAAAAACCGTATGTGTTAACCTCTTTTGCTGCAAAACTAACACAAAACAATTGTAATAGTACCTGCAATAAAAAAATGTTTCACAGTTACAAGACAAATATGAGGCAGAAGTTTGTTGAAAAATGGCAATAAGAAGAATAAGGAGATAGTAGATAAGAAACGGGGGAGGATAAGAACAGGGGAACCTTCAACATAAAATGTGACTCTTCATTTTTCTTCGAAAAAAGAAACAGAGTCCCATTTTCACCTTCATCATCCTACTCATCTCTACTTAATGAAACCATCATTTTCCTTCTCTTTAACTCACAAAACACTTCTCTAAAACAACTCCTTCATCTTCTCTTTTTTTCCAGACGCGCCACAACAATAAATCCCAGCCTTACGAGCCATACTTCCTCACGCTAATCTTGCACCACCATGTAGCAGATGATGATCAACCATAATCTATTACTGCAACTACCAAGCTAATAAAAATCAAAATTGCAAGTCCTTTGAACCTCCCATCAACAACAAATTATTTCCATCATTTTGAACCACCATAAACACCATCTTTTCCACTCTTCATACCCAAAATTTCCTCCAAATAACATCTATCCACTTGTTCCAACCCTTTTCTTTATCTTGTGTTTTACCCTTCATGAAAACATATACAAATATGTAAAAAAGACAAAGCAAAATCACTACCGTCAAACACCCTTCAATTTCGACGAACACGACTGCACCGACAGACCCAACTCTCGACCATTTCCTCCGTCGTGTAACATTCCGCGCTATCTGCTGACACATGAGAATTTTGTTACTAAAACACCAGTCTAGATAAGCAGCAGGAAGCAAGACAAATAAGAAAACTAAAAACCACCTTCCGCAAAACATCATAAACCCTTCAAATCTCTTTCTTAAAATCTCAGACCAAAAACACAGCCACCACTTTGACACCATATAAGTCAACAACTATCGCCCTAACTTCAACCTTGTTTCATCACAACCACAACACCTATCAACTCTACAACAACTCTTCAATAAAACTCATTCAACAACCAAAAACAAATCGTTGAATCAGAAGAGAAGAAGAAAGATTGAACCAAAAATGGAAACCGAATGACGGAATACGAGAGGAAGGTGAGAGCGATTAAGAGAGTTTTTCATGTTGGATTTCATTTTTTTTTAAAGTTCAGAAGAAGGGTTAAGAGGGTCGTTGGGAGAAGAAAAGGAATAAGGTTGAGAAGGAAGAGGTTTGAGAGGAAATCTGTATGAGGAAGAGAGAAAGAATAAAGGAGAAGAAAAAAAAACAAGAGAGGGAGAGTGTTAGAGAGAGGAGAGAGTTTGTTTATGGTGAGATTTTTTTGATTTTGGGAGGAGAAGAAAAAGAGAGAATTGTGGGGAAGAGGAGAAAAAATTGGGGAAAAGAGAAAGAGTCACGTGAAGAAGAGGGGAAAGTCGTATGGGGAAGAGGGATCCTTTGGGAGAAGAAATTCATCATGAAGGGATTCCATCGTGGAGCAGACAAAAATCGTAGGGAAGAGAGAGATTTCGGTTAATTTAAATTTAATTTATTTCAAATTTTATTGTTTTTTTTAATTAGTTTTATTAGGAATTTATTTAGCTTAATTAGTTTTATTAATATTATGTTTAGTATTATTTTAGTTTTATTGTTTTAATTAGGATGTTTATTAGAATTAGTCTTAACATATTAATTTAGGATTTAGTTAAGTTTTTAAATTAGGATTTTATATTTAGGTTAATTTAGGATTTAGTTAGTATTTATTTATTTAGAAATATTTTTAGGATTTCTTTAGTTTATTAACTTAGAAATATTTTAGATTAGTAAATTAGTTAATTAGATTAGTAATTTATTATTATTAGTTTATTACTTTTAGATTAGTAATTAGTATTCTATATTTAGATTAATTTAGTATTTTTAGATTAGAAATTAGGATTTATTGATGATTTAACTTAGCATTAAATTTTTAATTAGATTTTTATTAATATTAGTTTAGAATACTTTGGTTTAGTTTAGAGTTATGTTTTAATTAACTTTAGAATTTAGTTTTATATTTAGAACTTAATTAGGAATTAGAGTTTAGACTTAGTTTTTAACTAGATTAGTGATAGTTTTAAGAATTTAATAATTTTTAGAATTAGAAATAAGCTTTTAGTTAACTCTAGGATATTAATTAGTTTTTTTTTAGATTAGTTTAGATTTAACCTTAACTAAGTTAGGATTACCTTTTGTTTAGAGTTTAATTATTTTTTAAATTCTTAACGTTGATTTTCAATTAATTCTCGAGTGCGTCTGTATATACTTGTGCTTATTTTCTGTAAATATTTTAATTTCAAAATTTGACGTTGTTTGTGATTGCGTCGCTTTGTGTTTACTTGCTGTTTACCTCATGTATCGCATGATCTCTTAGGATTCCTAGCTCGACTTAATTTCCGATAAAGTTAGGGGTAGGAGAGACATTAGGCTTTCAATCTAAGCATGACAATATTAGGTTCGTTTCCCTCCTAATCCTGACTTTAGGGCCACATTGCATGACAACAATTAGGGTTCAGTTTCCCCTAGGTCTTTGTGTGCGTCTCTCTCTTCTCACCTCGAAATTTCTTCAAGACATTTAATAAAGAATGAAAAGCATCGTGCATTACAAGCATTAAGTACATGGGGAATGATGAGTGGGGGGTTTCTCCTCGCTTATCTAGAGTGTTCAGCGTATGCCATTTGGGAGATATGCGACGCATTCGCCCTTGTGTTATAGTCTTTAGTGCGACGTGAGTCTCCAACTAACTCAATCCACTTCATTAAAACTCATAAACAAAATTCAAACCTTTTCATCCTTCGGGATTGTTTCAAGCTTCATTTTTAGAAAAGAGTACGTTACTTTTCCGTTCTACCGCAAACAGACATCGTCCCTAACTACTGGAATGGAGATTTAACGTTACTCATAAAAAACACTTAACCAACCAGTGGTCTAGTCAGCCCGAACTATGTTTTCTTTGATTTCTCATACCAGATGAGAATACGTAGGCACAAGACGGCAATGTCTTGGCGAGCACCCTTTTCCTTTTATAAGTAGTTACCCGAACTACATTTTCTCTGATTTTTCATACCAGATGAGAATACGTAGGCACAAGACGATGATGTCTTGGCGAGCACCCTTTTCCTTTCATCCGTAGTTACCCGAACTACGTTTGCTCTGATTTCTCATACCAGATAAGAATACGTAGGCACAAGAAGGTGATGTCTTGGTGAGCACCCTTTTCCTTTCATCTGTAGTTACATGAACTATGTCTAATCTGATTTCTCATACCATATGAGGATACATAGGAACAAGACGACGATGTTTTGGCGAGTAACCTTCCCCCCATCACCCGTATTTTTCTGAACTACGTTGACTCTGACTTTCCCATTGTACGAGGGAATACGTAGGCATAGGGCGGAGATGTCTTATCGAGTACTTTCTTTCCTTTCACCCCCGTTTAGCAGTAGCTTTTAGATAGCTTTCACCCATAGATTAGACAACAAGCGTGGATCCCGTTAAGTACAATGGACGTGAGGGGTGCTAATACCTTCCCCTTGCGTAACCGACTCCCGAACCCAAAATTTGGTTCTGATGACCTTGTCTTTCCCGTTTTCTTAGGTTTTCTTCGATTGTTTCCTTTCCCTCTCTTTCGGGTAAATAACGTTCAGTGGCGACTCTTTTGTTTGTTTCTGCCGACCCTTTTTCGCAATTGTGACAGAATAGAAGTGGGTTTGAAAATGACTCGACAAAGAATCGAGGGTTTTGATTGAAAATGGAATTGACTTGACGAAGAATCAATGGTTAAGGTGTGAGAAACGATATTAGTCCCTGGGGGTGCTCCTAATGTCAAAACCACAATGAAGTGTGATAGTGTGTGTGATAGGTTGATGGAGAATGCGAATGAGCACTCGACTTATAAAAGGGTGTTTGAAGATAACTCGATGACGGATCGAGAATTAGTTTGAAAACGATTTAATATACGCTAGTCCCTGGGGGTGCTCCTAGAAGATAAACCATAATCAAAGAAATACGAAAGCGTACATGGAAAAATGGGAGAGGGATACATCTAAATTACACGGGATTTCACGAAATAAAGGGTCTCATTGTCAGGTAGCTCAAGAGGAAGCCATCTGTGCGCAATGTGTCCTAAACTAAGCCTTGAGAAAAAGTTGGACAAAACTCCAAGCTAGGGTTTCTGACAAAGTCCAATGATCTGTCCCTCAGACAAACAACCAACAGTCTGCCAATTTAAGATTTTATGGTTTCGATAGTTATTATGTGTCTTGAAAGAATGTGAATAAAATGAACAAATGAATATGAACAAGATATGAATAATATATAAGATATATAACAATATAAACAAGATAATATTCACAATAATATATCGAGATAAATATTAACAAGTGTATGGACAAGATAATATAATCAAGATAATATTTGACTGAAAATAAAGCAGATGTATATTGACAGAAAGTAAAGTTAGTCGTTAGTTTGTCATTGAATTGGATTGGGACGAAATGTAGCGTTAAACCGTAGTAGCTTGACTTATGATGAAAGTCGAACTATAAGAGGTCACGTGAATTGATATCCGTGCTAAAAACAGGATAGAGAAATGATATTGAGGATCATTCTCCGATTTAATCGTGTCGCACGGACAAAAGAAATGTGGGATCTCGTCTTAATCACAAACTCGTGTTAATTAATCGAGGGTAACCTCTCACGATCCCAAAGTATAGAAAAATGATCCAAATGATCATTTTCTACATATTTGGAATAATGAAGGTTAAACGACCTCGAAAACTAACCATCGCGAATCGAAAGACTTCATAGATCGAAAAATGAGATAAAATCGAGAACGAAGAAGAAAATGAAAAGAGAGAAAGAAGGTGGTCTCGGTTAAATCTCTATTTATCAATAATTTGACCAATAGTAATTTTTAGAGGTCTCGTCATCGACCCGAAAATTGAAATGAAGATAAAATTCAAGGCTAAATCAAAGTGAGAATGAATAAAAACAAAATATACCTAATAAAATCGAGAATGATTTAAAAATAAATATCAATTTCCTCATTAAATTGTTTAACAATATTAATTAACAAAATAAAAAAAACTTGTAATAAAAACTTTGATTTAGAAAACCTAAAAACTAGCAAAATTAAAATAAAAAAAAGAAATAGGGGGTGTTGGACTGAAATCTGATGGGTATAAAAATAAAACTAAAAAAAATGGGATCATTTGGGCTTAACATAGCACATCACCCTAATAAAAAGGGGGGTAAGAATTGAATTAGATGGGGTTATATACATAAAAACTTGAGCCTACAGCCCAACAATACCAAACAGATTATCAGAAAATAAAAACGGAAGCATGCTTGGTGATGACCTAACCAACATCATCTGTTTCATCTTCCCTTCCATCACTGGAACGAAAAAAGAAGACAAAAGATGAGAAATAGGCAACAGTGAAAACAAACAGAGGACTCGTTCATTATCATCATCTCATAACACATTGAAAACAAAATGGAACAAAGTCTGCGATGACGGATTTCAACCTTCTCCGCTCAATCCTATTCACACCATCGTCACAATTTTCGTTCGCACTCGATTTGTTGGTTCTATTTCTTCTCCATTTCTGGTTTTAGTTCAAATTGTTTTCCTTCTTCTCAATCTCTCTAATTTCATGACTTAATTAGGTTTTGGATTAGGGTTCGATTTGGAGGTTTGTCATGGTGTTTGGGTATAAAGAAGCTTGGTCAGAAAAAAAAATGAAGGAAGCGGGTCGAGGAAGAATTTTGATAAAAGTTTTGAGGTTTTCTTGAGGTCTCCCCCAGGAGTATGAATTCTCCCTGGTTTTATAGCAGTTTGGAGGTTATTTTCAGAAAGAATAAAAGAGAAATCATGATCTGGATTTGCAAATTCACATGACAATTTGTATGGAGAGTGGAGGCGAGTTCGCATCGTACAAGTTGTGGTTGTATTGTGAAACTTGCCAAGGTTGCGTGAAATGTGTCACCACTTTATCTTCGGTCTTGTGCAAGTTGTGGTTAATGGCTCGTACATGATGCGTTGAGAATGGTTTTGTTTTCGGTGAATTCGTTGTTTTTAGCTCGCCTGCATTTTGTGTACATATATTTTGTTTTTTTGTAAAATTATGCATGAATGATGGGATTGTGTTATTATAGTGGGACGTTCATGAAATGTTGGTGCATAATATATCATGGCATAGTTGTGATGGTTGGTACACTTGTGAATCATATTTTTCTTTCAACAACGTGTGGTAGCCAATTTGATGCACACAATCTATATGGTCTTGGTACGATAAAAATGATTATGGTCCTGCTATAAAAAAATATTAACAAAACAGAAATGGGCTTTAAATGATGGAACACGTGGTGATTTTGTAGAAGCATGTGCTTTTTGGGCTAGGCCTTTTTGGTGGTAAGTCATGAGTAAGAAATCTTTAGAATTTTGGATGCCAATGAACTTGAACTGTCAATGGGATTTAACATGTAATATTGGCACCCTTGAACTTGATTTAAACAACGTTGGATCTTGATTTTTTTGTCTTGATAACAAGGTTCAAATCCTGATTCTTGACTTAAAATGTTATGACAATTAATCTTGACCATCCAATGAGAACCAAACTTCCATATTCTTGATTTTTCCATTTGAAGATGAAACAACTCAAATAGATTCTTGACAAATATAACGTGAATCCATCTCTAATTTGAAATGAATTAGAACCCTAAATTGAAACGAATCCACCACTAAACCAATTCTTGGAGTTTGCAACTTGTACTGATAAAAATAATTCTTTTACCATGAACCAAATAAGCAGTAAATGCCTCTAAATCAGAAGATAATGGCTTGAGCTGTGACTATAGTGCCCCAAACCCTAATTGAATCTTGAAGATCCTTTATTATGATGCACTTGTACTTATCACACCCTGATAGCCTAACCATCACCAATTGACTTGAATCAATCTAACCCAAGCCTTGATCTTGAATCAAATTCTTGCCTAGCCAAGATTAGGTCAAACCTAGATCGACTTCAATGAATACTGCATACACAACTAATCTAACGGTTCTGCCTAAAACCCAACCCTATCCTTGCAAAAAAATGGATTTAAACAGCAAAAAAATATAAACTGAAGCAACATACAGCTAATGGACGTATATACAGATGAAAGTTATAAACAAGCAGGACAAAGTTGGGGTATTACAAGGGTAATGATGAATGTTGGAGTTACCATAAAAGTCATCATGAAGTGGTGATAGAAATTCCTTTCATCATTAAGTTGTTGAAAATCACCGAGTAGAAGGTCAGTCTCAAAGAAAAGGAATTCAGAGATTATTTTGTCCGAACACTTCACTCCGAAAGAATCTTGTGATAGGGGGCTCTTATGTACATCCCAAAATACCATGAGGCTGAATAGGTGGGACAATCGAGTATGATGGGGCGAACAAGTCATATAGTCATGTCCATATCTACAATTCGGAACCCGTTTAAGGGTATCAAAATAAGCAAGACGAAGCTGACCTCGTTCGTACAGGTCGGACTCGATAACAAGGCTAATATGTCATTTAAAGGGTCATGAGGGACACTTACTGAATAATGCATTATGACGGGAAAGTTATAATTATTGAAGAGATAGACGTTGTATAGAAATTATAGGAACGAAGGACGTTACTGAAAGATGCATTTATGAGGGATATGGAGAGTAAAATTGAGGAGAATGAGGAGAAGGTTGGGACCTATAAATAGGATATTTCTTGAAGGGTAAAAGGAAGACAAAAAATCAGAGAACAAATACATAACAAACACTCCAACCAATCGTTTTAGGCTCTCCTTTACTCACAACAACGAAGTCAACCTTTTAGTGTTTTTTAGTATGAACACAATTGTTAGTATTAAACATTACTTCATAACCACTATCATAAAATTGACTAATGATTAGTAGATTATGTTTCATTTCATCAACTAACCAAACATTATTGATTGAAATAGAAGAATTACGAATAGTACATCTACCAACGATCCTTCATTTATGGTTTCCTCCAAACCTCGCAGTTCCTCTCTCTTTCAGAATTAGGGTTTGGAACTTATGGTTATCTCCTATCATATGTTGTGATAAACCACTTTCCAAGTACCAAGACTAGTGTTTTGCTTCTCCCGTAACACATATTTGATGCAAAGTTAATTTTAGATTCAAGTATCCATAATCTTATGGATCCTTTGAGGTTTGCTCTGAAAGGCTTTTTCTTATTTTGTAACTTAGCCTTTAATTCCAATTTAATTATATAATAGGATAATAAGATAGGAAGTATGAAGGCAAAAGCGATGCTCAGTTGACATGGCATATACCACTTCTAAGGTCAACTTATTTGAAAAGATCAGTTGTTACGCTACCATGAGAAACCGTAACTAAAACTTCTATTGTTGGGGTTATATGTAGTCATTATTTTCATGTACTAAATATGACATGGAGTTTTATGTAAAGCTGCTCATGTTGTATTATTGGCGACTCTTTAATCTTAATGTTTATTTTATCTTGTTAGAACAAGATATGTTCATGACATATTTTTCTTGGGTTTTGATGATAACAAAGTATTGAAAGAAAAATGGTTTATTTGATGCGTGTTACATGTGTGCAAGTTCTAATACTTGTAAATATTATAGTCAGAATCTGTTCTACATTAAGCACACTTTGAGAGTTGCTGAATTGCTAGCTTCTGGTGGCAAAATCTGAATAACACTTGCTAAGTGATGTCTAACATAGACTCTGATGCTGAAGGTTTCAGCATTGGAATAAGCAACATTATTTTCTCTACACTTAGTGAATGCAAATTGGCTTCTGGTACCATTCAGACTTGGTGATAAATCTGAAGTTATTTGTACTGCAGAAAGCAAGTTGTATTGTTAAATCAGTTTGCCAACTATAGTCTATAGATTTTAAGGCTCAAGAAAGGTTGAGATGTTTTATGGATATATAATCCCAACGGCTCTAATAGTACAGAATCTGTTAAAGACTCAAAGGTTAAACATGTCATACACTATATAAAGATCTTCTAGTGTATCTATTTTCAACGGCTTTTGTACTATGAAGTAACAGCAAAGAATCTTGATCAAGTTGCCTCTTCAACAGCTAGTTTCTTAAAAGGCTATAAATATGGATGAAGGTTCAAACTGAATCTTTAACAAGGATCAACCAAAAGAAGGAGCAACAAGATCAATAGTTATCAACTCATTGTATATGCAAATTTTTATGGTATAGGTTGTAATTGTAAAAGCCTTAAAAATTTCTTACACATTGAATATCTTAGAAATCTTATGTGCTTTACGTATTTGTTATGGTGATTTCCCATGCCTCTGATACTTGTATCATGTACACCTTGTTCTCTATTTTGTTGGGCTTGGTCAGCGATTTAGATTAAAAGTCTTGTGTCATTGGGATACAAGCAAGGAAGCCTCGAGCCAAGATGCTTGAGCCATGTAAGTCTCTTGCAATGTGCTTTAGTTGCAAAAGTCTTAATCATGTGAATTAATTGAGAAGAAATCTTGTATCATTGGGATACAAGCAAGGACGTCTCGAACCAAGATGCTTGAGCCACGTAAGTCTCTTGCTTTATGCTTAAGCAGTGAAAGTTTTAATCAAGTAGATTGATTGAGCAGGAAAGTCTTGAGCCAGTGTGGCTTGAGAAAGATAGCTCGGTTCATGAAACTTGGAGTAGTAAGTCTTGACCAGTAGGGTGCAAGAAGAGGCTCGTTTCATGGAACCTGGAGCAGAAGTCTTGAGCTTGAGAGGCGTGAGCAGGAATGCTCAGTTCATGGAATTGGAGCAGTAAATCTTGACCTGAGAGGTGTAAGCTGAGAGGCTCGTTTCATGGGACATGGAGCAAAAATCTTAGACTGAGAGCATGAGCAAGGAAGTCTTGGTTTCGTGGAACCTGAGCAGGAAGTCTTGAGTGAGGAGCTTGGGCTGAAGTCTTGGACCTTGGGTCTGAGCAAGTCTAAAAGTCTTATGCAGAATGCATAAGCAATTGTAAGCATGATTTGAATATAATGAAAATATCTTGTGAAATAAGCGGGCTGGACTACTCTCAGTTAGAGGAAGAACTAGTATAAATCTTTGTGTCTTCTGTTATTATTCATTTACTTCTGTTAACATTCCGCTGCTAAGAATTAAGCAGAATTTGAACACCAATATACATTTTAAACTCTGATCAGATAAAAACTAAGAAAAAGGAAAACACAATTCAACCCCCACCCTTTTCTTGTGTACTTTTCTCACCTTTAATTAGTATCAGAGCATGGTATGTGCTTAACACTTAACAGTGGCGCAGATAATGATCCATTAAGAAAAGTATGTCTGTCAAAGAGTTTCCTTCAATAAGGAATCTAGTGCCACATGAAAAATATTATACTGCTTTTCCTACCGTATTCAAAGGGTGGTTCCACTGAATTTAAATGATGGAAAAGAAAAACATATTTTTAACTCATTGGTCTTGATAAAAGGGGTTATGAAGGTCTATAAAATAATATCCATAAAAAAGGTATTACTATAGAAGTTGGTGGTGTAGAGATAATCTATTTGAAAGTCTCTATCACCAGCTTAGAAGAAGCTTATTGAATATCTTCATAGGTAGTTACACTCTAGTAGGTGCTCTATCTTAATTCTGAGTATGTCAACATCATTGATATTCCTAATGCTCGAACTATCTTTGAATCCTTGTGCTCAGATTTGTGGGAGTTTTTTTTTTAAGCTTGTCTAGTTACACTTCATATGATCTTTCAAGCAAATTCTGAGAGGATTGGTTTAAATTCAAACCTGAGGCCACAATTATAAGGTTGTGTTTAAGGCTCTCAATTAACAATATACCAAAGATAGTAGTAGATGAGGGATTACCTACGCTACCTTTTCCAAGTATTGCTCCTTTGTTATTGTCCCCATAGGTTATAAATCCCTTCTTCTTTGCCATAAAGTGAATGAAGAGACATATGTCTCCTGTTATATGTCTTGAGCGTCCACTATCGAGAACCCATCTTCTCTCCGTAGGCTCAAGACTTTGTACCTATGCTAACAATCAAAGGAAATAGGTACCCAATTGTTTATCGGGTCCTTGGTTGTGAGTGAAATCTTGGTTTCATTTAGGCAACCATTGATAAAGATCTTTAGGAACTAGAAACCTCCTAAAGCGACATTTAGCAATGGTATGACCCCTTTTGCAACAATACAAGCAAGTAAGGTTAACATTGGTATCACTTTTGTTACCTTGATTTTTAATCACATATGTATATTTTTTTTAAGGATTAATCATGCTTTTTCTAAAGTGTGATCTACCAATAGAAAAAGTGATTTTTGGTTCTAGATCCTTGTCAAGTTTAGCTTTAAGAGTCCTAACCTCTTTTTGCAAAATTTGACAAGTATCATATCCAAAATTTAACCATCTACTCCTATCTTCCTCAACATCTACCTTTGTTACTACCATCATGGATGCCTTGAGAGTCTCTAATTCCCTTAAGGAATCGGAGATCTTATTCTCCAAGTGAGTAAAAAATTGTTTGAGGCCAAATATTTAAAGGCTTCCTTAGCCTCATGGTTTAAGGTGTCAAAGGCATATTGTAATTCAGAATGATACAATTTACTAGAGTTTTCGTATTTAGCATGGCGTACCTTTTTTATTCTTCTTCTTTTGATGGGCCGAGAGGCAAAGGTTAACGGAATCTTCTTCATCACTTGAACTATCATCCCCAGATGACTCAATATTGCTTTTCCAAGCGATGTAAGCTCTTCTAGGCTTACCTTGTTTCTTTTGTGAGCGATTAATTTATTTTCCTTTGTCCTTCTTCATTAATGGACAATCCAACTTATAGTGCCAGGCTTTTCCATAATTATAGCATGATTGATCAGTGCATTTTAATGCACCTTCCTCTATGTTTAGACTTAGGCATTTCTACAGTTTAGTTTGTTTAATTTCCTATTTTATAATGTTTTTACAATTTATTTTGTTTTAAGCTTTATTTAATTTTCGTTTATTATTTTTCAGCATTAGCAGCTTTTAGTAAAAAATCATAACTGGAGCTTTATATAATGTTTAAAAAATTCTACCAGTCGTTGGAAAGCTAAGAAAAAGACCTACAACTTTGATGTTGCACAAAGGAGCTGATTCGGAATGCTTGAGTCTCGAATAATTCGTTGAAGTTTCTGACTTGTGATAATGTAGTTTTCCTTGCGGGCCTAGTTTAGGTTGTTGGCCCAGTTATTTTCTATTTGAGGTTGCTGCTGTGATGCAAAACAGGGTCCCAGTTTATTTTCCGAATTTCCTTTTGTTTTATTGTTTTCATGGCAAACTAATCCTAAGGGAAAATCCGCCGGTTTCGAACCTGTAATTCTTTGAGGTTTATTCAATTTAAACTGTGAATTATTTCTTTTAATCTCGTTCCAAATTATCTTATAATTTCGTTTGCTTAATTCGTTATTATAAGACAAATTGGATTTAATTTGGTCGATCAATATTCCTTAACTCAATCGCGGATTAACTTAGCTTTTTCGTTAATTTGCGCAATCTTTAATCGTCTGCTTAATTCGGTAATTAGGAATAGAAGTCGTGCGATATTGTCTACGCTTGTTCGTCAATATTGCAATCGAATAGGGATTGAACCCTTTTGAAAATATTAAATGTAATAACCGATGATAAGTTGGGAGTCGAACTGGTGGATTTACCTGTTTTTAATCACTTATTTCAAAAGCGCTTATTTTTACCGTTTACGTTTTTTTATCGAAACCTAATCAAAACAACCCCCCAAACCTTTTCTTTAATTGGCTATTTTATAAATAAGAATCCTTGTGAATCGACATCCGAGTTACCGTCGCTTTTACTATGTTTTTCCAATCCACTCGGTTTTAATCCGTGCACGACCGCGGATTAAATTGGCGCCGTTGCCGGAGATTCTTATTAATTTTAGCCAATTTTAGAATTTTAGTTTTAGAGTTTTGTTAGAACTTTTTGTTTTGTTTTTTTTTTGTGTTAATTTTCTGGGTTCCAGAATAGGGGTAAGCGTTTCATCCTATCAGGTAATTGGAAGCTACCGTTTTGATTTGCTCCGAATTTTTTCCAAAAATCCGAAAAAAAATCAACAAACAATACTCCTTTAGAATAATATTCTAAAATATTTTGACCCTGAAAATCGCAAATTCTTTATTTTTCTATTTTATTTGATTTATTTTTTATTTTCATATTTTCAAAAAAATCCGAATTTTTTTGTAAAGATTTATTCTGATTTGATTTGATTTTTAGTTATATTTTCATAATTTTTAGATTTAACTTTATTCGGTTTTCTATTTTTCCATTCTTTTTCTTAGCAGGGACATTGTTGGTATTTTTCTAATTATTGCTGCATTGTCGAATTTGTTCTTTGTTTTATTTTCTTTGTTGATTTTCCTATTAAATTTAATATGACAAATCAAAGAACTCTTAGAGAACTTGTTGCCCATGATATGAATTATAATGCTTTATGTACGGAATATCCTGTTGTTACTGTACCTTTCAAATTGGAATCTGGTTTAATACATTTGTTGCCAAGGTTTAATGGACTTGCAGCTGAGGATCCGAATAAGCATATGAATGAATTCCAAATTGTGTGCTCTACACCTTCTGAACCTTCATTAGAGGACCTTGTCAAGCAAATAGCTATAAATGAGCTCCAATTTCAACAACGTACAGAATCCTTCCAACAACGGACAAAATCCTCCATCCTAGCCTTGCAAACACAAATTGGACAGCTTGCCACTATAGTGAATCCCATGCAGGAAGCTCAAGAATCGAACCAACTACCGGCCCAAACAGTAGTGAATCCAAAAGAGTTACTATCTGATTTAGTTGATAATACTTATCCTGAGTTGGTATCTAATTTTCCATCTTTATTAGATTATGATGATACTTACTCTTATGATTCATGTACCGACACTAACAGTTGCTCTGTTTATACTGAGATTAATGTTGCCGTGCAGGGTAATGTTTTTCATGCAGATGAAGTTGTTTATACAGCTGAAACTCTTGACATCACGGCTGCCCCAACCTCACCATCCATTAAACAACCTCCCCCCTTGGAGCTTAAACCACTTCATAACAATCTGAATTATGCTTATTTAGATATGGATAAAAAGCTTCCAGTTATAATTTCTTCTAACCTTGATTTTGATGAAGATAATAAACTTTTGCAGGTTTTGAAGAAACATAAGAAGGGAATTGGATGGACCTCGATGGAAGATAGAAGGAAATTAGTGAGGCAACCCTTTAATCCTCTAATTCTTGATGTTATGAAAAAAGCGATCACATTCACGTGCCAATGCAACACTTTTATTTATCGAATATTCTTCTTTGATCCTGGAATAAAAGAAGAAGACACTAATAAATATTTCAAGGTCAATGGATGCTACCCAAAGCTACTATATGAGATCCCCACTTTGGAAGAGGAGACTACAAGAAATCTCTCTTTGGGAAAGAATGCCTATGTGATCACTTATCCACCTTGACTCCTCGGGTGTGTTCCTTCCTTTCTCTCACTCTTATTTTATATTTATGTTCTTTCATTGAGGATAATGTATGCTTTAAGTGTGGGGGAGGGAACCATTTACTTTTTTTTATTTCTTTCAATTTTATTTATTTTGTTTTGTTTTCATTTTAAAAAAATTGTTTACTTAGAAAAACACAATGCATTTTTTGAAATTTTTGGGCTATAGATCAATTTGAGGTCAGATTGTGGAGACTTGGGAACAGTTCATAAGATCGGTATCGTTTTAACACATTGAGTCTCCCAAAAATGGAAATCGATTTAGATACTTGTTATGGCATAGTCTTGAGTTCTCGTCCTCTAATAGCTCTTAAGTAGTTTATCTAGCAGCCAGCACCATCTAGAAATCACATGCTAAGTAATTGAGCTTATGCAAATAAGTGAATGATCATGTGCTTAATAAGAAGAAAAAGAGAAAAAGAAAAAGACAAAAAGAGAAAAAGAAAAGACAAAAAATTGTCTAATTCTGAATTGTTGAGAAAAAAAATATGGATCATAGTCACTAACAAGCTCAGTTACCATGTGTGTGAATAGATAAAGGGCTTAATGTGATTGCACTAGAATGAAAGAGAAAAAAAAAACAGGATGAGTAAGTTATACTTAGGCATAACGACATGATTTGGATTGGTTTGTATAGGAGGGAGTCTTATGACCGTAAAATTGAGGATTTGAGTTCTTACGATATCCTTAGTATGCAAAAGTAGTACCTATCAATGCAATCTTGACCAAAGAGGAGTTCACAGCCTAGATTGAGTATCTGAATGTTTTTGTGTTTCATGAGTTTTGACAATACTCTGCTCGGAGTGAAAAGGTTCAAGTGTGGGGGAATTTGACCAGTGCATTTTAATGCACCTTCCTCTATGTTTAGACTTAGGCATTTCTACAGTTTAGTTTGTTTAATTTTCTATTTTATAATGTTTTTACAATTTATTTTATTTTAAGCTTTATTTAATTTTCGTTTGTTATTTTTCAGCATTAGCAGCTTTTAGTAAAAAATTCATAACTGGAGCTACATGAATTGGATCGAGGCGTTCTACTAGTCGTTGGAAAGCTAAGAAAAATATCTACAACTTTCATGTTGCACAAAAGAGTTGATTCAGATTTCTTGAGTCTTGAATAATTCGTTGAAATTTCTGACTTTTGATAATGTAGTTTTCCTTGCGGGCCTAGTTTAGGTTTATGACCCAGTTATTTTCTATTTAAGGTTGCTGCTGTGATGTAAAATAGGGTCCCAGTTTATTTTCCGAATTTCCTTTTGTTTTATTGTTTTCATGGCGAACTAATCCTAAGGGAAAATCTGGCGGTTTCAAACCCGTAATTCTTTGAGGTTTATTCAATTTAAACTGTGCATTATTTATTTTAATCTTGTTTCAAATTATCTTATAATTTCGTTTGCTTAATTCATTATTATAAGATAAATTGGATTTAATTTGGTCGATCAATATTCCTTAACTCAATCGCGGATTAACTTAGATTTTTTGTTAATTTGCGCAATCTTTAACCGTCTGCTTAATTCGGTAATTAGGAATAGAAGTCGTGCGGTATTGTCGATGCTTATTCGTCAATATTGCAATCGAATAGGGATTGAACCCTTTTGAAAATATTAAATTGTAATAACCGATGATAAGTTGGGAGTCGAACCGGTGGATTTACCTGTTTTTAATCACTTATTTCAAAAGCGCTTATTTTTACCGTTTACTTTTTTTTTTTACCGAATCCTAATCAAAACAACCCCCCAAAATTTTTCTTTTATTAGCTATTTTATAAATAAGAATCCTTGTGAATCGACATCCGAGTTACCGTCGCTTTTACTACGTTTTTCAATCCGTTCGGTTATGATCCGCGTGCGACCACGGATTAATGATCCTCTTACTTTACTACCCTTATTGCCTTCATCTTGGAAGACCTTGATTGTCTTCTAAAATTGACGAGATTCTTTTTGGAATGTAGGATATCATTCTTCTTTACATAGAGATTGTATCGCTTCACAAACAGCCCCATATCCTCATTCGTTTCTTCATCATCGTCATCACTCGAGTCGTAATCACTTAGCTCTTTTGTGGAGCACTTTGAACAAGAAGATTTTAAAGCTATTGATTTCTTTTCTGTAGTTTTGGTCTTTTCTTTCTTTTCCTTTTTCTCAAATTGATCAAGGCTAATGAGCACTTGCTCATGTTCTTGGAGTTTTCCAAATAGAGTTGTAAGATCCAAAGTCATGAGGTCATTCGCTTCCTTTATGGATGTGACCTTTGGTTCCCACTCCCTAGTAAGACATCTTAAAACTTTTTTAGTAGCAACGTCATTGGAAATTGGTCTACCAAATGAATTTAGTCTACTGATTAAGTGAGAAAATCTCTTTTTCACGTCGGCATTGGTTTCCCCTTGCTCCATGTGAAAGAGATCAAACTCTTGAGTCAAAGTGTTGATTCGAGCTAGTTTGATGTCATTAGTTCCGTCATGGGCAACTTGTAGTGCATCCTACATAGCTTTAGCAATCATAGAATGTGAAACTCTATATTACTCATCAACTCCCAAGAAGGAGATTCTTGCACCCCAAAATTTGCCCAACCTTTTCTTCGCTTGGCTTTTGTTTCATTACATTCTATTGCATTTCTACATTGCATAACATTTATCCTTGAGAGAACGGATCGAGTTTTTCTTGTGGCTCAGAATTCAATCTCAGGGCAAGAAATTGAACCACGAGCATTAAGGGGCTCCGCCATTTATTTTTCCCAGCGGTTTAGCGATCGATTTTATTTTATTTTGCAGGTTATTTTCAGCCAAGAAAGTAGCATTCAAGCATTCATAAGCATTCTCATTGTTACAACGTTGAAGAACACATTCCAGAAGCTTAACAGGACTCGAAACAGCAAGAAACGGGCAAACGGGCAGGTTTCCCTCCAAAAGACACCAAATTCAAAATTTTGAAGGTGTTAATCGGTTAACGCATATGGCTAACCGATTAACCAGTGGAAAATCAGTCCAGATTCAAAAATTCAAAGGTGTTAATCGGTTAACGCATATGGTTAACCGATTAACCAGTGCCATTTTTGCCTCTGTACGTGATTTTTCAGTGCAGAGCCATTTGGGGTCCAATTTTGATCATTTGGAAATTCAGTTTTACACTTGGGAAGGATCTAGAACCATGTTTGAATTTTGGTTAATTTTCAAATTAATCAAAACTCCCTCCAAACTCCCACTCCTAATTCCATTCCAAATTTTCCAAACCATATTCCAAATCATGCTTTGGATCCAAGCCAAAAGGATACTTAAGTGATTCACTCCAAACCACACTCATTCTAACATTCATTTTTCACTCTCATTTCAGAATTGATCTTATTTCTCTCTCAATTCTCTAAATTTCCTCCATAGCCAAAACCTTCACCAAAGCTCTTCTCTACTTGAAATCCTTGATTCTTCACTGTAATCATTGATTTCTAAGAGTTATACCTTCATCCACCATCTCCATTGGATCAATTTCTTCATTCAATTTTCGTGCAAATTCAGATCTAAAATTTGAAGTGAAGCTAGAAGTGATTATTTGAAGTAATTTGGCTTAATCTTGAAGGATATCCATCTCTACTATAAGGATTAGCTTGGATCTTGAAGTATTTCGGGTTTCTTGCTTTGATCTACTCATTTCCAGCAAATCAATATTAACCGAAGCAAATCTCTTCTTCATAGGATGGAAATTCTTGATCCGATTTTGTTTTTAGCTTAATTGCATATTTACCATGATGATTTTCATTTTTGATTGATTTGCTGCATTTTTATTCATATGATTTCTGTTGGTGCTGTATAGATTTGTATACATGTTGTTTGAATCATGGTTTGCTGGCTTAATTTCGTGATTAAATGATTATGCGATCATCCGGTTGATCGGATAAGTGCTTATTTGCTGCACATGTTGTTTTGTTACTGATTTTCTGTTGTTGGTACAGTGTTAATCGGTTAACGCATATGGTTAACCGATTAACCATTACAAATTTCCAGATTTTTCAAAGTTTTCACAGTGTTAATCGATTAACGCATATGGTTAACCGATTAACCAGTTCAAATTTGCAAATTTTTTAAACGTTAACAGTGTGTTAACCGATTAACCTTGGGGTTAACTGATTAACACTATGCCAGTGGGTCTGTTTTGCTGATTTTCTTGCATGTTTGAATACCGTTTCACTTCGAATCATCGTAATTCGATATGATGCATTAAAAGTGAAATGTTTTGGGATATATGTCGCGGTTTTGGTTGTTTAATCGAGATTTCGCCAACATTCATGTTTTTTTCCACTTGAATGCATGCTTATGGATGTGGTTCAAAGTGACGTTTTTTTTCTTTGCATGTTCGTTCGCTTTCATCTTTTGCGTTTTCCTTCATGTTTGCATCATTTTTGCATCGCTGTTGAGGTCGAGATGCGCTTGTGGTGGCTGCTGCCCCATACATTTTTCCTCCCTCCCTCCATTCTAAGTGTGCATTTTCATATGTGCATCTCTTACTTGTGATTGAATTTACTTGGTGCTTTCTTGTGCTTTTTGTCATGATCCCCATAAGGCTCATAGTCCCTTCGTTTAGGATGGGAGTAAGAGAGACATTAGGTGTTCAATCCAAGCATGCTAACATTAGGGTAGATATTCCCCCTTTTCATCCTAACCTTAGGACCACTTTGCATGACAACGTTAGGGCCGAGTTTCCCTTAGACCTTCTGTGTGTCTCTCTTTCTCATCTCAAAACAATTCTAACTCATCTAATAAATACGATGAATGTTGTGCACTACGAGCCTTAAGCTACTTGGGAAATGATGATTGGATGGTTTCCTCTCAATTGTCTAGAATGTTAGTATATGTCCTTTGGATGATATGCGACGCATTGGCTCCTAGGTCATAGTCTTTAGTGCAACGTGAATCACAAACCGAATTAATTCACTTCACTAAAAAACACAAACAAAAACATCAAACCTTTTTCCTTCGGGATTAATTGAAAACCTCATTTTCAGAAAAGAGTGTTGTTAAGCTTCGGTTCTACCGCAAACAGGCTTTGTCCCTAATTGCTGGAACAGAGGTTTAACCCTACTCGGTTAAAACACTTAATCAACCTTTGGTTTTGTGTCAGCCTGAACTACGTTTGCTCTGATCTCTCATACCTGTTGAGAGTACGTAGGCACAAGACGGCGATGTCTCGGCGAGCAACCTTCCCCCTTTCGCCCGTAGTTAGCCGAACTACGTTGACTGTGACTTTCCTATTGCACGAGGGAATACGTAGGCACAGAGCGGCGATGCTCTGTCGAGTCACTTTTCTTTTCTTTTTGTCCTATGAGCCTGTAGCGTAGATAGTTAAACACACCTCTAGATAGACAACAATGCGTGGATCCCGTCGAGTACGACGGACGTGAGGGGTGCTAATACCTTCCCCTTGCGTAACCGACTCCCGAATCCAGGACTTGGTTGCAATGACCTCATCTTTTCCCTTTTTCGTTAGGTTTTTCCGATCGTTTCCTTTCCCTCTCTTTTGGATAAATAACGAAAGGTGGCGACTCTTTTGTTTTCCGCCGGGTGTTTTTCGCAGATGCGACAGAGATCAGAATATTTCTAGCCTTCCAATCGTAGTTGTACTTTTTCTCATCTTCATCATTCCACTAAGCTTCAGGCTTAGGCACAACAACGTTATTTTCATTGGTCATGGTAATTTCCATGGGACTATTCAATATAATGTTCCAACCCTTTATATCAATGGAACTGATATACATGCGCGTATAATCTTTCCAGTAACTATAGTTGAAATTCTAGCAAGCACACGATAGATGTTATTGTCAAAGTTATAACATCCATTGTGGCATTGACTACTGTACTAACTAATTAAACTGTAAGTAAAAGCAGTAAATAACACAGCAATTGTTCACCTAGTTTAGTGTCAACAACACCTACATCTGAGGGCTACCAAGCCATGGAGGAAATTCACTATCAGTAGAATTAATTCAGAGTCAAATAACTCAGTTTGCACTCCTCACTTAAAACCTACCCAATGACACTTCAACCTAGAGACACTCTAGACCTAAGTATCCCCACTCACTCCCTCTCAATCACACCACAGTGTTATCCAATTACCGTTACAGAGTAAAGATGAAGAAACACTTCATACACACCTTGATCTTGCTTCAAAGTTTTGATCAAGGGACACACACACTATTTCTTAAAAGCTTTGAGTGAGACACAGCTTAGAATCTACCTAACCAATGCAACAGACAGTTCCTTGGTAAACAAGTATTCCTAAGACTCAATTCACACGTGAAGAACAAACTTTCTTCACTCACAATACTCACGTGAAGAACAACCTTCTTCACTCACAAGGACTCTGTAATTTGCACTCTCTGATCTTCTGTCAAGAGCTTGATTTCTTGGATTGCTCCTTCTGATATTTATAGTGCAGTCAGTCCTTTGCGCCTTGGTGCACATAGTTAGGTTTAATCATAACAAACCCTACTCTTCAATTCTCTACACGCTTGCCATTTAATTCAGGAGCATTTGTTTCGCTTTAGGGCTTCTCAAATATCTCTTGTCTTTCAGCTTTAGCTCCTGATTTGTTTCCTGATTTCTAGATACCAGAAAAACTAACCTGCCCGCTAGATGTCATACGGTAAGTGACATGACATTATTTATGACATTCAGCTTAACTTATAGTTAACTTACCCTGCACACACATCATTAAGTATGTCTTAACATTCAGTATGACATATATGCAAACTCTAAAGTTTTTTCACAAAATGCAGCCAATCAAGAGCACTTACAAACTCCCCCTTTGGCAAAATTTTGGCTAAAACACACTGTTTAACATATCAGATTTTACACACAGCAGAAAAGTTACTCGCTCAAACCACTCTCAGAGTTCTCACACTTAGCTCTCACTGTTATAACTCATCATGTTAACCATCTGTTAGTTACCACTACAGATGTCACACTTTGCTGAGTAACACACTGGGTTACTCCCCCTCAACTGATACACCTTACCAGCTGAGCACTTAACCTGCATACTCTGCAATCACACAAATTCATCCAGTCTGCTCTGGATGTTATGACATTCAGGATAACATCCTGAAGCACACACACCTATGTTACTCCCCCTGAAGAGATGCACAACATACTCTGCTACTATCCTGCAGACACAAACAACTCCTAAACACCTTCTAGGATCACATATGGTTAGCAACAAACATTCCTATACACCATAGGAATTCACACACAAATTGCATCAGCATATTACTAACAGCACAAGGCAGCTGTTATCACACCAATCCTCAGCAGCACCTGCAAGCATGATTATACCATGTGGACCTGTTCTTCCACCTGCTATTATTATCACTCTATCTTTCTCTCCCCCTTTTTAGCCACAAATTAAGATCTAACTAAGGACTTAGCACATATCAAAAATTGTAGCATTATAATAGTTAGGGGAAAATTATACAAACTGCTCAAAGAGAGCATCACAAATACAGATTGTCAAACAGTTCCTACAGAAGTCTAACCAAACCTAATCAACACAAAATAACATTAGCACCCCTTCCTACACTAACTCAGTGGTCACAACACACATCAATCATCTTCCTCAGAAGAGCTGGAATCACTGTCATCTGAATCTGACAGTGAAATATCCTTATTGATGTCATCAGGATCGTCCTCTGGCATCTTAGAATTGTGAGGTGGATCCCTGCAAGCCAGGGGAATGGTGATACCTCGAATTGGTAGCCCTCTTTTGAGTATATCATCGATAATTTTCCTATTTGATTTCTCCACGTAAGTCGTGCCTTCCCTATTGCTGATGCGCCTAAGTTCTTCAGCAGTGAGAGGAGGATACTTGCGCTTGGGTGGTTCAGCAGTAGGAGGGGCATCTTTTGAGGATTTGGGAGTGGTCTTGGAGGAGGAGGCATTATGATAAGATGACATCTTGGTGCAGATTGAGAATTCTGTAGAGAGGAGGAGGCAAAAAAACAAGTATATGCAGAGATGTAGCACGTTTGCATGGAGAGGAGAGCTTTTGTGGTCAAGGTCGTGGACTGCATTGAATTTTTAAAACTCTCACGTGCCATTAATTGCTATGAGTCTTCATTTATGCAGATACCCAATTTGCCTCTTAAATTCTCAAACTGAGCAGCATCAAGGGCCTTAGTAACAATGTCAGCCAGCTATACTTCTGTGGGCACATGTTCCAAGGAGACCACTTTATCTTCCACTAGGTCTCTTATGTAGTGATGTCTTATGTCAATGTGCTTAGTTCTGCTATGCTGAATTGGGTTCTTGGAGATATTGATAGCACTAAGATTGTCACAATAAAGTGTCATGACATCCTGCGTGACATTGTATTCTGTCAACATTTGCTTCATCCAGACCAGCTGAGAGCAACTACTGCCAGTTGCTATGTATTCAGCTTCTGCAGTGGAGAATGAAACACAATTTTTCTTTTCTCTAAACCATGATATGAGATTATTCCCCAAGAAGAAGCATCCACCAGAGGTGCTTTTTCTATCATCAGCACTTCCAGCCCAATCTGCATCACAGTATCTAGACAATGTAGGATCACACCCATGTGTGTACAGTATACCATAGTCATTGGTTCCATTCACATACTTGAGAATCCTTTTGATTTCATTTATGTGACTTACCTTAGGGTTTGCTTGATATCTGGCACATACACCAACTGCAAATGCAATATCAGGTCTGCTGGTTGTTAGATACAACAAGCTTCCAATCATGCTTCTGTACAGGCTTTGATCCACACTAGTACCACTTTCATCTTTTGACAACTTTAGATGAGTAGGTGTAGGTGTTCTTTTGTGACCAGCCTTATCCAATCCAAATTTTTTGACTATGCTTTTGGTATACTTACTTTGGGAGAGAAATATAGATTCCTCCATTTTCTTGACTTGCAGCCCAAGAAAGTAAGTTAGTTCTCCATATAAACTCATCTCAAACTCAGATTGCATCTGATAGATAAATTGTTTAACCAATTTCTCAGACATTCCACCAAATACTATGTCATCCACATATATTTGTGCAATCATAAGTTTTCCATCCTCATTTTTCACAAAGAGAGTCTTGTCTATTCCTCCTTTCCTGTATCCATGGGTAATAAGAAACTTAGTCAATCTTTCATACCAAGCCCTAGAAGCATGCTTCAATCCATAGAGTACCTTTCTTAACTTGTATACATGTTCTATCAAGTTAGGATCCTCAAATCCCTTGGGTTGTGCCACATATACTTCCTCATTTAGATATCCATTCAGAAATGCACTTTTCACATCCATTTGGAACAGTTTGAATTTTAGGATGCAGGCAATTCCTAGCAGTAGCCTGATGGACTCAAGTCTTGCAACTGGTGCAAAGGTTTCATCAAAATCAATTCCTTCTACTTGAGTGTACCCCTATGCCACTAGTCTAGCCTTGTTTCTGACTACAATACCTTGTTCATCTGATTTGTTCTTGTAAATCCATTTGGTGCCAATGATGTTTGTTCCTTCAGGTCTTGGCACCAGTTCCCATACCTCATGTCTTTTAAACTGTTCCAATTCATCTTGCATGGCCTTGATCTAGTATTCATCAGCTAAGGCTTCCTTCACATTTTTGGGTTCAATCTTAGACACAAAACATGAATTTGAGACTACTTCTCTAGCTCTGGTCCTTACCCCACTGTTGAGGTCTCCAATGATAAGATCTTTGAGATGATCTTTCCGGATTCTGATAGAAGGTTCTCTGATAGTGGTTTCTGGTTCAGAACTTGGAGTTACAACTTGAGTATCTTCAATAATCACTATACCATCAGCTGATGTCTCAAGCAGTGTTCCAACATCCTCTATGACATTGATTTCTTCATACTGATCATCAATGATAACATTAATGGATTCCATCAAGACTTTTGTTCTGGAGTTGTACACTCTATAAGCTCTGTTGTTGGTAGAGTATCTCAGAAAGATGCCTTCATCACTCTTGGGATCCATTTTCCTCCTTTGTTCATGATCTGTCAAGATGTAGCACTTGCTCCCAAACACATGAAAGTACTTCACAGTTGGTTTCCTTCCTTTCCACATCTCATACAAGGTAGTTGATGTTCCTTTTCTCAAGGTCACTCTATTGTGAACATAGCAAGTTATGTTCATAGCCTCTGCCCAAAAATGCATAGGTAACTTCTTTGCATGTAGCATGGCTCTGGAAGACTCTTGGATAGTCCTGTTTTTCACTACTCCATTTTGCTGAGGAGTAATAGGAGAGGAAAACTCATGGCTGATCCCTTTAGATGAGCATAACTCAGCAAACATGGAGTTTTCAAACTCCTTGCCATGATCACTTCTGATCCTAACTACACCGCATTCCTTTTCTCTTTGAAGTATGATGCAGAGCTCCTTAAAGACTTCAAAAACATCTGATTTTTCTCTGATGAAGCTTATTCAGGTGTATCTAGAGTAGTCATCCACAACTACATAGGCATACTTTTTTACCACCAAGATTTTCTACTTGCATTGGTCCCGTCAAGTCCATGTGTAGTAGTTCCAGAACTCTAGAGGTAATCATGTGACTAACCCTTGGATGAGATGTCTTGGTTTGCTTGTCTACTTGACAGTCACCATATATCTTCCATTCATCAATAGTCAGGTTTGGAATTCCTCTTACAGCCTCCTTGGAGATGACCTTCTTCATTCCTCTTAGATGAAGGTGCCCAAGTTTTTGATGCCACAACTTTACCTCCTTTGCTTCTCTGGCCATAAAGCATGTGGTGGATCTACTTGAGTCCTTAGGCTCCCATAAGTAACAATTGTCTTTAGATCTAGACCCCTTCATTACTTCTTCATTATCACCATTTGTGACCACACATTCTTCTTCAGTGAATTTCACAACCAGTCCTTGATCACAGAGCTGACTAATGCTTATCAAGTTGGCAGTCAGTCGTTTCACTAGCAATACATTATCCAGGTTAGGTACTCCAGGGCAATCCAGTTTCCCAACCCCTTTGATCTCTCCTTTTGCTCCATCACCAAAAGTCACATAACTAGTGGGATGAGGTTTAATGTCCACCAGCAGATTCTTTATGCCAGTCATGTGTTTAGAACATCCACTATCAAAGTACCAGTCTTCTTTAGATGACAGTCTTAGAGAGGTGTGAGCTATCAGACTAGTCTCCTTTGCCACCCATTGTTGCTTCTTGGCAGGAGCCCTTTGATGAGTGTGACTAGGATATCCATGCAATTTGAAGCAAAAAGGTTTTAGGTGACCAAATTTTTCACAGTAATGACACCTCCACCTTTGGAACTTTCCTCGTGTCTGCTTCATGTTCTTGTTCCTCTGATGTTGTGACATTGGTCGTGACTTCTAGTTTGATCTCTGATTTTCAAACTCTGGTCTCTTGACCCTCAAGATGGGTTTTTGTTCACCAATAAACCCCATTCTAGACATGTCTCCTGCTATCTGACTACTATGTAGAATTTTTTCAAGAGTGTCAGTCCCATGATTTAGCATCCTAATTGATCTTGTCATCTGCTCAAGTTTAAAGTTCAACAGGCTGACCTCACTGTTGAGTGAATCTATTGTTGCAAGATGTACCTTCTTCTTAGCCTCCAGCTTCTTAATGATCCCTTTCTGATTTTCTCCTTGTTTGCATACCTCTGCACTTCTAAAACACAGTTGTTTGTATGAAGTTGCAAGCTCATCAAAAGTCAGTTCATCCTCACTTGAGTCATCTTCATATGAGCTTACACTGTTTAGAATAGTGACATGCCTGGTATACTCCTTTTCTGATCCAATTTCAGAGTCTTCATCAGACCAGGTGACAGTTAGGCCTTTTCCCTTCTTTTTGAGGTATGTGGGACATTCCTTTCTAATGTGTCCATATCCCTCACACTCATGGCATTGAACTCCTTTTCCTTGGTTAGAATTCTCATTAGAATTACTCTTTTTGCTGTTGTCAGAAGAGGTGTTCTTGGCATAGGGCTTTGACTTATGATCTATCCTTTTGATCAGTTTATTGAATTGTCTTCCAAGCAAGGTTGTTGCTTCTAACAAATTCTCCTCTTTTCACCACCCTCTACTTCTGAATCCTCAGCAGTGTTTGAGGCAATAGCTATGCTTTTGCTATTTTTCTCTACTGGTTGATCACACATGCCCATCTCAAATGTTTGAAGAGAACCTATGAGTTCATCCACTTTAATGCTGCATATGTCTTGGGCTTCTTCAATGGCTGTGACCTTCATGTCAAACCTCTTAGGTAAGGACCTGAGAATCTTCCTTACAAGCTTCTCTTCAGCCATCTTTTCTCCCAAGGCTCCAGAGGTGTTTGCAAGTTCAAGAACATTCATGGAAAACTCATGAATGGTCTCATCTTCCTTCATTCTCAGACCTTCAAATTTGGTGGTCAGCATTTTAAGTCTTGACATTTTGACCTTGGAAGTTCCCTCATGAGTAGTTCTGAGAGTGTCCCAAACATCCTTTGCTAGTTCACAATGGTGTACCAGTCTGAAGATGTTTTTGTCTATACCATTGAAGAGTGCATTCAATGCTTTAGAGTTCACAAGAGCTAAGGCCTCTTGCTCTTTGTTCCATTCCTCTTCAGGAATTAACACATCTACTCCATCCTTGTTAGTCTTCACAGGATGTTTCCAGCCAGAGTGTGCAGCTCTCCAAGCCTTGCTGTCTAAGGAAAATAGCAAAGGGAGAAAACAACACCAATTCGTTGACCCAATTAGCCCGTCGTCCTTGCTCGGGGTACGTGTGCCCTCAATTTTAAAAATAGAATTGAGACATGTATATAAACCCTGTTGCAAATTGTTTGTACAAGAAGAGCAGTAGAAATCAAACACTCAATCCTAATCGTTGATGTTGAACATATGCCTTATCTTCCCTTGATTCAAGATGAACCAAGTCCTTCGAATGTGATCAGTAAACCTCTGATTGCGGCAACACCTTTGAACCACCCAACAGTCATCAAATCTTTGGCCCAAATGATTTCAAACACCCACAATTCAAACCCAAATCTTCCTTACACAATCCTCCGGTTAACGCTACTAAATTAACAGAACCACCTGTTCTTCAATTACCTTCACTCGGCTGAATCTGTGAAGGATCGATTTATGTAGAACCCCCAAATCCAAGTTTCTTGGAGGAAAAAACCATAAGAGTTTTATTCAAGAATAACCCACTGATCACTCAACCCAAACCCAATACAACAATCCTATGTTTAGACGTTATAACCTAAATGATGTTGAATGTACAACAAAAATGGTTTTGTGTATTTGTTGAGAAAATGCAAGAAAGAGGATGAAGACGATGAGAGGAAAATCAGTGTCTATTTTCACTTTTCTTGTTATACATGAAAGAATGAGTCAAAACAATAGATATGTGAAACTTGGACCAAATAACCAACATAACAGACATTTTGAAAGACAATCATAACAGAAAAATAGAGTGAAACGAGCGAATGGTCGAACTAAAGAAAAGGGGGGTCGACCTGAGCTCTCCTACTTTCAAAATTATGCATAACTTGTCTCTTTGCATCGACCGGAACAGGTCCATGCGTCGACGCAAAACAACCCAGTTTTGAAAAATGGAAATGCTTACAATATGAGTCGACCGGAGGGTCGACATGAGCTCTCCTGGGAGAAAATCATAAATATTCACTCTAATGCATATTTTTGACTCGAAGGTTCAGAACTTGCAAAAATGCTATTTTGACATGTCTTTCTATTTCTAAGCACTTCTAATGCATATCTAAGTCTACCAACATGATCAAACTCACATAAAACACATATAATGCTTTTCTATATGAATGAACACATGTTCTTGATAAATGCGTAACACGAGAGAAAAACGGATGCATATTCGACTCAATGATACCGTCCAAAGTACACATTACTAACTAGATATGTTTTGACATCATTAAAATAAGTATTGAGGCAACTTGCCCTCACACGTTATGGATGGTGCCGGCGAAGGAATGGCGTGTTTCAAGATGTTGATGAGAAGACATATATGATGCAGATGATAGCTTATGAACATCTTACATGGTGGAAGTCATTGAAGGAGAATAGTTTATGATGAGTATGGAGGAGAGATGTAAAAGTTGCGATTGTTACAATGGTGTCGATCACGGTTAACAGAGGTTGGTGGAAGTATGAAGTAATGATGGTTTGTGAGGGAGAAAGGAGATGATTAATGTGATGATTGTGAGTATTATGTCATGTGTGGTTTATAAACAAGAAGAAGAAGTTAAGAGGTTTTGGTTCATATAAGGGTGGTGAAATGAGTAGCATAAGTTTCCATGAAGGTCATGACTATTATGTTGATTTCGTTCTGAAGTGAGGTGAGTGATATGATGAGATTGAAGAGATGGTTGTGTCACTGGAGTTGAGCAAAACATTGTCAGAGATGAGTTGATGTCTTATGTGGCGGCTGAGTGAAACACGACGGTGGAAGGAGTGGTGTTGGATGGATGATTTTTATGGAGGTTGTTTGTGTGAGGAGTTTGAAATGGTCAAAGGTGGAGCTAAAGGTTTTGGTTTTTTTATCTTCAGTATGCAGGCCGCATGGTGAGTAGTGAGATGATGAAGATTATGATATGAGGGTCGTGAAAGTGATGTGGTACAGTGGAGGTTTTTATATGGATCAAATTGCGTGAATTTTTTTTACATGAGCAGTATGTGTGTTGTTAAGGATGAAATGACGGCAGGCGGAGGGAGTGAAAGCACAGGTGCAAGGAGTTGATATGTGAGTTTGGTGAGGTTTAAGGTTACTGTAAGTGGAGGAAGTATGTGGAGAGGATGGTATGTTGTTTGATGAATTTTAGAAGGAGTTTTAAAGTTGGTGAAGATGGTGAAAAAAGGGAGAAGCTGAACAATGTGGGTAGATGAGTGAGACAAAAGGTGAAGGAAAAAAAGGGAGAGTGACCGTGAGTTTGGTGGTGGTAAGTGTTTATATGGTGGAATGGAGTGAAGCGAGGATGATAGTTTTAAGTGTCTTTGTTTTCTTGTAACATATAAAAGAATGGTGATGGTTATGTTGAAAGGAGAAGCTCATGTGAGAGGCCACAGTGTGTATTATGCAAGTGGTTTTATGGAAAAGAATTGGTGATGAATAATGGCAGAATGGAGAGCTTTGTTTTTTTAAGGAGAAGAGTATTATGAGGCTTACATGGAGGTTGTATGTGATGTTTTGCTTGAAAGGTCATTGTGAGGTGGGGTCCATGTGCAGTACTATGAGACAGTTTTGTTTGGATGTGAGTTTTGTGTGAGTTCAAGGGAAGAAGATAGGGGGGCCACATATGAAAAGGTGCCTTTTATTATTGTTTTTTTTAACTGAAAAATGAGAAAAAGTTAAAGAAAATAGGTGGTACGATGTCTAATATAATGCAGCCTAGTGTGACAGTATGTTTTCACAAATGAAGTAAAAAAAACCAAAATGCTTTTCCAAAACTTGTTTATTAAGTTTTATTAAAAAATAGTTAAAAACAAAATTAAAGTATTAAAAAAACAGAAATAATAAATAAAACTAAAATAGAATATTAAAATAAATTAAATTAAAAAATGATTAATTGAAAATATTATTTAACTAAAATTAAAAAAAAATTGATTTAAAACAATAAATCGAATTGGTATCGATGTGCTCGAAAAAATAAAACGAATACACCAAAATGATCAGCGTGAATTATACGTATTGGAAAAATACAGCGTTTGGTCAAATCTCAAAATAAATTGTACCCGATTAAATGGCTCAAATTGATCAAAATGCGACCGAATAAGTGGTCGAAAAATTAAAGCGAGTATGCCAAGTTAAACTACATGAAATGTAGATTAATACCACTAACGTTTGCAGGCTCAATTTTGAAATTTTCCGTCCATTAATTTTATGCACAGTTGACTTTTAGTTTAAACCGATTCAGCTCTTATTCCAACAAATTTATTCCATCTAATAAATTGGGTATTATGCAAGATGTAAGAGGCGATAAACTATACAGAAGATACAAAAATACGTGGGATCTTAGAGTAAAAAATTAGGGTAATGAGATACAAGCAAGGAAGCCTCAAGCCAAGATATTTAAGCCACGTAAGTCTCTTACTACCTGATTGAGCTATGAAAGTCTTAATCAAGTGGATTAATTGAGAAGAAGTCTTGTATAATTGGGATACAAGCAAAGAAGTCTCGAGCCAAGATGCTTGAGTCACGTAAGTTTTTTGTTATGTGCTTGAGTAGTGAAAGTCTTAATCAAGTAGATTAATTGAGTAGGAAAGTCTTGAGCCAGTGTGGCTTGAGTAGGATAACACGGTTCATAAAAGTTAGAGCAGTAATTCTTGACATGTGGGGTGCAAGCAGAGGCTCGTTTCATGGAACTTGGAGCAAAAGTCTTGAGCCTGGGAGGCTTGAGCAGGAATGCTTAGTACATGGAATTGGAGCAGTAAGTCTTGACCTATGAGGTTCAAGAAGAGAAGCTCTTTTCATGGAACTTGGAGTAGATGTCTTAGGATGAGACCCTGAGCAAGGAAGTCTTGGGTTCGTGGAACCTGAGCAGGAAGTCTTGAGTGAAGATCTTGAGCAGAAGTCTTGGACCTTGGGTCTGAGCAAGTGTAAAAGTCTTAGACAGAATGCATAAGCAATTGTAATCTTGATTTAATTATAGTGACAATTTCTTGTAAAGCAAGTGGACTGGACTACTCTCAGTTAAGGGAGGAACCAGTATAAATCCTTGTGTCTTCTACTATTATTTATTTGCTTCTGTTAACATTCTACTGCTAAGAATTAACCAGAATCTGAATACCAGTTTAGATTATGAACTCTGATCAGATGAAAATTAAGAAAATGGAAAACACAATTCAACCCACCCTTCTTGTAGTTTTCTCACCTTCATAGCTTTGCAACCTAAAACATGTTTTCATGGTATGACCTAACATTGAAAGGTGTTTGTCATTATTAGATCCAAGATAATCATTTATTGAGTATTAAGCCTAGACATAGGTATAAGCTCAATATCTGCATGAATTATAGTAGGATCGGCATGGAGTCTTACTACTTTACAAATGTTAGTACTTAATTACATGTGTTGCCAGTAGTCTGATATATTGTCTATTAGGTAACACAATGATCTCACAGTGTGAAAATCGAAAGGTGATTCAAATGAGGATAAAAGGTTGTATTATTATAAGTTGAGTAAAGGAACCTATGATTAACCTATGGGTGTGCATGGTAGATACATAATGGTGAAATCTACCCCCATTAAGAATTGTTAATGTTAACACTGAAATCTCCAACTTTATTTTTTATCATTTATTTTGTTTTATTTACTTTTCCGCATCACAACAAACATAAAACCCTTTCCTACTTAGAATAAAAAAACTGTTAACCTATCATTAAAACCACCAGTCTATGTAGATATGATAATTGTAAAACTTACATTTGCTAGTAACTATTAAGAGGTAAATTGTGCATACTTTTGTTGGTATTTTGTGGCCCTTTCCAATTATTTCCTTGGTATTTTAGTAGTAAATTTATACATTTTGAGTAAATATGCAAGTTTTCGATTTTATTGTAAATATTGTGAATTATGATCATTTTGATGCTTTTTGACAGATCTTCTTGCTAATATATAATGCTTGGAACCTATAGGGAAAAAAAGAAGGCCTAGAAGATAATTTTCATTGCGATTATGTCGGTAAATTGCGCTTAATGTGCTTTTCAACGTGAGTTTAATGTTGTTTCACGGTTGAGTCAGTAGCGAAGGGGCTTCAACCGCGCTTAGCGCACTCTTACCGCGCTTTGCACGCTTTCTGAGAATATGCCTCTGTTTTGCTGACCACGCTTAGCACGATCCTAATTATGCTTAGCACGGTGCCACCTACAACTATTTTTTGCACTTTCTATAAGTAGCCACCTTAGTAGATATTTTGTAATAACTTTACATTTTCAGAAATTTTGAGATTAGAAAGGGTTTATAGGTCAAAAAAGCTTTAAAACTCAAGAAGAAGTGAGAATCAAATCTTTGGAGCATCAATCTTTGATTCTTCGACTTTGATGCTAGCAAAGCTTTCCTTTTTACTTGTTGATCAATCTATCATGGTGATGGCTAGCTAAACACTTTTGTGTCAAGATTAGATGCATGTGGTTAACCTTACTATTATGTTTTTTTTATCTTTTGTATGTGAACAAGGTTGATGATTAATAGATGATGAATATTTTTCCTTTTAATGTTGTATTTATGAATTGAATCACTCTAGACATAGATTTTTTAACTCTTGGTCTAATTTCTTCATCTATTAACAAACAAACTCTAGACATAGATTTGGAAGTTAATATTTTCTTTGTATCGATATTTATGTTTATTGTTTCGATTGTTATTTCGAGAAATCATCTAGCGATTAAAATAATAATACCCACGAAGCCGTTTTAGAGATAATAATACCCACTAAGTTCACATGCTTGATTAATCGGTTATGTATTAAAAGGGTTAGTGAAATCTAATCTTGACATGTTTTTCTTAAAACAAAACGTATTTCTCTAGTTTACATCTTTGATACAAAACTTATGTTACAAAACAAGAACTCTTTAAAAACCCCTCATTTTCCTTAAAACTCTAAGTTGTTGAATGACAAGCATCGAGATATCAAAACAATCCCTGCGGATACGATAAAACAACCCACCTAAAATACTTTTCAACACTAACGCAACATAAAGTGACTCAAAAAATAAGAAGATGGAGGGGGAATTTTCACTACTACAAAAAACACATTTTACCTCGGGCGCAGAAGAGATTTTATCTCGTTTACAAAAGCAAGGTAACAAGGGGTGACATGAAAACTTGCCACTTTACCCCTTAATTTTTTATTAACACAGGGGATAGTTTAAATGTTCATTGGTTCGATCCCCAATAACATCATTTTTGTATTTTCAAAGCTAGCACTACACACATCTCATTTTTGTCCAAAACTAATGGGAAATTACATTGTTTACAAATATACATTTTTTATGTTAAAATAAAAAGTTTCTTATGTTATATATCTTTGGTTTCAATCTACAAGTACAATTTTTTAACAAATCTAATTCATCATTGTCATTGTTATTCTTGGATAAAACTAAATCTAGATTTTGTTGCATACCCATTTCTTTTCAAAGTTGAATGGTTATGAACTCATCCAATTTCTTATATAACATAAAAAAAACTTAGATATATAACATTTAAACCTTGGAACAAAAACTTAAATATTAATATAAGAACACCAAGCTTAGAACAAAATTTTTTCTACACTTGTAATCCATCCCAGAGATCTTACAAGCTTCTTTAAATTTCAATGTTTTCATGGAAAATGCTTTCATTATCAACGTTTGAGTTTCACAAGATAGTTTCTAAGAAATATAATGGCGGTGTTTTTGTTCTTATTGGATGTATAAGGTTTCTTGTGGATTGATGTGTTTGAAATATCTTGAGCATTGATACTATATGAATGTAGATTATTGATTCTCTTTAGGTTAACTGAGTAACTATACCCCCTCAGTTCTTTCACAACATAAAATAGAGAACCTTGAAGATTTTTTCTGTCTTGCAATCCATCCAAAAGCAATGGTGTACGAGTTTGGAGCGGCTATAGATGAGTTAGGTTTAGAGTAACACTTAATGAGCAAATGTTTTTATAGTAAAATCTGATTATCTAACCCCTCATTTATTAAAGTAACTGAAGGAATAGATAATTTCATTTAGAAATAAAAAATGAAATAAAGATACACCACTTTTAAAGAAATAAAAATATAAAATGCATTTGCTGGAAATCGAAGCATGTCACGAATTTGTATCTCCTCAATTATATTCAATAACCAAGGGGATAAATGGTAGTTATAAAAAAAAACATGGCACGCCCTGGAATTATACCTCAATTTTTGTTGGATGAGGTGAATGTTTTGTCATGAAATATATTATTTGTAGTAGTGTGTGTTCAAAATTTGAAAATAATATAGAAAAAATATTGATATTGAAAATGTTAACACTAGTATAAAGAAACAAAGGAATAATTGCAGACGAATGGAGATAAGAGAGAGACATAGTGAAAAAAGAATAAATACTCAACGTAAAGGAGATAATGGATAAAAAGATTGTACCTGAGAGTTATCATGGTTCGATCTAAACCACTTGGTCTACTTAAGTTCCAAAAAGTTTCCCCTTAAAATTTCTTCAAAAATCAACTTTAAGAATTTACAGAATTAACCCAAACAAACCTTCTAACAACAACCAGAGCTCTTACACATGCTTAGATTAAGAACCATCACCATAACTTTTAGGTTTAGCTTGAATCCTTCAAATCTTTTACAAAGATATTGTACAAGAGTATCACACCCTTGAATATTTTTTTAGCACATCACGAGTATAACACAACTCTCAAAAACAACTTTTCACTTTTTTTACACTAAGGTAACTTGCCACAAGATAATTGGAAAATTGTGACTGTTCACTTTGGCAGGTTACTGCGGTTATAACCGTTGTAGTTTTCATGTTACGACGGTTGCGTCTTCGTCCCAGAAACGTGCGTCGCAAGGTTGTATTGCGACGGTTGTCAAAACTGTCACACCAACCTTCATTCTCTTTCACGATTGTTATGGAAATTACGTAACTTGAATATTGCGATGGTTACCAACCGTTGTGCAATTTCGTTTTGATTTTTGTTTTCATTGTTGATTGCGGAGATTTTAAACTATCGTAAGTGTCTCATCCTGATGGTTCAATCGTCGTAATTTTGATTTAAAAATTTTAAATATAACTTATTTGGTAACGGTTTTTTTGCACCCCAAAATTTGCCCAACCTTTCTTTACCTAGCTCATGTTTCATTTCATTCAGATTAGCATTATCATTTGCATTGCATTGACATGTATGCAGGAGATCAAGAGGTATGATTACCAATTAAGAGCTATACAAGACTATGAAGCTAGCTAAGAAGATTATTCAAGTGCTCAGGGGTTGATATCCTCATCAGAAAGGTCTAAGATCCTCAGAGAGAGTGGTTGAAACCAAGTGTATAGGTCTCCTAACTTGAAAGTTATGGGAAGGCCATCAGATGATTCTGAAGCCATAGAGTTGGGCTTGAGGTCTTAAGAGAGCTCATGAGAAGTGTTGAAGTTCATTTTGAAGCCTAGACAGGTCATTATGTGGAGATTAAGAAGCCTTAGCCATGATTGGTGCAGCTAGGGTTTGACTGGGTCAACCCTAAGTCAACTAAGGATTTGAAGAAGGTTGAGACCCAATTCAAGAGCCATGTGATCATGGATTGATACATTGATATGTTCTAGGGATTATTCCAAGGCTAACTCATCATGATTGAAGAGTTTGAGAAGTTTCAGGCTAGGGTTTCTAAGACTTGATAGTGTAAAATCCCCTAGCTTGACTCCTGACTTCAAGACTATTTAACTCACGATAGGATGTTCATCTCATCTTGACCCCAACTGATTGTTGTAGGGCATGGTCTTAGCTTTAATTTGAGTACTATAAGTCCTTGATAGGGTTTATAGAACTCAAGTTATGAGCCAGACAAGTTACAGGTCACCTGAGACATATGAATTTGGAGCTTGAAAGTTACCCAACTTGCATGACACTTTTTCCCTAGAAGGATGATTCCTATGAACTTTTGGTCAACATTAATGTTGTTCCTTATTTTCTTAGCTTTCTAAAGAGTACTGGAAGTCCATGATTGGATTTGTAGAACTCAAGTTATGGCTTTGACAAGTCAAGGGTATTTTGGGTATTTGGACATTACAGGTCATTTTGAATTATAGGTCAATTTCACTATCTTGCAAGCTTCAAATGGAGTTTTGTTCAACATGAAAGTTGCTCAAAATGATGTTTTTATCTTAGCCAAGTATCAAGAGTCCATAGATATGAATTTGAACAAGCATTGGTTGAAGAAATTTCACAAAAAGACCATTTTAATGAATTAAAATGGAGAAATTCAAAACAATTGATAAGTGAATGATTTCAAGCCAAATTTGTGCTCATTTTGATTGGAAAATAAGTTCTAAACACTTTTGCATCATTACATTTTTGAGTTGAGGTTTATAACATGGTCATTTGGAGGATTACTTCATGATGAAGCTACCAATCAAACACACACCTTTGGTTGAAATCAAAGGAGAAAAATCACTCTAATACATTCCATAACCCTTAAGCAAGTGGACTAAAGTGGATTGAGAGTGATAACAAGCCAAAATCGTGCACACCATAAGTGGATTTTTGGAAGAAAATTGAAACTTAGAAATCACAAATTGGGCTTTGATTGGGCCTCCAAAGGTGTTAAACATATTATAAATTGAGTTTAGATCATTCCCAGAAGCTTCTAGTGGCAAATTCTGTTGAGAATCAGTTGGAGCAAGTGTGTGAAGAAGCTTGAAACTTGGTTTTCGAATTTTGAGATTGAGAGAGTTTCAGAAGGAATTGGACTTCAAGAATTGTTCATCATCATCCATTGAAGGGATCTGCACCTTTTGGAAGCACGTGGAGCTCTAGAAGTCATCAGATTCGAAGCTTTGTGTCAGGTTCTTCATCTCAAATTTCCTCTTAGATTATGTGCATTTAAGGCTCTAGATAGATGTGGTTAAGTCATAATTGAACTCTAGATGGATTCTGTATAAGTTTTAGGGTGAATCGTGAGAGTTTGTGTTAGGGAGCTTCAAGTTGTTGTTCAGATACCTCACTTAATAGTGGTTAAAAACGAAAACGAAGAGTGGATTAGGAACCTAGGAAGCAAGACGAGAAAAACGATGTAAAAAACTGAGAGTTTCATTGAGTTTTGATTGGTGGCACTGTTCATTCATGCCGAAGAAGACGATCAAATCTTCTCCGGCCGCCGCGAGCCCCACCGCTCTGCAACTCCCTCCGTTTGAGTTTAAAAATGCCATACCTTACTTGGACCGTTGGATCACTCGTATACTTGGACTTGGTACATCAATCGTCTGGCCAGCAGGCGTACGCGTGTCCCTTTAACGTGGCCAATTTCCAGCTTTTATGAAATGCTGAGTTTCATGAGGAAACTCAGCTGGGCTTGTACGTGTAATGCTGTTCACACCCCCATTCGCAGGCCCATCCTGAATAACACGTGAAGTTGTTGCTTAATGAACCCCCCTGGCACTGTTTCATTTCATTAACACATAAGAGCTGAGTTTGGACTTCGTTGGGCCTTGGTTCCAGCGCTATCTACACCCCCTCATGCATTGGCCCAGTCAAGTAACACGTGAAAGCCTTACTCTATACACCCCCTGGTCTGTTTCTTTTAGAAGATAATGAGTTGAATTGATGTTCAGTTGGGCCCATTCCCTAGCGCTATCTGCACCCCTGCGCAGGGCCCATTAACCAAATAACTCATAGAATCCCATTGGTTGCACCTCCCCTCCATTTATTTTCTTTTTTTCTTTTTCTTTATTTTTTTGTTTTAATGCTTGTTTGTTTTTAATTCAAGAAAATAGCATTTTAATGCATAAAATCATGAAAAAATTTGTGGATATAGTTTGGAATGTCTAGAATATTTCTATGTTTTTTATTTTAATTTTCCATTTCTTTTGCAATTAATTTCATATTTTCTATTGTAGTATGTTTTTAATAACGGGATAATTGCATGTTGAGTTTGTTGATTTTATTTCTCCTTCATAGTATGGAATTAAGAGTTAAAATTTTGTGTGCTGGTTCTATACATGTTGATGATGTTATGTGATTTTTGTTATGATTTTTAGATGCTTCTAAATAGGATTTTAGGGTAGTTGTTTAGGAGTGTTCATGAATGGATCCCTTTAGTGTACCCTTGAGGTTATAGATTTAGTTTGAACCTTTTGATTTAGGTTTAGTCCCTGATTTTTGGACCATAGCATGTTGATACATGTAGGGTGATGTTGTATTTTCCTTGGAATTTTTAGGAATGATTTTCTATTAAGTTCCCATTTTACAAATTGGCCTTAGTTTAGGTGATCCTAACTAGGTTAAGTGCATAGACTAGGCTTGTAAATGACCTCTAGATGATTCTAGGTCCCATTTCCTCTCTTGATAGATTGGTATTTAGATAGTTACCTCCTTTAGAACCCTTGAATCTTTAGGATAGATGTCCTTAGAAGGTATCATTTGTGGTTTCTTTAGAAGCTTAAATAGGTGGAGGATTCTTCCTATAGGGGTAGTTTCCTCTTCAATTTTTCCTTGCTTGATTGGAATCCCCCTTGTGAGCATGTTTCCTCCTGTGGAGGAATACATTGCACTATCATAAAGGGGTTGAGTTCATGAAAGCTCCCTCTAAGAAAGTGGAGTTGGTTGAGTGTCTGTGGTAAGTTCCTGTGGAACTTACCTTGCTTCTCATCTCCATTCTCCTAATATTTTCTTATTCATTTTCTTCTTAGGAATCTTCCTGAGGTAGCATAGTCTCTTCTGTGGGGGAAATGTTGCACATCTCTTGAAGGAGCCAAACCCCTAGGATTTCCCCAAAATCTTTTAGTTGGTTGAGTGCCTGGGATAAGTTCCTGTGGACCTTACCCTGGCCTCCCAACACCCAATTTCTTTCCTTAGGTTAGAAGCCTTGTATGATTACTTGTGGAATGAATCCATTATTTGTCATAAGTCCTTTTCCTCATTCATTGATTGAGTGGTGTGTTGCATTAGGATAGTGCATGTTTAGGATAGTTTAAGCTAGGAGCATGACTGCTTAGAGGTTGAGTGGGTCTCCCTCTGCTTGTTTGCATTAAGGGTTGAGGTGATCCTCCCCTTGCTTGTGTGTTGTTTTTCTTTTTCTAATTGACGTATTTGCATAATAGAGGTTGAGTGAGCTCCCTCTGCTTGTCTATTTTTGTCTGTTTTTCTTTGCTTGATTGCTAAGAGGTTGAGTGAGTCTCCCTCTGCTTGTATTACTGCATTGCATATGCATCTTTTTTGTTTATCTGTATATCTGTTTACTGTTTAGCTGATGCTTTATCTGTTTCTGTATACCATTGACATGATCCCCTAGGAATCTCACTTCCTTTGATAAGGAAGTGATGATTAGAACTTTAGGTTGAAACCTATGCATGATAACTGTAACACCCCATTCCCAAAATAAAATAAAACAATCAAATAAAACACATATAAGAGTTTCTCTCCCAAACGGGATGCCACAATACACCTCAAAATTTCCACAAATATTTTTTTCAAATAATTTAACTGAATTTTTCAATAAAATTGCAGCGGAAAAAGATATGGTCTGCCATAACACAAAATATCATATACATACATCATCCATATCCATCATCATCATATATACAATAACGGCCATTTGCCCCAAAATACATATCATCATCACCGATCAACATCAAACACCTCACAAAATATCAGATACGCCAGGGGGCACACATATAAAAAATACACAATAATACTCCCAAAAAAAACGCCCCGGTGTTACGTATCAAAGCAGTCCTACGGAGACACCACAATCCAACTAGCTAAACACCTGGATTGTCTGTACTTCCGAAGAAGCACATACCACAACAGTAACAAAGGGGTGAGAATTACGATCAAATAATAATGGCATAACAATACATGAAATAAAAGGCAGAAATCAATAATAATACTATTTCGTATACATATCATCCGGACTCACGGTCCCACCATCAACCACAATATACAATCACGCAACAAATACACTCACACAACTCTAAACATACGGTACCGACTCACAATCACGATGGACACCGGGCCATCAACCCTCCACACAGGAGCACATATCAACGATGGGCAACTGGCCATCAACCCTCCACTCAGGGAGCACACCACACCGATGGGCAACTGGCCATCAACCCTCCACTCAGGAGCACATCTCCGATGGACACCTGGCCATCACCCTCCTCAATGGGAGCACCTCATCAACATCGATGGACACATGGCCATCACCCTCCTCACCGGGAGCACAACACATTAACGATGGACAACTGGCCATCACCCTCCTCACAGGGAGCACACCAACAATACCGATGATCACTGGGCCATCACCCTCCACTACGGGAGCACAACAATTAATGTCGATGGACAACTGGCCATCATCCTCCTCTACGGGAGCACACAACGATATTCACACGCATCAACATCTAGCACACCAAGTACACACCGATCCTATTGATCCACCCCTCACACGACATATATATACATGATGCACAACGCGTACCGATCCCACGGATCCATTCACATCACAAAAAACATACATAACAAGCACACATAGTGCGTCGATCCCACGGATCCGCTCGCCACACAACTTATCACATGCAATGCACACAAGGCATGTCGGTCCTACTGACCCAATACATCACATAACAGCTTACAAATGCAACGCATAATAAGTGTACCGATCCTCACGGATCCACTCACCACAACACACCAACTCAACACACTCAAGGCACAACGATCATGCTGATCCTCATATCTCACACGCAGCACACACACGGTGCACACATCTCACATACACATTCACACTGGTTCATACATAACGCATAACCTACCGATTATGCCACTTGCAATAAACGCCGGCCAAACAGCCCTACAACCTCCAACATACGCTCGCCTCAACTCTCCAGCAAGCCTCTCATCGCACATGACCAACGAGGGTCCAAGTCCACAGGGGAACAACACAAAATCAGCAGCAAAAACACAAACTGTTGTCGGGCTCGCTGGCGTATTCGCCCGGCGAAGCCCCGCAGCGAACACTCGCTGCCATTCGCCTGGCGAAACCTCTGGCGAATCCAGACAGAAGCTTCTGCCAGCATTCGCTGGCTAGTTCGCCCGACGAAGCCTGGCGAAGACTCGCCCCTCATTCGCCCAGCGAATACCTGCGTACTCAGAAAAATTTTGCATGTACATAATCAAACAAGGCCCTGACAATAAAACCACTATGCCCCGGGTAGGACATAGGGTTGTACAATGATTGGAAAAAGTAAATCATTACTCTTCGCTTGTCATTTGGATGATATCCTTGACGGACCAATTGTTGAGGCTCTCTCCTGGCTTGCTTGGCTGGATCCAAGAGTCTAAGTCACAGTCGCTATCTCCGCTGTCTTCAGACACCGCGTTGACGCTTTCAAATATCACCCCGCCGCTGGTGAATTGGATCGGCCCTTTACCTCGCGACGCACTACTAGAAGAGGAGGCTTCATCTCCAGGAGAGTATCCCAACCCAAACTTGTCTTGCTTTTTAGGTATCTCCAAAATTCGCCCCCAGCCTGGGGTAGATCCGGCTTGAACAACAGCACGGGCTTCCTTGAAGGAAGAGAGAGTCATCTCTGGCTTTTCAGCGACTACATGAGCTACGTCCTTGACTTTAACAGCTTCGAACGCTTGGCATAGGGTTTCGTGGATTTCCCTATCCATCTCAACATACTTGAAGGACGACAAATAGCTCACCATTATGTCTTCCTCGCCACAAACAGTCACGATGCTACCTCCGACAGCATACTTGAGCTTTTGATACAACGTGGAGGTCACGGCACCCGCCGAATGGATCCATGGTCGGCCCAAGAGACAGCTGTAGGCAGGCATGATTTCCATAATGTAAAAGACCGCATCGAATGTTTCCGGACCTACTTGGATTGGCAACGTCACCTCCCCGAAAACATGGCGTTTGGTTCCATCTAACGCTTTCACAACCAGATCACTGGGCGTGCAGATCACTCCACGAGTATCCAACTTCATTAATGCCTTCTTCGGAAGAACATTGAGCGACGACCCTGTGTCTACCAACACGTGAGACATAATCGTTCCTCTACACTCTATCGAGATGTGCAGGGCGCTATTGTGGTTCCTCCCCTTCGGCGTCAGCTCTAGGTCAGTGAACCCTAACCCATTTCCAGCATTTACGTAAGCTACGACCTCTTCCAGCTGGTTTACCGATATTTCCTGCGGTACATATGCGGCGTTCAACACTTTTAGCAGTGCGTTGCGGTGTGCTTCAGAACACAGCAACAGATTCAGGATGGAAATCTTCGAGGGTGTCTGATGGAGATGATCCATGATCTTGTAGTCACTCTTTTTAATCAACCTCATAAATTCCTCGGCATCTTTAACGAGTAAGTCTTTTTCTACCCCGCAAGGGATCTCTTCAACGACTTTACTCTTACCTTTATCAGTTACATCAGCTCTGTCCGCTTTGTCCGCCACGACCTCAGGTGGTGCAAATACTCTTCCGCTGCGAGTGATTCCGCTAACGCCCGCTAGGTTCTCCACAGACGACCCAAACGGTTCTAGTTCCAACTTTTGTCTGTTACAGTAGACTTCAGCCTCATAATGCCATGGGACGGCGTTAGTGCTTTCGAACGGTATCGGCCCAGCTTTGGTGATGGTAATCGTGGGCGGTCTGGGTGCAGAAATAGTTATCGTCTGGCGAGGGATGGTGATGGTGGCAACCTCATCATCTTGCTTCAGCATTATCTCTCCCGATCCACATTCGTCCCTCCGGCTAAACTGTAGGATCCCTTCAGTCATCAGACTTTGGATCCCCTCTATCAACTGTTCACATCCATCAGGACTTGTCGCACAGCCCATACACAGCTCTCCGCAACCTGGAAAGAAACCTCTTTTCATCAGCTTAGCTTTAACGAAGCTAAGTAGTGTCTTCAGATCTCTGACGTCAGTCAACAAATCCAAACTCTCGTCTTCAATAATGGCGTTTACTCCACCTCCCCTATGATTCGGCATAGGGTTCTTCGTGACGTTTGGCACATTATCTGAGAAGTTGATGATCTTAGCGTCCACCATGTCCTGCACCTTATGCTTGAAGGCTTTGCAGTTTTCTATTGTGTGGCCTGGTGCCCCTGAGTGAAACTCGCAAGTCACATTCGCGTCATAACCTGGCGGAGGTGCCCCTGCCAAGGGAGCCAAGGTTCTCTTCTGGATCAACTGTAGCTGAAGCAAATTCTGTAACAGTTGCTCGTACGACATGGGCGGTGTCTCGAGGTGACGGCTCGACAGAGGTGCCCGATTCTGGTACTTTCTGTACCCCTGTTAATTCGGCTGCTGCTGCTGCTGCTGTGGCTGTTGAACTGTCGGGATAGTTATACTGGCCACTTGTTGGTGAGGGCCTTTACCCTTTCTTCGAGCGTTGGTCACGGCGCTCGTTTCTCCTTCCCGTCTTTTTCCACCATAAGGTTTCTTTCCGCCTCCTCCAGCTGAGGATGACTCACCTTGAATTTTCCCCAGTTTGATCCCATTTTCAATGTGCTCACCCGTGATAATGAGATCTGAGAAGGTTCCGGACATACCGCTGACCAATTTCTCATAATAAACCCCTGGGATGGTGGCTACGAACATCTGCACAAGCTCACGTTCAACCATCGGCGGCTGAACCCTGGCTGCCAACTCACACCATCGCTGGGCGTATTCCTTGAACCCTTCATTGTTCCTTTGCGACAGATTCTGCAGTTGGACTCGGTTCGGGGCCAAGTGACTGTTGTATTGGTAGTGGTGCACAAATGCTTCAGCAAGGTCCTTCCACGTGCGCACACTAGTAGGTTCCAGACTCATGTACCATTCGAGGGATGGTCCGGACAGACTGTCCTGAAAGAAGTTCATCAGCAACTTCTCGTCCTCGGAATGAGCGGACATTTTTCTGTAATATGATCTCAGGTGGACGCGAGGGCAAGTGGTGCCCTTGTACTTTTCAAAGTTAGGTACCTTGAACTTGGGAGGCACCTTGAAATCAGCAATCAGTCCCAACTTGGACATATCAACACCCAGGGTGTTCTGGTTCTCGATATTTCTCATCTTATCCTCGAGTGCCTTGAACCTAAGTCGTGCTTCAGCAGTCAGCTCCCCTTCAGCACCTCTCTGAGAGAACACATCGTCTTGGCGGTCTTCTAACCACGGCTGAGGCCCGAACAGATTCCCAACACCTGCATTGCCGTTGCCCAGCCCAACATTGACGTTAGCTTCAAAATTTCCATTACCGACGCCCGTCGTATTACCATTGAGTCCCATGTTAGCTATCACATTGCCGTTGGCACTGCCATTCCCCCCGGTCACAGGGACGCCATTCTGAGGAGTTTCAACTGGTGGAAGAGTTGGCACAGTCCCACCATGGAGTACGCCGTTGCTATCGACCCTTGAAATCAGAGGCTGAACCAAGGTTCTGAGCTGATCCTGGCCATTGGCGACCGCTTTCATGAGCTCCATGAAGCGATCCATTCTTTCGCGGAGTTCCTGAACATCAGTTTTCACTTGCTCCATGATTCTGGTTTGATTTGCTCTGGTCGGATAGCGGTGGATAGGTCTCTGATCAATCCTGGAACAACCTGAAAACACAAAAGGGTTAGGAAAAACGACAAAGTGCTCGTTATGCAAATGCTTCATGCAAATGCAAACGTGTGTCTGTGAGTTAGGGAGATTCCCCCCGATCCTAGTGCCTGAGTGCCAGTGCGGATAATAAGAAGTCCGAGTCCAGTCATGGAAATAACATCTCATATATACGAAGAAAGCCCATCAAGGCGGTACACAACATCAGTGAGTACAAGATGAATCAAAGGCATGACCTCAACCAACAAGCCTGGTGATGGTCAGCATACAACAACGATCAAAACAAAAGGAATACAAATAGTCAAGCACGGCCACGGGCGTGAAACTCTTCTAACAACCCCTTCGTTTCTGGATGATCAGGCCGAGTGAGCAACCCTTCGACGAGTAACTCCCTCTGCATAATGGTGTACTGAAGACCTTCGACCGAATCTTCCCATGCTCCTTCGCCGAAACAATCTTCTAACTCCCGCTTCTTGGACTCACACGTCAGTTTGTGCTCCTTCAGGTTAGCGAGAGCCCTGTTGAGCTGGCCTTCGGCGGCATATCTACGAGCGGTTTCTTCATCAAACCTCTTCTCACTAGCCTTCACCTGGACTTTCAGCTTGGAGATCTGTTGCATCAGCTTATCCTCCCGCTCTTTCCTGTTGGCCAGGGTGGCCTTCCAATGCTGGTTAAACTTGGATATTCCCTGATACGCTTCCTCCAAGTGCTGCTTCTTCGTGGCCAGCACATCGTTGACAACTTTGAAGTCTCGACCCATGCGCTCGCGCTCAGCTATCTGCTTAGTCAAATCTGTCCCTAACTAGTTCACCAGCTCGGTCTGCCTCTTGAAGGAATGAACAGCTTCGTTTCTCTCGCTTCGGAGCTGAGCCAATTCTTTCTCCAATTCTTCATTTGCCCTCTTCAATTCATCTCTCTCAGCTAACACCCGATTATGCTGCTGAATGGGCACAGTGGTAGGCTCGTCAATCACTGGAGGGCCTTCTGGCTTGGCAGGAGGAAACGGCATTCCTATAGCATCTGCTCTGGCTCTGATCCACGTCACATACAGAGCGTAGGCTTGACTATTGCTTTTCCCCAGCAATGGCCTTCCCCTCTTACCGATATCGTTCCAAGCGCGCTGAAGCTTAGATAACATATCCCCTTCTAGAAGACCAGTGAGGTATAGAGATTCCTGCACCTCTTCATCCTTCGGCGGAGCTCTCAAAGCATAAGCAAACTGTCGGACCAGCAAAGATGGATTATAGTTTATACAGCCCTTCCTGCCTATCAAAGGCACATTCGGAAACCCGCTGCAGCTGAAGATAATCTCGGTACCCAACCTATCTCTGTCAAACCAGTCAATATCCTCTGCAGATAGACTCATCAAACGCTCGGACCACTCAGATGTGGCTGCAAACGAAACAAAGGGACCCCTCTTGGATAGATGACTATCAAGCCATTTATAAAGCAGGGGCACACAACACAAGACATTCTTTCCCCTTCTGTTCTCGTTTTTGTAGTGGATAGAATGGTAGACATCTCCTATCAAGGTAGGGACTGGATTCCCTGAAGCAAAGATGCGAAAGGCGTCGAAGTCTACGAAGTCGGGCATATTGGGGAACAGAATGATGCCATATATGCACAGAGCGAGGATGGCGTTGAACACGACCCAACATCCATCTTTGGCGCACTACTGAGCCTTTCCCACTAAGAACTACAAGGAGAAACCGGGAACCTTATTCCAACTAGACAATACCAACTCGGAGGCATCCAGATGAAGTGACGGAGCTAGACCAGCCAGATTAGGCTCAGCATCCATATGAACAAAAGGCATCTGCCTCATAATAGGCACACCTAACAAATCAACATATTCCTCTAGCGTGGGTGCGAGAACAAAGTCCTGGAAAGTAAAGCATCTCAACGGAGGATCGTAGAACTGCAGCAGAGCGTGCAACCCATTCAACTCGAACGCAGAGGGTTTACGAACCAAACTGAGCAATTTGCCGTAAGATTTTCTGAACTCATCTCTCACAGAATCATCTGCTAAAGCAATCAAACCAGTCATCTGAACCACATCAGGGGCAGGGAGCTTGTAAGCCACGGTCTTCCTCAGAGAACCCATAACAATACAACAGAAGGCCAGAAGTCCTGAATCGGGGGAAACGGTACCTGCGACACAGACACACGTTAATGAAATGCAAATGGGTATGCAAAGCGATGTAAAATGCAATCATGCAGCAGGAGATCAAGACAACTGCGCTGTGGAGATTCTGTATCAACAAAACCATGATGCTGCTCTGTCAAGAACAACCACTATATCTGATAATAAGAAAACCCCGGTATCGGACCACAAATCTGCTTTGTCAAGAACACATACACATAGGACCATAAATCTGCTCTGTCAAGAACAAACATCTGATAATAAGGACCTCTGATACAGGACCATAAATCTGCTCTGTCAAGAACAAACATCTGATACAGGACCTCTGATACAGGACCAAAACTCTGCTCTGTCAAGAACAAACATACATCTGCAGATGAGATCCTCAGATCCCAATCATAAACCTGCTCTGTCAAGAACAAATACACATCTCTGAATATAAGGTCCTCTGATACAGGACCAAAGCTCTGCTCTGTCAAGAACAATCATATATCTGATGATGAGAACCTCCGGTACCAACAGAACTGATTCACTCTCAAGAAAACCAGGTAGTCTGAAGGTCAAAGTTTCCTGCAACAAACCCAACCCTGCTCACAGGTATGGACCTAAACTGACTCAAGTTCGGCATCCTATGCGGTCATCAGCGTCACAGACATTCAAAAGGGGTGATACGATACCCAGAAGGTGTGGCATCACCAGCTCATGAAGCGGCCTCACTCGGCTGAATCCCAAATGATCGGTCTCCAGAGTCGACAATCCTCCAAACCAACAACCCCCTCAACCCAAAGGGTTGAAAAAGAAGTCAACCGGGAGAACCTCGTCTGAGCGTGGATTTCATGAGACACTAGTGCCTGCCAAGCAAGCACGCGCCCACTAATTTCCACAACTAATGCTATGTTCACTCAAGCCTGGGTCTGGCTTCTCACTCATCAGAATTCCCCTCCCACAACAGCACAGATAATCATATCATACTGAAAATAAAGTGCGGGAAATAAAAGTGCGATAAATAAACACAACCCAACAAGTAATCATACAAGCGCTAGGATTGACTCTCGCAGGGGACGTCGGATCCCCAAACTGACTCGCATAAGGGACGTTGGATCCCAGGAAACTATCAAGTCCCCAGCAGAGTCGCCAGCTGTCGCTTCCGCGAAAATAAGGTGCCGGCAAAACAGAAGAGTCGCCACCTTTCGTTATTTATCCCTCAGAACAGGAAAGGAAACAATCGGAAAAACCTGACGAAAAGGTATAAGACAAGGTCATCGCAACCATGTTTGGGTTCGGGAGTCGGTTACGCAAGGGGAAGGTATTAGCACCCCTCACGTCCGTCGTACTCGACGGGATCCACGCTTGTTGTGTTTACTGGACGAGTTGGTTTATCTATCTACCTATCAAGGCTAGCTTAAACAGAAAAGAAAATGACTCGGCAAAGCGTCGCGCTTTATGCCTACGTATTCTCATCAGAGAATGAGAAATCAGAGTCAACGTAGTTCGACTAACTACGGATTACGGGGAAGGTGGCTCGCCAATACGTCAGTATTGTGCCTACGTACTCTCAACAGGTATGAGAGATCAGAGCTTACGTAGTTCGGGATAACACGGATTACGGGAATTCAGATTCATCTGTTTTATCGAGTAGGGTTAAACAGCAGTTCCAGCAGTTAGGGACAAAGCCTGTTTGCGGTGGCGCTGAAGTTTAATGACACTCTTTTCTTCAGAAAAGCTTTCCTTTGAATTATGGGCCCACGGGGCAAAAAGGTTTGAAGTTTGTTTTCTGTCTTTTACGAAAGAAGTGTTTTTTATTGTGTTTGCAATTTCAATCGCACTAAAGACTATGACCTGAGAGTGAATGCGTCACATGTCACCCAAAGGGTGCCATACTAAACATCCAGACTGTTGAAAAGAAGCTCTCCAACAATCCTTTCTCAGATAGCTTAAGGCTCGTAACGTACGAAAGAAATCATTCATGATTACTGTATTTTTAGCTGTTTTGAGATGAGAAGAGAGAACAGGCTCAACTAACGGGGAGACTATCAAGTCCTACTGTTGTCATGCCAAGGATTCATCCTATAGTTGAAGTTTGAAACAGGGAACTCCTAGAAATTGTCATGCATAGGTTTCAACCTAAAGTTCTATCATCACTTCCTTATCAAAGGAAGTGAGAGTCCTAAGGGATCATGTCAATGATAAACAGATACAGATAAAGCATCAGCTTAAACAGTAAACAGTAGACAGTAAAATGCATGCAATGCAAGTGAAGGAGGAAATGTGTGTGGGGCAACAGCCTCCACAAGCTCATCTCAACCTCAAGCCAGATATGAATAACTGCAATCATACAGAAGAAATAACCTGCTATCAAGCAAAATACAATAAACTGCAATCATACAGAAGAAATGAAATAAAATGCTATCAAGCAAACACAAACCACATGGGCAAGGGAGCTGGGCTCTACCGAATACCCGCAAGCAAAGCCATACAGTAAAAATACAAGCAGAGGGAGCAACTCAACCTCTAGTGCAATCATGCTCCTAGATTAAAGTCAGTCTAGATATGGACTTATTCTAATGCATCAAGCAAATCAAACAAGGCACGTCAGCACAGAAAAGAAAACAGACAAGAAAGAAAGCAAATCAACCCCTCTTTCAATTCCAAGCTTCAGCTCTTCTGACAGCAAACCAGTCTTCATACTTCAACCACCCTTCCAGGCTACCACCTTTCATGACAAGTATCAACTTGCTCCTCCAAGGTTTCAACCCCTCAAACATAAGTGTCAACTTATTCTCTCTTCTCCAAGCTTCAGCTCCTTAGTCAATCCCACCTTCAGGCTTCACTCTTAACTACAAGTATCAACTTGATTCCTTCAGGCTCTCCAAGCATCAATGCAAGTATCAACTCATCCTTTATTCCTCAAGCCTCAGCTCTACACTCAATCTCCATTGAATCCTTTTTATAAGTATCAACTTAGTCTTCAAGCTTCAGCTCTCTCCTCTTTACCAGTATCAACTTGGTCTTCTTCATCTGCAAGCTTCAGCTCCTCAGAGTAGTCTTCAATCACCTGGAAGTGTCAACTTCACCCTTCACTCTTTAAGCCTCAGCTCTTCACTCAATCTCAATTGAATCTTCAAGAACCAACTTGTTCTTCTTGCTCTTCAAGCTTTAGCTGCAATGGCAATGCTCAAGGAATCATCCTCTTCCACACTCTTCAATGAAGTCCTCATCTTCAAACTCAAGTCAAACATCTTTCAAGATACTCAAACCAAAAGACAATTGATTTAACAGAATGAGTGGAAATGATAAATAGCTTATTGACAACCAAAGGAAGCCTGTAAGGGTTCATCATTATGAGAGACTGGTTCCCTCAAAGTTCTACTTCCCAGATAAAGCCAATCATCCCTCCAAAGGAGGGATGTGAATATCTTAGAAGGACTTTTAGTCATTGGGAGGAATGGAAGCATAAGATGCTTTCCATATTTGTGAAAGAAATCATTCTAATTCTAAGGCTTTCCCTATGGCTCCTACCTCCTAAATCTTCATCAAACACCTTCAGGCAAAAACAACTCCTAGCTCCAAGCAACTTCAAGCAACTTCAAGCATCCTCACCTTGTCTTCCACTTGTCTTCAACTTGTCTTCAATCTCAACCAAAGGCAAACAAAGCAAAACCCTAATCTAAGGGGATTAAAGAAGTTAATCTATTTGAGTTAGTAAATTAGGATCACCTAAAACCTAGTACTAAAGTTAGTCCTAACTAAAATACTAAAACCAATTGTAAAATCCTACAAAAATGACTATGGGAACCTAGGTCAATCATGACTCTACCATATTAATTCCAGAAATCCAATCATCAAATAAGACCTAGAAATAAATTCTATACCATAAGGTACTAAACCTAAACCCTAAAGGGAAGCACCTAAATATCAATCTAGAAAGCACACCTATTTTCATCACAAAAATGTGAGAAAAATACTATGGGATCATACATGTCTAAAATACTCACACACAAAAAATTAGAATCAAAGTCATCATCACATGATCACACAAAATTCCACAAAATTAGGTATCAAACATAACCATTTTAATATCAATTAAAATACAAAATTCCCATAAAATCAGAAAATGCATGAAATGAAAATATATTTTTTCTAAAAAATACTAGACTCAATCATGAGTATAATGCAAAAAGAATGGGGTTAATTGGATCATTTTTCAATTTATTATGAATTTTCCAAGAACCATGAACAAAATAAAAAAATAATGAAAATCCAATTAAAAAAGATAAATGCGTGGTGCAGATAGCAATAAAACACAGTTCATTCTATGGATTGGGCCATCAGGGGGGTGGGAATAACAATCTTTCCACTAAGTCCAGAACCACTGATTAAATGAAACGTTGCGTTTCATAATCAGAACTCCTTCACAAATTGAAATCAAAACGTGGCCGTTGGATCACTCATTTAGTCAAAGTCCAACCCCCATCCAATGGCTCTAGAGTCATCTTCTACCTTTTGAACCTCTGAACTTTGCGCCCAGCTCCGGCCACCACCGGTGGTGCTCCGGTCATCATTCCACAACCCTAATTCATCCTAGAGTCCACCATAGGCCACGATCCCTTAATGAAACATGTCACAAATTCCCTCACGAATTCATTCATGCCTTTAATTCTCTCTGAAACCTCAAGATTCACCATAACCAACTTTCAACCGAAAATGGTAATACCCTAAATTGGTCACTAATCCTCAAATTAATGGTCTGAAATCGTTCCTACACCGTTCTACAATGCATCTAACACCCTAATTCATCTTGATTCTACCTAATTCATGCTAGAGGAAGAAAGTTACTAACCTGAAAATCTTGGATGAACAGATGCACTAAACCTTCAAATCAAGCTCTCTAATCTTCCAGACACGATCAATGGATCCTTTCCTTGCTTCTGTATGCAATAGAACTGGTTGAAAGCTCCTGAATCTTGAAACCCGATGGTGAGTTGCAGGTGGAAAAATTCAATTGCTCATACACGATTCAGCCACGAATTCTCTTGGATTATGATCTGAATTCAATCCCTAGCATCCATGGAAGAAGTTGCAATCAAGAAAGTGGATGGAAAGTGAAGAAATTGGTGAAACCGAATTCAGTTGCAAGCCAAGAAATCTCAATCTCAATCTATGCTCTCTCCTTCAATCATCACCAACCCTTGAATTGGATCACCTCTACTCAATATATAGATGATGTTTGGATGATCTAGAACCCTCTAGATCCTTCTAATGAGAGTTTCAATCTCTCATGTCATGAGATTTTCAACCATATGCCATGATATGCATAACCCTGCAAACAACTTGAAACTAATCTCATCCACTTCCAATTTCTCCCCTAGTGACATTTTGAAAGGGTTTAGCTTGCAAAGGGCCTTGGTTATGCCTTGATTCTAGGTTTTGCACATGTTACTTATGATGTAAGTAATCACTTTTCAAAGCAAGTCCACCAATTGAATTTCAACTCAAAAATGTGGCTAAACCAATGTTCTTAAAATTTTTTATAGAGCCAAAATGATATATTACATGCCATGGTTTGGATGTGTAGGTCAAAAATATCAATTTCCAACTTTGATTCATTTAACTTATACCCTTATTTTAGGTCATTTTTGCAACTTTGAGCTACAAGCATTTCCAACATCTCATGACCTCCTTAATAGCCTTAAAACATCATTTTGAACAAGTTTGATGTTGAACATTTTTCCATTTGAAGCTTGGAAATAGGAGTTATGGCCTTATGGTTGAAATGACCTGTAATCTCCAAATGACCAAAATGCCCTTGACTTGTCAAAGCCATAACTTGAGTTATACAAATCCTATAAAGGACTTCTAGTACTCTCTAGAAAGCTAAGAAGATAAGGAACAACATTCATGTTGACCAAGAGTTCATAGGAATCATCATTCTATGGCAAAAGTTTGATGCAAGTTGGGTAACTTTCAAGCCCCCAAATTCACATACCTCAGATAACCTGTAACTTGTCAAAGTCATAACTTGAGTTCTACAAATCTTATCAAGGACTTTTAGCACTCAAATTAAATCTAAACTCATGCTCTACAACATTCATGTTGGGGGTAAGATGAGATGTCAATCACATCTTGAGCTAAATTGCCTTGAAGATAGGGGTCAAACTAGGGGATTTTACACTGTCAAGCCTTAGAAACCCTAGCTTGAAACTTCTCAAACTCTTCAATCATGAGGAGTTAACCTTGGAATCATCCTTATAACATATCAATGTATCAATCCATGATCACATGGCCTTTGAATTAGGTCTCAACCTTGTTCAAATCATCAGTTGACCTAGGGTTGACCCAGTCAAACCCTAATTACACCACTCATGGCTAAGGCTTCTCAATCTTGCACCATGACCTGCCTAGGCCTCATGATGGCTTTCAAGACATCTCACAAGCTCTCTCAAGGCTTCAAGTCTAACTTCATGGCTTCAGAATCATCTGATGACTTCCCACAACTCTCAAGTTAAGAGGCACACCTTCTTGGTTTCAACCACTCTTTCTGAGGCTCTTTTAACTTCTCTGACAAAGATATCAACCCTTGAACACTTGAATAACCTTCTTATGTAGCTTCAAAGTCTTGTATAGCCCTTGATTGGTAGTCATACCTCTTGATCTCCTGCACACATGTCAATGAAATACAAATGGTAATGCTAATGTGAATGAAATGAACCACAAGCTAGGTAAAGAAAAGTTGGTCAAATTTTGGGGTGCAACAGCCTTGAGACACTTTCCACATCATTTTGAATGTTCAAGAGGAACATTCTATTCGTTGACATAGGCACCTTAGCGATCAAGTTATGCCCACAATCTCTTATGAAAAGACTATGTTCTTTCAAGTGGATTTTATATCCTTTCTCCAATAATTGTCCCAAGCTCAAAATATTATTTTTCATGTTAGGAACATAGTAGACATTGGATATGAATTGATGACTGCCATTCTTTAAGCGTATGAGAATTTTACCTTTGCCTTTGACCGGTATCTTTGAGTCATCTCCAAATGAGACGTTTTTAGTTTCCGCTTCATTGATCTCTATGAACATGCTTCGATCGGTGCACATGTGGTTGCTTGCGCCGGTGTCGAGGTACCACTTGTTTCTTTTCTCTTCAAATTGGTTTTGGCACGCAAGTAGCAAAGTTTCTTCTTCTCCACCGTTTTCTTTTACAAAGTTAGCTTTCTCCACAACCTTCTTTGAGAATCTACACTTAGATGCATAGTGACCGATTTTGTTGCAATTGAAGCACTTGATTTGTAACTTGGTGCACCTTGACCATGAATTTCCATTTCCACAACCTTTTGTTGATTGTGGATTCCATCTTCTTTCTCCACTGTTGAAGCTGTTGAAGTAGTTGTTTAACTGCCTCTTCTTTCTCCTTCATGTCCTCGTCCACATCCACGTCCATGGTCTTGTCCACGACCTCGTCCTCTTTGACTCTTGTAAATCGCATAGTTTGCTTCCTTTGCGTTGAGTTGTAGTAGTTGCTCCGTAGTCTCCTTTTGTTTTGTTTCTCTCTTTTGTTTTTCTTTGTATGCTTGTAAGGAACCCATAAGTTGCTCACTAGTCATGGTGTTTAAATCCTTGTTTTCTTCAATGTTGGTAACAATGAAGTCAAAACTTGGATTTAAAGTGCGAAGTATTTTCTCCATGACGTTCACCTCATCAACATCTTCACCATTTCTTTTAAGTTGATTGAATACGGATAATACTCGAGGAAAATAATTAGAAATTGACTCAGACTTTTTGATAAATAAACATTCAAACTCACTTCTAAGAGTTTGAAGACGGATCTTTTTCACCTGCTCCACTCCTTGGTTGCAAGTTTGAAGTTTGTCTCATGCTTCTTTGTCCGTCGTTGCATTGGAGATCTTCTCAAATGTATCTTCATCCACCGATTGATAAATGAGGAAGAGAGCTTTCTTGTCTCTCTTTCTTGACTCCTTTAATGTCTCCTTTACACCTTGGCTTAAGGAGGCTTCATCTTGCCCCTTGAAGCCTTTCTCAACAATATCTCACACATCTTAAGCTCCTAGTAGCGCCTTCATCTTGATACTCCAATTGTCATAGTTGTTCTTTGTGAGTATCGGCATTTGAAAAGGGAAACCTCCATTCGCCATTTTTTGAGGACCTTCAAGCTCTGATGCCACTTTGTTGGAAATAAGACCTTTTGTGTTTAGGAAAAGTGTGTGGGAATATTAGAGGCTTAAAGAGAAACTTGATAGATAGAAGAATTATTTATGGAAGAGAGAACTTTATATTTTTCTTAATGCAAAAGTGTAGAATTACATCTCTATTTATAGCACTCTAAGGAAAACTCTAGACACACTAATTCTAGAGGGTTCTCAACTCTAGGAATTTCAAGAGCATTCTAGAGAATATTACAACCCTAAGAAATATCTAGACACTTCAAACATTACAAGAGTTTTCTAGAAACATTAATTAAAATTACCTAAGTCCAAAATAACTAAGCCCAAAAATCCAAATATGTTTAGGCCCAAATCAAGTTTAACCTTTCAACAAAAATGACTAATCTGACATTATATTGGTACAACTCATATTTAACAACCAAAGGCACAATGAAAAGCAACTCAATATAGAACTTCAATTCTAAGGCTATTCAACAAGAGAACAAACAGGTATGCACATTCAAAGGATCTTGAGCCAAGCATATAACTGGAAACATTCACTTCATACCAAACAACCTAACCTCACTCTGCTCAGTGTCCTAATTGCCCAACATATAATGGAAACAGATTCAGAAAACACAAAATGTCCCTGATTCCCGTTCCCAGTAAATAGATAGCCGATTGAATCACTCAAAATAGAATGGACAAAGTGTAAAACCAGTTGCTCAAACAGGTTGTAAAATAGGTAGCAGCAAACAAGTTAGTAATAGGTTTTAACAATCAAAATAAACTTCAATCAAATCAAATTACTAACAGTGATAACTATGACAAATAACATGGTGTTTTCATCATTATCATTTCATTAGAAAACCCTAATTGATAGAAGTATCAATAGAAACCCTAACTGATAGAAGCATCAATAGAAAAGGATATTGAAACTTACAGAAAGAGAACTTGATATGAGTTGGGAACTAGACTTGATGCCCTAATTTTTGCAACTGTACACGAACTCACCAAACACGGAACACACAAAAGAATGGATTTCATACTGAGAAGAGCGGGATAGCATGCTCAGATTCAAAGGGAAGCCAATGAAGCTTCTCAATAATCATATTGATGTCGCTCAACCAAAGTCTTTGTAAACAAAAGAAAAGTGAAATAGCGCCCTTTGGTAAATTTTTCAGTAATAACACGCGTGTGGAAAGGTTTAGGGGGCGATAGTTGGTTCACCGTCGTGACCTTTGATAAATTTTCAATAATAGCGCGCGTGTTGAAAGGTTTAGAGGGGCGACGGTTGGTTCACTGTCGTGACCTTTGATAGATTTTTCATCTTTGTTAAGGTTGCAATGTGTGGTTTAGGGGGCGATGGTTGTTGTACCGTCGTGACCTATATTTTAGGGTGGTTCTTGTGACCGTCGTGAACTTAATTTTAGGTCAATTAATGATAACAGTCGCAATATTTATTAATTTTTTAAAATTTAAGGGCGGTTGGTGTAAACCGTCTCTATATGAGAGTTACAGAACATATCAAGTAATTGTCGCAATTTTTTTTTCGCAAAACCCTAATTTCCTTGTAATGACTCTAGTAAAAAAAATGTAAAATAGAGTATAAAATGTGGTATCAATATTTCTATTTAGAAAAATTGGAGTAAAATCAAATGAGGACGGTATTCCTTTATATAGGAAGAGATTTAGCTTAAAAGGAAAATAACACATGATCCATTTTAATGAGTTAATCGATTAGATTCATGAATTAATTTATTAATCAAGCTAACGATATTTTAAAAAACTATGTCACCTAATTGATTACAAACCTCCGTAATCAATTAAGATGCATTTAATTTTAATCGATTAGAATGACCTTTTAATCAACTAGACAACATATAATATGTTCCTAATTTATTAAATAAGTTTCCAATCAACCAAGTGCTTGTCCTGATTGGTTTAGATAAGAATTTACAAATGACAAGAGGTTGGAAAACAATTTGTGTATGTTTGCCTAAGTATCTAAAGACATAGTCTTGTTCCTTTTACAATAATTTGATCATGACTAAGACAATCCTAAGTGCAAGATCAAAATAGCTTTCACACTTTCACATCTTCAAGTCTTCAAGTTCCTTGTTTGATTCAGCAATGTCTAGCACTTTAAATTGAAACTTAATATCTTTAACTGATGAGGATTTTGTTATTTCTTCTTTGATTGGATTCCATCATCACAAACCATTATATAGTTATAATCAACTCTCCCATTGACTTATTAACACCTATCATCGTTTGACTTATAGAGTGGTCATCTTTTAAATCACTTGATGGTTGTCATTATCAAAACTAAATGATTGTTATACTGACATAACATATAGATTCAGATTCTCCCCAATTTCATGATGATAACACATATCTCAAGAAAGTAGTAAAAAAATGACAAATAGAGAAAAAGATTAGAGTGGTTAACCTCCCACTATAGATAAAAAAAAGTATATTTTATTCCCCATAATAGTATACTTATCTCTCTTTGGTATTGTAAAAAATGAGGGAAAAAAATATATAGATCACATATTTTTCTTGAGAAGAAGAAGAAGAAGTTGAAGAAATACTTAGCAGATTAATGCATGCATGATTTATTTAAAATTCCTAACTCAATTCTTATAAAAAAGAAGTTCTTTTAGGAAGACATTTTATAAAAAATATTTGTCAATTGATTAAATGAAGACGCAAACTCAATTATGCAATCCCTTTTTCTGACACGATCCTTAATAAAATGTTGCCTAATCTCAATGTTTTTCGTCAGATAGTGAGGTACCAGAATATTATTGAGATTTACGGCGCTATTGTTATCACATTTTATCCGGGCACCTCCAAGATCAACTCAGTAATCACTTAGCCGATGTTTCATCCAAATAATTTGAGTGTAACAACTACCCGCATTATGCTTCAATTGTAGATGACACAACACTTGCTTGTTTCTTGCTATGATAGTAGACAAGCAAGTTATCAAGTAAGTGACACATATCAGTGGTACATTTTTGATTTAATTAACTAGCAGCAAAATCAAAATCAAAATGCCTAACTAAAGCACAATATATTCAGTTGGGGTACCATAAACCCATAAATGGTGTGCTATTGAGATGCTCATAATGTTGACCACAAAGAGGCATGATTCTTTTGGGTTTGCTTGAAAGGGAGCATAAAGATAAACAACAAATATTATATCAGGACGAAATGTAGTAAGGTAAATAAGAGAACTCATCATACCTCAATATTTTCTTTCTTCAATTGATTTTTCTTCCTCGTCTTTATCCAGTTGCATGAAGTTCTCCTTAGTACGACACAATTATTGGAATGATTTTTTTTTTCACTCTTTTGGCACTGAGACAACTCTAGTAAATAAATTGTTTAAAATGAATGAGAGTAGAAAGAATGATATATGTGTTTCTATTTAAAAATTAGCATAAAATAAAATGAGGACAAACCTCGTTTATATAGAAAAGGATTTAACTAAAAAAAGGAAACAATACATTGGCTATGTTAATGAGTTAATAGATTAAATCCATGAATTAATCGATTAGCCAAGCTAAATTATGAAATTTTAAAAACTATGTCACATAATCGGTTTTCAACCTCCTTAATCGATTAGGATGTATTACACTTTGATTTTAATTAATTCGAAAGACCTTTGAATCGATTAGATAATGTATAATTCATTTCTATATGTTTAGAAAACGAGAAGGTTTAACAAACGAAGTGTTAATTTTGTGTGTTTATGATTGTCTTAGTTTCTTAAGACTTATTCTTATTTATATTACAATAATTTAAACAAGACTAAGACAATCTTAAGTGTGTGATCAGATAGACTTTCATATTCTTACAACTTCAAGTTTTTAAATTTTTTACTTCATTCAATAATGTCATGTACTTTCAACAGAAACTTAATAGTTTTTTACTGATAGAAACTTAATAATTTTTTTACTGATAAGGCTTGTGAAATTTCTTCTTTAATTGGATGTCATCACCTAGAACAATTTGATATTTGCAATCAAGCTCCCTTTGATGATTGACACAAATAATTTCTTTGACTTATTAATATCATGTTTGACTTATGAAATTGTCATATTCTTAATTACTTGATATTTGTAATCATCAAAACTAAGTGTTTTTAGATTTCACTTCTCTCTCAAAATATGTCAATTGAGGAGGGGGCGTGTGGCTTTTTGTTTGTTTGTTTACATCCTTTATTAATCTATGTAAATTAGTCTATTAAATGATTTATTGTGACCAAAGAGAGCATATTCGAGTTAAAGATATAAACTAGGAATAAATGGTCAAACTAATTTCTTGCATGGGTGTATCTGCTATGACAAAATGCGTGGTACATATTGTGAGAGCGTGCACCGTGAGTGTTTGACTTTGACTCTAACAACTTTAAAAGATATGTTTGGTACCAAAATTCAGGGAAAATCAAGCCAAGGTACACGAATCAAGGTACTTCCTCATTTATTCACTATCCATCCACATGTGTATGTATATGATTTGAAACCAAGTGCAATTTTTTGTCACTATCATGCTGATTCTTCTACACGTCTTTGGCAAAGTAGTTAGGACATGCATCTGTCTTTGAATTTAATGTCGTAAATGCTAAGAGTCTATTTATTTGATGAATTAAAACTATAATTTCAAGAATATCATTCTTAAAGAATATTATTGGCAGAAAATTTATTTCTATCGATGTGTTTGATAAATAAATAAAATTTTTTAAAATATTTTTATGTTTTATTTTTATTAAATTTTAAAAATTAAAAATTAAAATATAAATGTGTTAAAATAACATGAATGAGAAGTTATTGTTGGTTATTTTATATACTAATGAGAATATAAAATTTCCCTCCTTAAACATGGAAATAAAAATTAAAAAAAATTAATAAACAAATCATATTTCTAAAAATAAAAAATATCTAAATATAAATTATTAAAACTTGAAACAAATAATAAAAAATTTAATATATCACATTTAAAAATAATATTTGAATCCACAAAACAAACGGTCTCTAATATGTTTAACTATATACTCTCAATATACACATAACTAAGAATTGTGACATGTGTATATCATAAAATGAATGAGGAAATTACTTAATTATGAGAAATTTGAAGATCTTTATTTTGTAAATTATTTTTCTTTTTATAGGTATATTTTAGATTGAGCCGCACAAGAAATCGATCAGAGTTTATAAATTTAAGATGATCTCTTCTTATAAAGAAATCATTTAGT